>JAUBOD010000038.1:1236396-1247848 GCA_032353885.1 Nothura maculosa | reverse complement strand
GGAAGGTTGGACTAGATGATCTCTAGAGGTCCCTTCCAACCTTGTAGATTCTGTGATTCTGTGATTCTGTGATTTCATAGCATCAGTGTTGCTCCCTCATTAATGTAGGGATCTGTTTTCCAGTAATCTTAACAGATCCCTCTATTTGCTAGACACTTTTTGGTTGTTTTAGGTAATTTCTTATCTGAGAAATGGCTAAACAAAAGAGGAAACATGTCCCATGTGTTGTTGCATAGTGTATGGAGTTGTGTGGATATATATGCTTACACTAGACTTTTCAGGGATGTAATTTCTAGCAGCTTCTCATTCGGTCAGTATCATGCACATTCAAACAGTGGGATCTTTTTGTGGATTTTTTTTTTTTTTTTTATTGGAAGAAGAAAAAAATCATAGGTAACAGTTTTTACTGATTCCCAATCAGAAAAACAGTGTTATGGAACCTTGGTTTTATATGATAGAAATATAGTATAATAACGCAGGAATATTGCCTGCCTCACTGTACAGTAATTGAGAAGTTGGAGAAATGCACTGATGGGCACATAGGGCAGTGCTGGAGAAGACTTTGCTTGATGGGGCCATAAGAGCCTGGCAAGAGACCAGCAGTGTCTTGTGTAGCTTTCTGTTGTTTGCCTTGGCGAAGCCTCCAGCAGCCCATGAGCTCTGCGACTTCTCCTGATTCTCATCTCTGTGCTGGCTGCCAAAGGGTTGTGTTAAATACTCCCATCTTCCCATCTCTTAAGCTGTCCAGGCTGCCAGAGAACATCTCAGCTGGGAGAGAAGGAACTGCAGGGCACTGTTGGGAGAAGTTGCTGATTGCTGCTGCAGCAGAATTATTTATCTAGAGAATTATGTTTCTCTTCCTTTGCTATCTTTATCACTTTTTTTTCCAGTGTAAAAAATTTAAATTCTGCTCCAGTTGAATGGGAATATTTATGGTTTTGCTGCTGTTTCATAAAGTTAAGGCCTGTTATCTCACCGTGCTGTAGCAAATCTTGCTTTGTATTGTGGCCAGTGTTATTTATTACAGGAATAGGTAGCAGTAAGTGAATTCAACATGTAAAATGTGTATTGCAGACCTTTGCTGATAGCTTAACCCATTTCTTGTTCTGTTGCTGAATTCTGCAAGCAGCTAGATTACTGATAAGTGAGATCTTTATTCTTCAGACAGGAATTCAATTTTACAGTTATCCTGTGCTGCAAGAAAAAAATGTTTTTTTTTTCCCCTCTACGAGCTGCCTTGTAAAATCTTTTTCTTAATTTTTGGCCCTGAATACGAGCAAGTTTGAGAGTCGTTTCCTGAAGGAGGGGGATGAAACCAGTGCTGCTTAAAACATAAAAGAAAACTGAAATCTATTGTCCATTCTGGAGGTGCAGAGGGAATAGTGAATGCCAGATTCACAGTATCGCCAGTATCTTGCCGTCCATGTGAATCTCTCTGGCAGAGGAGAACAAATACAGGCTGGACTATATGAGCATGAATGGAAGAAGTTGGGAACTCCTTCTCATATATGTTTTTTTCTTGTTATGAAGAACAGTAATTTAGGTAGACAATTTAGCCTTGTTCTTCCAGCAACATTCACTTAACATTTCATAACATGTAAGTTTTAAACTACTAACATGTAAGTGATAAGTAAACATGTAAGTTTAGCACACTACATCTGTTAAGCTGCTAGTATGAACAAACTACTGCAGAGAACTAGTAAAAGTGATGGGTCGTGCCAGGCTGTGCTCATGCTCCCTCCAGAAACAGAACAGTAATTGTGTAATTTGGAGGGTAAATAACCTGAGTTGTGATAAAGCACCTGCACAGCACAAAGTGGTCTCGTTTGGCAGGCTTTCAGGTAAAGGGTTTCTTTAATAGAATGTGAAGTCTTTCAGTAATGCAGATTGAGAATTTATAAGTTTGTGCAGTTCTTTGTTCTTGACCAAAAACTGCAAGACAAGGTGATATAATCTGTAGTCAGTGTTTTTGCACTCCTGCCTAGAAGAAATGTTGGGTGACTACATGATGATTCAGTAAGCTATCAACCTCATAAGTCTAACTTGGAAGGTACCATTTATAAGTGTCACAGTGGCCTGTGCACAAAGTGAGAAGAAAGGGGAGTATGAATTATAATCAGAATATGATTGCAGACAAAATGGCCTGTGCTTAATTTCCTTGCACTTTGACATATCCTTCTAAAATCAGGATTTGAGATGAACGAGAGAGTCCACCCAGGTAGAGTGTGTAGGGCTCAGGTTGTAACTCCTCGTGGGTACCTCCCTGGTGTATTTGCCAGCTTCAGTAGGCAGGCTGGTTTGCAACACTTCCAGAAACCTTTTTGCAGGGGATCCTCACTTCCCGAATAATCAAGCTCTCATATAACAGTCTTGAGTTTACAGTAGTGTTAGACATTCATTTTTAGGTCAAAGTCACTGTTTTTTTTCCCCTCATACTTGGCATGGTTGTGTGCGGGAAATGTTTGAGAATTTGAAGTGTTTGAGACTTGGATTTCAGGTGTCTAAAACTGTCTTTTCCCAAAATTGTAATAACTCTTTTGCTGGCCTCAGCTCACGTGTGAACTGTTTGTTTGTAGGTGCCTATGATTCTGGTTGGCAACAAGTGTGATTTGGAAGACGAAAGAGTTGTGGGAAAGGAACAAGGTCAGAACCTAGCAAGGCAATGGAACAATTGTGCATTCTTAGAGTCTTCTGCAAAATCAAAGATAAATGTTAATGAGGTAAGACCAAATACTGGTAGCAGTGTTCTCGCAAGCAAACAGTACCATTCGTCAGGAAAAACAATCAGACTTATTGAGCATAGTGGGCAAAACTTATCCTACTGATGTCATATTTCCTCAGCTGTTGACTTCACAGGGTATAATGTAAGCTTTGACTTACAACTTTCATACAAAGGCTTCTGTTTGATTCCATTTTTTTAATCTTGCATTTCTTGGTTGATGTAATCTGTAGCCACTGAGAATGCTTGCTAATGGATTCCTGTTATCCAGTAATACATTTAGAGATGCAGTGGCAGAATTCCTATGGATTTTGTCAAAATTAACACTGCTCAGAGAAGCAGCCTCACCAGATGTGCTGGAGAGGCAGCAGAGCGTCACTGTCTGGTTAGCAGAAAATAAGTGATCAAACACATGCCTTTTTGGACAGAAGAGCACCCGTGTTCTTGTCTGGTGGAGATGCCAGCGTATAGAGAATCAGGCTGTGGTAGTGGTTGCATTTCTGGAACAGCTTCAAGTTTATGCTGCACTCTGCAGTCATCGTGTCTTCTGGAAAATATTGTTGCCAGTGAAAGTGGAGCTCAAAGTGCCCCTGTGCAAGAGTTGCATGAAATCAAATGTGTGCTGACTTTAAGCACATCTGATTTACAAAAAGAAGAAAAAAAAGTAATGTTTTGAATTAGTGATGAATTTCTGGACACTACTCACTTTTTCTGAAATAAAAATTTGTCATCTTAACTATATAAGTCATCAGTTTAATAAGTCGGAACTTATTTCAAACACTAGAAATCCTTGTTGGAATGTGTGCTTTTTTGGGGATAGTGCTTAAGAAACTGCTAGGATGGCTTTAGCATGAGGACTTCCTTGTCTTTTAAATATTTAAGAGACAGAGATGTAATTGGAAAAATGTTGGTAACAATGCACATGTTGTTGAATTGTATTTAATATTGTATTTAAGCTTGTCTTAAATCGGCGTTTTCCTGGAACTGAGTCTCTTGATTCCAATTAGAACAAGTGTGAAGATGTGTCCTACGTCAGTTGCTGTTCTGGGAAACGTTCAGGTTTTGTCACGTTGTAGCCCTGAAGAGACAGCTGAATTAATTGCCTAGACTTGTTTAAAAAAGTACTAAAGTATCTGCAAAAGCCTGACAGGTATCACTTGACTACTAGAAATACTACTAACCAGGCAGCGCACTTGCGTCACTGTGAAAATTGGCAGCTAAAACTTACTAGAAGGTTTTCTTAAAAGAACAGAACATCATGAGAGTGCCTTGATAAAGAGCAACCTGCAGCCGGTTCATTGGCAGCAGTGCTAAATTGCAAAGTAAGAGCATGTAGCAGTTGAGGGCTGCAGTCTATGTTGGACATGTTCAAAAAAAGACTCACACATTAAACAGGTGTAGATTATAGATGCCTTTGTGATTGACTTCATAGAAACTGGAAAATCCTTGGCAAAGAATCGTATTGGGAAGCAAAAAGTAGGCAGGCGCTCAGTATACAGTTTAGCTTCCTAACTTTGTGACAACTAGGTATTTGCAGCGTGTTTTTGAGAATATGCCATTGGTTTTTATATTCACAGATCTTTTATGACCTTGTGCGGCAAATTAACAGAAAAACTCCGGTGCCTGGAAAAGCACGTAAAAAGTCATCGTGTCAGCTACTTTAATACACAGCTGTACTGTAGCTCTGAGCCAGGTAAACTGCACTGTTTTCAGGGTTTTCTGTTATATGGTTATTAGAAATCCAGAAGTGCATTGAAAATGTGTGCTTTGCATTGCCATAGAAATGTGTACGAGCTTGATCTTTGCGATTCGGTGTCAGAGCTTAAAGTAAGTGCAAAGTAAACTGTTCACACCGGGGCTGAGATTTCATTCAGCCTTAAGGTGTTTGCAAAGCTCAAGTGAACAGTCCTTGCTCTAATACTTCCATGTTTTGGCTTTTGAAAATTGAATTTTATTTTTGAAAAGTGGTAGAACATACTGCAGGAGCTCAATCGCTGGGAATGCACGCTGTAAAATATTATAGTTTATGTGCTAAAATGTCACTTCTGTCTTTGGTCTCCTGCACGTGCTTGCATTGCATCATAGGAATTTAAGCTTCATTTCTCTGGGCTATATGGTTATTTTCTGGGCTGCATTGCAATTGTGGTTTTTGGAAAATAATTGAGAGATGATAGTTTCAGCACTTATTTGACCTGCAGCTATTGGTTACTGGATGAATTTGCTAGGTAATGACATTTGGCTCATATTTTTACCCAGCTAAGCCCATGCTCTAAGAACACTGCTGAAGGCTCAAGGAAACTCCAGCCTGTTCCTGAGCAAGGTTTTTCGGAAGCCAATCAACAAACTTGAATTTTGTCTGTGGCTTTTGTGTGGTTTCCCCCCCACACTTCCAGCATGGACAAGCAGAGGTCTCTTGATTGACCTGGCTTACTGAAAATATTCCCTGTTCATCTCAGTTGCTTCAAGTTTGTTGGGGACACAGCGTTTGTTTGAACAGCTACAATACACAGCACACAAGCAATGGAATTGCAGCTGGTGGTTCAGACCTTTATGAGCACTGGGATGCTTTGTCATCTGCTTACTTGCCTACTGGAAGAGCCTGGTAGGAGATCAAGTATATGAGTGACTAGAACTGAGAGGATTCCGGGAGCTTCCGGAGGGATTGTGGACTTGTCACTCGCCCTGCTCTGAGGAGGGCAATTGAGGAGCAGTGATTTCCACAACCCCCTTACTCCCCTGTGTCCCTGTCCAGCTTTACTTATTGAGATAACCTGTTATGTGGAGTAGAAGCGATAGTAGTGGGGAAACAAAGTGGTTATTTTCCCAGTCTCTTTTCCAAGGACTAGCTAGTAGCATTAAATAAAGAACTGAACGGTGAAAGGAGCTGCTGCTGATGCTAACAGCTTGTTCTGTTGTTGCAGGTCTGAAGAACTGTTGCCCAATTCAACAGTGCCAGCATTCCAACTTTATTAAACCTACCAACATCTTAAATGGACTTTCCTGTGGTGGTACCCTTTAAGAAACGGATGAAAGCTACTACATCAGTTTGCACATTCTAATCACTTTCCAGTGTCACGAGAGATTTTTACTTATAAATATTCTAAGTGTATGCAACTGGTAAAACTAGAGCCTACATCCAGTATTACTGATAAGAGACATTGTTCATCCACCAATGTTGTACATGTATGAAAACTGTGTACTGTATACTTCAACAATCCCCACTTTCTATTGGAGAGTACAATAATGTAAATCCTAAAAGCACCACTATTTTAGCATAATAAAAGAAAGTCCAAAGAGCTCCTATATAGACTACTCCAGATAACTTTGCTTCATCGGTATTTGTAGCTTATTGTAACTTTTTTAAAGAAATACAGGATCATCATCATCGTATTGTACAAAAGCGCTTTGATTAACACAACAGCTATATAGTTTTTTAATTTTAGGAGAAACCTGTGGAGACAGTGATCTAGTCTTTAAGAGTCCTTTCAGTATAATGTCTGACTAAAGACATGGCCTTTAATATCTGCTGGGAAGGAAATGTCCAGACTTTTCAACCTTTTATTGTATGTTTCCTTTTCCTTGTTTACATAGGGAACAATGTTTATAGTTGTGTGTACAGTGGGGGTCTACAACAAGAAGTGTATATTTTAAAACGATTTTTTAATGATTTAACAATTTTTTGTAAATCATTTTTGGGCTTCTGCAGCTGTAGATTCTCACTGTGAATTCCCTTGCTTGCTCATGCATAAGTGTATTTGCAATACCAAATATACAGGTTTAGTACTTTTGCCTGTTAGTGATTGTTTTACATGTGTAACGTTTTGGTTGAGATGTTAAATGGTGGAAGAGTACTGTGGATGTGAATGTGGGAAGTAATTTTAATCATGTGTAATTGGTCACAGGGCCTAAGTTGCAGTAATTAACTTTTGCTGATTTATTTAACAATGCCTTGTTGCTTTGTATGCATTAACGTTTGGGTGTAAAGATTGTGTGTATATCCAACAGGGAGCCACAGTATTTAAATTGACCAACCTAATGTTACAACTGCTTTGAGGTGGCCAAATGTAAACTAAAAGCCTTAATTAAAGTGGTGCAATTTTGTATGACTTAGCATCAGTAGTTCAATAAATTTGGATTGCCATGCAAGGGCTTGCATTACAGTTATACTACTTGGATGTTTTGTGTTTTAGTAGCACTAGTAACTGTTGATTTCTGTGTCACCTGCATAAAGATACCTACATCTTAGGACCTAAAGCAGCCACTAGGATACTGTCTCCCAACAAATACATGCTGTAGGTTTTTATTTTGCTGGCATCCCACGTGCTAGAGTGGATGAACTTCTGGCTGGATGAAACTCCCTTTGCAGTTTCAGACTTGGAATATTTGAAGTGTTAAAGCTCTCTTGTAAGAGGGGGAGAAAAGGAAAACAAATGTCTTGCAAGGAAATATCTCTCTTCAAAGGCTACACTATCAGGGGTTGTTCCCAGAACTTGAGGACATGTTCCTGTGGCCATTTTCCTTCTTTCCAGGAAGAAGTCATTGCTGAAACTCGCATAGCATAGCTAAAATATCCTCTCGGGATAAAAGGCTGCATTTGGTTTTCTTTGGAATGACGGAAAGCAATCAAGTACGGTGTAAGGAGGTCTGCAGGAGAGCCCTCTTGCAGCAGTGAGTGCAGAATTTTGTAGACTGTAGATACGTTAACGCTGTTAAGACTGTGAAGTGGAATACCTGGCCTGGGGATGATGTGATCTTAACTGTGCTCTGGAAAGTTCATGTCACACCCAAATACTTGGTGCCTCCTGCTTCTGGGGCACAGAATTGCCGGAGCTTGCTCTCACCCATGCCTGCAAAATCAGTCCGGTTAGGCTGGCTCCTGCCAGTGAGCCGAGCTGCTTTACTCTGCCCAGAAAGAATTCGGTTCAAATGACCCTTCCTGCTGGTGGACTTGGCAGTTTCTTCAGTGACCCCAGGCACTGCATGGAGATAGTGCACTCCTTTCCTGCACAGAGTCAGGATTAAGGTTGATGACCCTTCCTGTTTATCCTCAGAAGCTACTGTAGTTGATGATGCCCATAAATACCTGTATGGGTTCGCTCTGCCTACCCATGGCTTCCAGAGAAGAGCGTCCCGCGCTTCAGCCCGACCTCGTTCTCTTGCACTAGATCCTCTCCTCTGTGCCCGGTCAGTACCTGTCCTCTTTTAACTTCCAGGCTCTGCTTATTCAGCTCTTCCTGGGACAGCTTTTCTGTCCCAGTTGTCATTTTCTTCGTGTTCTTTTCAGCGTCTTTCTGTTCCCAGTAGCTGTACAGATGGCAGGAGGTGGGAGGGAGAGAAAAAGGATGGATAACATGAGAGGGGCACTGGCTTGGTCTCTGTGTCCAGTCAAAGAGGACTTGGAACTGCAGGGAACACCAGCTTTGCTCTGGATGTGCTGAGGAAGAGCAGATGTATTATAATTTCTCAGCAATAGAGGTGGTAAGTTTTGAATAAGCTACAGGAGAGTAAAAACCTCAAACTTTGGTCTTCATCATCTCAAGATACTGCTAAAAAGGGAAAGTTTTCTGTGTTTTGTTGGCTCTTTTTTAATATTTAGAGCTAGGCTAGATTAGCAATATTAACAAATGATAATCCAGGCTAATACCTAAAATGCAGGATTATTCTCCTATGAAAGTTTAGGCAGGTTTCAAAGAAGTGTCCCAGCAGTTAAAGGGAAGATGCCTGTCACAAATGCTGAGGAAGCGATGGGCATGAAGAGTGAGGAAAAACTCGTGAGAGGATTTTCTTCCTTGGAGTAGTTAGGGCGTGAGGAGCTGCTCCCTCTAGGGCAGCGAATGTCGAGTTCCTCACAGCATTTGGAGCTCTCTAAATAGGAACCCCTTCCAGAAAAGAAGCCCGTCCACCGAAATTTTGAACACTTTGTAAGATGTCTTAAGTGCTTTGTGTACACATGTAAAGAGCTTTCCACTTGGGCCACTTTGATAGAAACAGAACACTTTCCGTATGGAAGCAAGAGCAGCTGAAGAATGCAGACAGACCTGCCTGTATTTCAATAAGCAGGGGGAGAAATGTTCTTGAGTAGTAGACATGCCTTCTCTTCAAGTGATTCGTTTACTTTGGTCCTTCAGAAAGACACGGTTCTGCTTGCAAAGCTTTGGATGAAAACCTGCATAATGCATACTTTACCAAAAAATAACACAGTAATTTTCCAAATTGAATGCTATACTTATGTATTGCTGCTTACTGCTTGTAAAGTTAGTTTATGCTTACAGTGCACACACAGTTTGTGACTGTTCTACTTCCACCATAATCTGAGATTGGTATTTGTCGATATCTCAAATGTCTGAGCTTTCTGTGGAGGACAAACAATGTTATGTTTGTGCCCTGAAATATAGAAGTATTATTTAAATGAATTGCACTCTCTTCCTATTAGGACTACTTCTTTTAAGCATTAACTTATCTCCTACATTGTTATCAATGCCTTCATTCTCAAATAATTCTGTAAAATGAATGTCTATTTGCTTATCTTAAAGCAATACTTGAGAACTGCAAGATGTTTTCAGATGCCCGAACGAATGGCACTGTAAACTCAAACTACTACTTATTCTCTGCGTAAGAGAACATAACTTGTAGAAAAGTACTGTAGAGCTAGATACTGAAGTTTGTTTTATAATATGTACTGTGGTATTGTGATGCTAGAAGGGAAAGGTGGGAGGAGAATATTGCTAAAGTTTGGATTAAAGCTGTGCATTTCTCTGCAGTTCTGGTGTAATTAGAATTGCTGTTTCCTCATGGGTGAAGATCAGAGATGAGGGTTTTCTTCTGTTTTAAAAAGCGAAGTGAATCGTGCATGAATCAAGTATGGATTTTTCCAAAGTTTTTTATCCTTGCCAGATAATGTAAGGAGGGGCAGAAATCCTGCCAGGACATCCAAGTAGGCTTCAGTTTCAACAAGACAAAGTTATTTGTAGACCTAGATTGTCAAAAGCAGCAGTGCAGCTATCGGTAACGTAACTTTTAAATTGTGGTAGGAAGATGCAGCAAAGCAGCAGCGCAGACAAGAAGCTTTTTGTCCAGGGTAGAGCTGCGACTTCAGCAGCATCGAGCTGTACTGCAATATGTAGCTATTTAGCCTATGTATGGGGAGCAGAATTACAGATAAAGCAAAAGTTGTTCAAATATGTAGTGAAACAGAGCTCTCTAAGGCAACATGAGACAAACAGAAATTTTAAGTTCTTATTTCTGAGTCTTGAGCTCCCTTTGCTTTTGTTTTTGAGTTTTATGAACCTTATTCTTCAAATCTTATTTAATTTCTGTTACATAAAGTAAAACTTTGGAATGGTGCTTGACTGACTTTTTATTTATATTCTCAGCTGGGAAGTATAACCAGAGCTGTTTTGTATTTGTATTTTGTTCTCTCTTGCAATTTTTGAGCTTCAAACAAATATTTTCAGAGAGTGTAAAAAAGGAAACGCAAAACAAACACCTTCAGAATTTCCAGCTGTCGGGCAGAGGGTGAATGGTGAGAGAAAGGCTTTCAGAATTCCACTTTACACAAATAAAAATAAATAAAAATCCGCACTCAGTCACTTTGGCCTTAAGAAATGCTGGTTGAGTCCAACGGCAAGTTCTGCAGCTTTGATGGTTCAAGGAAGTGCCACCAGGTTTTCCTTTTCTTTTTTCTTTTTTCTCTTTTTTTCAGGTTTGGGAGTGGTGTAGACTACCTCATTTGAAAAAAACTGTGATTTGTGAGGTATGGGTGGATGGACTACAATAAACTTTTGGGATGTTGCCTGCAATCTCACATTCAGACTTCAGCTATAGTGGAAATGCTACTTCTCTGGGTCAGTGTGCTTTTATCTTTTCATAATATGTGGTATTTTCACCATTTACTTCTCGATCTAGCAGAGGGCATTTAGCAACCTCAGTCACAGTGAGTATGAAAATCTCCACGTGAAATCCCAGCTCTGTGAGGTGGAGCGCGTTACCTGTGCTGCTGTGTTCAGGCACAAATCAAACAACACTTATTATTCTTCCTGCTTCAGGCTCAGCTCAGCTCCACGGACAGGCACGGGGGCAGGAGGAATCACAATCCATTCAGGACAGTTCTCAGGCCTGGGAGTCAACGCTGACCTTCTAACGCCAGCAAGATACGCTTTCAATCCGGAGCTAAAAAGGGCTAAAACATGACAAAATTCATTCTTGAAAGAGGAAGCATGACACAATGGGGATTCCATGGTTTTCTTTGTCCTTCAGGCTCAGCTAAGCTAGGCTTATTGCTGACACTTTACACAAATTTTATTACTTTTGATAGTTAAAAGTGTCTTAAATTTTGTGTATGTTAATGTCATGTTTGCATCTCTGTAATGCATTAAGGTAATGAATGGAACGTACTGAAATTAATTTTAAAGCTAGCATTACAGCTAGCCTTAACCTAGTACATCTAGAAAACACACTCCACATCAGGGCTGCACCTGGGATCCATGCTGAAGGAAAAATGTGAAATTCGAGTGGGATTATCGGATTTAATATCAACTTAGGTTCAGGGTCTACTGCTACCCTGCCCTGTGAAGCGCTCCTGGGAAGTCCAAAGCGCTGAGTGTCACTACAGGGGTAACAGTCCCTGCATTCCCTTCCACACGGCCCCTCTCCTGGGAGCCTCCCGGGCGTTTGCAGCGTTTCAAACAGCGCGTGTCCCTCCCTCACGGCGGCCCTAACGGCCGCCGCCTCCCG
>JAUBOD010000038.1:1212589-1228757 GCA_032353885.1 Nothura maculosa | reverse complement strand
ACTGGACACAGTCTCCAGGTGTGGCCTCACCAGGGCTGTGTATAGGGGGACAATCACCTCCCTTGACCTGCTGGAGATGCTGATTTCCATCTCTTAATGGAAATGAAATTTACTAACAATGCTACTTCTACTACTTTTGTAACTTTTTGTGTTTTCATATATTTTTTTCTTTGTAAAGGTTGCTTTAAGCACTTTATTTCAATGGGACATGCACACAATGAATATTATGCATTTTGCAGTTTTTTTCTAGCTTTGTTTTAACCATTAAGGTTTGCAATTTTATTTCTAGAGATAGAATACAGTCTGCACTGGAAGATGAAACTGCGTGTGAAATCACAGTAAGCTCCTTTGGTGGGGTTGGGAAAAACTGAAATTTTCTGAAGCAGTCTATTTTAAAGCTAAATGCTTCCTCCTACAATTCTGATCTCTCAAACATTAAAGATTTAAGATAAAAGAAAATTTAAGATTGATTTGATTTCTATTGAGATAATCATTAAACAGCTATATATTGTGAAAAGCTAGTTTACCTAAATATTCAGCTTTAAATGGAAACTACGAGTATGAAGGATCTTAAAAGGTATTGTTTGTATCTTCTTAAGCTTTCTTCATACACCTAGAAGATTCACTGGAAATACCTGGAGATATATTTATATGTATATGTGTGTGTGTGTGTGTGTGTGTGTGTGTGTGTGTCCATTGCCATAATGTTTTTGTGAGACAGGCATAATTTACTCTTCCTAGAAGAAGTATGTGTGATCTCAAGCTGTCTAGCACTTAGCAATCCCAATTGTCATTTATCTTGAGAGAAATCTTTGCATTCTTGGTTCAGCAGTAATCATCTTGTCTCTGCCAACAAGGCTTTCAGCATTTGCTGCCAGAGTATGTTTAGGAAGATAAAACAATAAGGCAAGTCTGTCTGCCTTTGTAAAATCTATGATTGTGGCTGCTTTCTTAGTCATAAAATAGCTTTTGATGGGATTCCTGCTGCACATTTGCTGGGAGGTGGCTTGGTTTTCTTTGGTTGGTTGGTTTGTTCTTGAAAAAGCCTCTTCTGTTGCAAGTCTAGTGAGAGCCAACAATGTGGAAGAGAGAAGGATGGGGGAATTTGTTTTTATTTAGTTATGTTCATGGTGCATTAAGGTCTTGGAAAATGTCTTTTATCTTAAGCATAAATGAGATTTGAAGTAATTTGTGTGCAGCCAGTAGAACAGTGAATGTGCTCTGTCCAGTCTATCTGTGACCATTTGAGTTATGTTCTCAGTCTCTTTTTAACCGTTTTTAGTCTAACAAGCTATAAAGAAATATCCAAATATATAATGGCATTGACTTTCAAAAAAGATGCAAGGGTGAGAATGAAGGTAGCATTCTGAATTTGTAGAAAGCTTACAAGTGAGTGGGTACCCAGTTTGTTTTTGTAGCAAGCTTTCTTTTCCAGGAAGTAATAATCTTTTTTTTCCCTTAAATAGGTTTTAAATGCTAGTGAGAAGACAACTGTAGACAACTTATTTCAGAAAGACTCGCTTGTTCGACAGAGCCAGGTATGACTGATTTGTTTTTTTAAAGGGAATGGAAATAGATAAGTAGACACTTCAGTGTTTATTAGGCCTCTGTATTATGTATGTTACAGTAAATATGAGCTCTGTGCACTTACTAAGCTGTTTCTAATACTAATTTCTTTATCTAAGCATTTGTTCTGCTTATGCACAGAGATAGTGCTCTTCAGTTTGTAAATGTCAGATAACTTTTTTCAGACTAACTTGGAGAGGACTGAAGGCTGAAAGTTGTTGTTACTAACAATCATGATGAAAAAAAGATAAATAGTGTGACAGTAATTGCAGCATCTAGTAAGAAATAGAGATTAAGCACCTGAACAAAATTGATAAATACTTGAAAAGAATGGCATAGTCTCAAGATGTGAACATCTTTTATCATGTAGATAAAGTGCATATTCAGAGATGGGAGGTGCAGATGCTTGTTATTAAAATGCATTTTTAAAACAAATCTGTTTTATTCCAGCTGGTGGTAGATTGGTTAGAGAGCATTGCCAAGGATGAAATAGGGGACTTCTCTGATAATATTGAGTTTTATGCAAAATCTGTATATTGGTGAGTTCAGGCTTTCTTTCATTATATATGTATGTCTTTCAACTGTAGTATTTTGAGACCTATTCTCAGACTCTTTTCAAAATGGCTTTTTAGAAGTCAGGCAATTGATACATTTCTGTTTCTTTAAATTCTTGGATACAAAAATCAAGTGCTTTTTCCCTTTTGCTGAAGTGACTCTTCAGTTACAGCTTTTGGGAGGAGAGGACAGAGAGGGGGAGAAACACCAAAGCAAATTAATTAATCTCTAACGTGGGTGCAAGTTTGGTGTTTTTAATAAGAAATAATGAAGATGATAGCTGTTTACAGAATGTTTACCTGCTATTTAGCCTATTATTTATACTGAGCAAGCCATTTATCTTATATAGTTCTAGGGTGACCAGTTCTTTGTCTTTAAGTTCTTGCCTCTTCAAATACTTGCATCATTATTTTGTGTCACTGATTCTTTGCTAGTAGCCATTATTTTCACTTTTATTATCAGTGATGAGTTTCAAAGCAGGAAAAGTTAAAGCCCAGCTTTGATTCCAGAGGTCTGCAATAAAAGCCTTGATTTTAAGGGACAGTGAATGGGGGCTCCTGGATTCATGGATTCATCCTGAGTTGAATTCACTGTCCTGCACTGGCTATGGAGTAAATGTTAGCGGGGAATTTTGTTCATCAGAAGTCAATTCATAATTTAACTATTCATGTAATTGAAACAATGGGTACTTTAGAAAGAATATGAAACTGTGTGCATTGACTCCAGTATTCTGCTTCTGCTGGAGATTTGCATTTGCCCAACAGTATCACAGCCTATTGTCCCGAAATATGTCTTTTCTGAAACCTTATTCCACTGCCAAAACTCTCTTAGTATTGCATCTTATTAAAAGACAATAAATCTAGATAAAAATGACTTTACTCAAAAATATTTTGCTTCTTTTAGGGAGAACACACTACATATCCTAAAGCAGAAACAGTTAGGTACTTACATTGGAAGTTCCCGACCTCTGGTAACAGAATTGGTAAGTATTATTTAAAAGTCATATTTGAGTTCAAAATGGGAATAAATTGGATGAGAGAGAGAGAGAGAGAGAGAGAGAGAGAGTGAGAGTTAAAGAAATAAAAAGTATGTGTGTATATATATTATATATATAATGTATATGATATATATACACATGCACAAACAGACATAACATATATAATAATTCCTTCAACCAAATGTAGTAGTAATGTCTAAAATTATAAAATATTAAATTGGAAAAAAGATGAAAATTAGTACAGAAATTGTGAGATGTGAGGAACTAGCTGACAATGTCATCAGTGAGAAAGTAGAAAATAGATGTAATAATTACAGTTTATCTGATGAATCAGATTTTACAACTGCCTTTTAATTAAGATGCTAAAAGAAAGAAAATGATTTTAATTGGAAACCTGAACACATCATGAAGGGATTAGCATTGGATTAAGGAAGCAGGAGATCTCTGGAGTTCCTTTTGGGATAAGTAGATTTCTCCCTTCCTTCAACAATCAGTGATTTTGCTAGCACAGGTACCTGGGCCTATTCAGAGAAGTAAATGCCTTCATTAATACTTTTTCTGTCTGAA
The DNA here is from genome assembly GCA_032353885.1 of Nothura maculosa. NCBI lineage: Eukaryota > Metazoa > Chordata > Aves > Tinamiformes > Tinamidae > Nothura > Nothura maculosa. Next base: position 1,225,072 of record JAUBOD010000038.1, on the reverse strand, counting down.
AAAAACTCCGTCCCTCAGCAGAAAAGCTTATAATCCTGCTTGAAAGCTCTTGAAGGTGAGGCCATGCTGCTTTTTACACTAGTAGTATAGTGAAACCAAATCCATTGGGATTTCTTGAGCTAATGAGAGGGAAGTGAGGGAAAGAAAGGGCAGCCCAGTTGTTCAGCTGCTGTGAACAGGAGCTTCTCGGTGAGTGGGAAGGTGGAGGAGGAAGGAGTTTGGAAGCTGGGGAGGCAGAAGGGGAAAGGATGTTTAAAGGTGGAAATAGCTGTGAGAAGGGAAGGGTGAGAAGAGATCAAGAGGCAAATGAGGCCCTGGAATTGCTCCCTTTGATAGGAGCAGTGAAAGAAGAGGAATAAAATAAGTGACAGAGGAAATTCCAAGAAATGTAAAGCTAGATGAAATGTAGGATTTGCATATAGATTTCCAACCTGAAAAAAAAGACACGTGTCATCTGTGGGTGAATGGTGACTTCTTTTTTTCCTTTGGCTACTTGCAGGATCCAGATGCACCTATAAGACAGAAACTGCCACTTGATGATTTGGATAGAGAAGATGATGGGAGGCTATTGAAGTATCTCTTCACTCTGATCAGAGCAGGAATGACAGATGAGGTGAGTCACTGAAAGCTGCAGTGCCTTCTTAGTTAACTAGTTCAGCTGATTTAGACCCTACTCTTCAAACCAAGCCATGGATTTAAATTTCTGTTTAAATTTGTCTTCTAGTCTTCAGTTTCTTGTCAATACTGAAAATGCTGACCAGTTATATCAATAAAAATGTTCTGCCTTTAGTTAAGTAACTTCAAGTGTAAAACAGATATAAAACAGTAAAAAGGTAGTACTTTTATTTTACTGCTTTGCCATTGTAACTTCTTACTATAGTGGTTAGATGTTAAAAGTACTGCCAAACACATGGAGTGTATCAAAGAACTAATTGCATTTCTTATAATCAGTTGGTTATCAGACAGGCTTTTTAAATTGATATATTGAAGTGGAAGAATTGCTGTTTGTTTTTCTTACAGTAGGTATTACATGGCACATAAACTACATCAACTTGCATGTTTGTACCTTAAATACCTGAAAATCTACAGCCTGTTCAGCATGAAGAGAGTGCAGTTTGACTAAAAAAGTGCAGATCACATATTTTCATTTCTCTTGCTTGTTCCTATTGATTTGTCAGTCCTGGAATTACAGCAGTCAGATCAATTGCAGAGTATCTACCTGACTTCTTTTTGCAGGAGGGCAGGATTGAAAGAGCTCTGTAAGCATTTTTTTAATAAAGTTTTTGTTCTGTAGTCTCTGCTATTCAAAGTAGCTTTGAATAAACTCGTTTGTGTTAGTGGGAGGACTGTTGAACACTTATGTAGAAGATAGAATTTTTATAAATACGTGAAGGATTTGGAAATGTAAGTTAACTGAAACAAAAATGTGACTGCGTGAGGAGGAGGGTTATAGATCTAGACAACAAGGTGATGCCTCGAGCTAAAGTTATTAGAAGGATGTGGAACTGCTGTTTAAACAAGCAGGGATGAGACTAGTATTTTCCCCATATTCCTATGACTGTGGAACTATTGACTGAAAAACGAAAACATTTAGTGAAGAAAGCACCAAAACTTTTACTTTGAAACCTCCTAGATGCTTTGGGATTCTCTGTGTGTTTGTTATTAACTATTCCAGTCACGTTTAAAGTGTTGAAGGAGAAGCTGGTGCTGCTGTTGCCTTGCAGTGTTGCTGAGAGCGCGTTCCTTTGCAGGCGCAGCGCTTGTGCAAACGGTGCGGCCAGGCCTGGAGAGCGGCCACGCTGGAAGGATGGAAGCTCTACCACGATCCCAACATAAACGGAGGTATCTGTCCCAAGGACACTTGGAAGTAGATGTCAAAATAGGACAGACAGCTTCTTCTTGATACCTGGCTCTGACAAAGAGGAATGATTTGTTGCATCTAAAGGCCTTTTATGTATCTAATTTAAATGTTTTCCCATGTCTGATCAACATATGTAAACCTAACATGAAAAAGTTTAAGTTCAAGGTATGTATTCATTGAAACCACTTAAGAAGCAGCTTTATGCTTTCTTTTTGAGGAGCATGTATAATGACTAGGAAATAAATGTCTGGGAATTCCAGACAGATTTCCTCTGGCTCCATATAATGTTTCATTAAGCAGGTTTTTTCTTCACGTTTGACCTGTACCTCCTAGCAACCTTTTTGTTGCTTAGACTCCCAGCAGTTGGGCTCTTTATCTAGTGTCAGAAAACTTGAGGACAGGAGCACTGAATTTGAATTTAAATGCATAAAAGAGTCTGCTCTCAAACTACTTGGAAAGCATTAAATTACATTTTGCTTTAAGTCAAGTTTCTTGACCACTGTCCTCTTCCTAACACCATACATTGCTTCCAAGTCTGCTGGATTTGACAAATGAAAAACTTGTCCAAGTGCCATGCACAGCTAGGACCAGAGGGCACGGTGCTTTGCTGTGTCTCTTTATTTTAGCTGGATGCTTTGCAGTATCCCAGCCCTCCTTTGCACAATGTCCACCTAACCTGCTGCTGTTCCTTTCTTTCTGTAGTACCTGTGTGCTCCTAGAGAGGCAAAGGAAAGAGCAGCACTGGAATGATCTGAAATTCACTGGAAACACCTATTAAAAATCTCGTACTTGCCAAGTTTGTGTTTCTGAATATAAATGTTGTAGATGTGGTGAAAAAATACATTTTTTGTTGTTTTGGGTTTTTTTCCAAGGCAATGGATAAGCTTTAAAATACCATAATTTTAAATCTGGATTTTCCAAAGCTTCCTTGAAAGACACCTTATAGTCCAGTTAGAAGCATCAGGAGCCTCTAGGAAGAGTCCCGAAGGGATGGAAAATTGGGTTAATAACAGGAAATTGGATTTAACTTCTTAATGATTTCTCTTTTTCTTTAATCAGCAGCTGCTTTTTAAAATATCTTTTGCATGTAGGAAAGGAGCTGGAACCTGTTCAAGGGAATCCATACAGGTGCATTTGGAAACTAAGTTGTTGGCGTATGGCTGAAGAGGTAAAATAATGTTGAATTGCTTGGTATTGATGTACAAATTTAGCTGTTTTTTATACTCAGTAACATACTTATAAGTAAACTCCCCCCCTCATGTTCTCTGCATATAGAATTTGCTATCAGTGTTTTTAAGAGGACTCCTTAAATAGATATATTTTTGTATTAAAGTGAAAAAATGCATAATCATCACTAATTTTTAAGGCTTATGAAATGTTTCAATTTAAGATGACTTTTTTTTGGTTGAAGTCAAAACTGCTGACAATAAGCATTTGATTTTCATCCCACTGAATTGAATGCGGGAGGTGAAATGTTGCTTTCTCTCCAGGTCAGTACAAAGTTTTCAGATGAGCTAGAAGGGGATGTTGTTGAAGGGGAAGCCGTTTGCTCCTCTTACATTGGCTCCTGCTACATGCCATGGTCATTGGGGTTTCCCAGTTCTTAGATTGGACACTTTGTTATAGGCTAATGTCTAATAAACTTAAAGTGGATAGGAAAAATAGTTCTTTTTTAACACAAAGTTTTATTTCTAAATGTTTATTTTAGGAGCAGTTCAATAGATATGAGAGAGCAATCTACGCAGCGCTGAGTGGAAACCTCAAACAGGTTATGTCCTGTTACTGATATTTTGGGAGTTGTGCATTTTCTTCTTTATATGTAGCAGAAATACTGCAATTCCTGATTAATGTCCTTTAAAAAAGATCTGGGAAGCAAGAACACAGCAAGCAGTGCTTCTTTAGGAGACATTTGCTAGGCTATAGGGCTGTCTTTCCGTATTTAAATACACTTGATAGACTTGTGTAGTTCTCATCTGTGTGGATTCTGAGCTGGGGAGGGGGTCACCCTGGCTCTGGGCTCAGAGTGGTGCCACGTGTATAAGGATCATAGGGCTCTTTCTTTTGACTGCCTCTATCTTTCAAATAACCAGGGAACTGGGGCATTATGCAGGGAACGGGCCTTTTGCATTAGAGAAACAGCATCTTCTGTTTGAGGTGTCACTATCTTCTGATGCCTCGAAATCTTATTCTGAATTAGAGTTGCTGTGTTCCTATTCTGCTCTTGATCTCTCTGATTGCTTTTGTTTGCTGTTTTTAACGTGTAGCTCCTTCCAGTTTGTGATACCTGGGAAGACACTGTTTGGGCGTATTTCAGAGTCATGGTGGACACTCTTGTGGAGCAGGAAATCCGAACGTCCGTGGTAACTGTCGAGGAGATGGAAGAACTCCCGAGAGATTACTTGGAAACAAAGTAAGTTGGGGCACATTTATTTTCTTATATTTAAGAAAATACCCACGTTTTCACCATATTCAGGCTAACTTAGTTTTGTGCTTTCTCTCTTATTTTAAAGTTGGACTTCAGAAAAAGTTTTTGAAGAACTTCAGGCAACAGACAAAAAGGTGTGTGTGTTACTTGATGTTTCTCCTTAGTAACTATCTCCTTTAGTTACTGTAAACTTAGTAACTGTTTCTCTTTTATACTATCCATTAGATTGTCCTTCTTACTCCGGTGTTTAGTGGAATGACCATGCAAATATGCACAGGGATTAATTTGTTGGAGGCTTTCTGCAATGTGTCCTTGCTTAATTATAACTGATTTTGCCATATGCTGGCCCCTTTTAATGATGAAAAAGATACAGATTGTGTCTTGTCCCAGATCTGCCAGACACACTGATTGTGCTAAAGAAATAACTATGAATTGCAGTCTGACATACAAAGCAGAAAAATATAAATTCTCTATTTAACACTTCCATGAGCTGTTTGAAGGTGGATGGCATGCAGGACGTTGTGAGGAGGTTTGTGGGCGTTTCACTTCTCTGAGTGTTTAGGACCTAGACTATTTGGCTAAGCAGACTGTTAAGATGGGATATATACAACTTACCAGATATTTCTGTAATGATTAAATGGAAGCTTGGTTTATTTTTATTTGACAGAAGAGGAAAAATAGGATTTCTCATGTTGTTAATTTGAGATAGCTTAGCCATAGATACACCCAGCTGCCTTTTGAGGGCTATCCTCACTCTACAGGGAATTGAAAGATGCATTTGAATCTTATTTCATGTGTTCATTCCTCTGCAGGAATATTTCCCTTCCACCTTAAATATATTTCACAATATTTATACATATGTTGCATCTGTGACTTCATAGAATCCATTTTCTGTAACAAAATTATTTATTCTCCAAAACAAAAAACAAACAAACAAAAACTTAGTTTTCCGTTTAATACATGGTAGCATTAATGCCACAGGCTCTATATTCTGGTTCTTTCTTTCACTTTGTCAATATTCTTATTGTAATTCAACAGATAGCTGGTGCATTTTCTCTTTACTCTGTGCAGAATACCCTTTGAAATAAAATAGCTTCTTTTTTCTTTGAAACTCTTAAAATTTCTGCTTTATTTGTAATTTTTTCTTTCTTTATACATTATACTTCAAGATTTTTATTCAAACTTGGGACTTCTTTTCCCTCTGCAGAGAGTGATAGAGGAGAATCAAGAGCACTACCATGTGATTCAGAAATTCATTATCCTGGGCGATGTAGATGGTGAGCTTCTTCCTAAGTGATCTTTAAATGTCAGCGCTCTGCATAATGTCTAGTGACCTTTCCAGAAGCTTCACACTGAATGGGGTTTAGAAGTGCACAGTAGGCAAACTTCACCTAAAAATGAAGCTGCTTACTTCTTTATTCAGGAATTACGGTGACTTTCTGTAGTTTCACATACAAAGTAGCTTTCCAGCAGTTGTGAAGCCATGCAAATGTATTGCAATGTATGTGAGAACGTTGTAACTTTTTCTGAGAAATGACAAAACACACACAGGGAGATCTTCAAACCCGACGGCAAAATCTTTCCAAAATGGATGCAGTTTTGCTTTATTGGACTTCTAAGGATAAAAATGCATTTTTTTTGAATAGACACATAGTTTAAAAAAAAATTCGTAGGCCTTGTTGCAGTTTTCCCGTGATAGGGCTAACTGTGAGCCACCCCTTGCTGCCCGCAGGTTTGATGGAAGAGTTCAGCAGGTGGCTTTCCAGGGACAGGAGTGTGCTCCCAGGGCACCTGCTCCGCTTCATGACACATCTTATCCTCTTCTTCCGCACCCTGGGCCTGCAGACCAAAGTGAGTTCCCCGGTGTTTGATTTGCTCTCATAGCAATGTCCCCCCATGAGGTTAGAAATGCACCTACATAAACGTGCTGCACGCAGTGGTGCTGGGCTGACGAGGGGCCGCACACCTAAACAGAGTAAGTGCTGGTCTTGCATCCCAAAAGCTGCAGACAAAATCAGAGGAGAGCCTCATCCTTCCCTCCAATTTGACCTGAGGTATTTTTTCCAAGGATGATGTGTTCCAGTCACAAACGCTTTATTGAGGACTCAGAATTCAAAGTTGGGCTTCATAGCAGCCAAGATAAGATGCTGTGTATATAACTTGCTTTTAGATACAGTTCTTGGAGTTGTGCCTGTTGCTGGGAGCTCCTGAAATGCTTGTTTGAGGTAAATGGCTCCTTGTGGTGCTGGCTGAACATGCACTTTAGAAAAAGCTTCATTTAGATTTATTGTTAATTTGTAGAACTTACTGAAAGTGGTATCACTCGCCACATACCTTGGCATAAATGCAAGTCTGCAGAGATGCAAGATATTCATAATGAGCTAAAATAATAGCTCTTTACAAATGCCTGTTTCTCAACTGAAGCAGTCTCAGTTGCTTGGACTGTACTTGGCAGTCACAGGTGAGCCAGATGGGATCAGGAGTCTCTGTCCATCACTCCTGCATACAGGAAAATAAAAATGTTGTGGAAAAGGACGTCTAGCCCACTGCAGCAGTCGTCTGTTCTCCTCACTCTTGAGTTTTCAAGTGAAGAAAGCAATACAGTCAACTGGAAGGATTAACAAAAACAAACCATAAATCTATCTTAGCAACTGCATGGTGCAAAAAGTAGCTTTCCAGTTAGATTCAGAACTGTCTCTAGACGCTGAAAAACAAAATCTCTTAAAGGACTGTTTTTAGGCATTTTTTTTGAATTGTCCTCTAAGAAAACAGTTCTCCCAGTTGAGCCAGTTTAAATCTGGAGGTTCCTGAAATGTGGGTGAGAAAACCTGTGGTAGGTGATAATCTGCGAAGTATCATTGTTTTAGCAAGCTTCCTCATTGAAAATTGATGTTTTGTTTGTTTGTGATAAGGAGGAAGTTTCTGTAGAAGTCCTGAAGACCTACATTCAGGTAAGCTCTGCAAGGTACATCTCACTTTTTCTGAGTGCTTTCAGAGGGGAAAGAAGGAGGAAGAAGTAGGCACTTTAAAAACTAGAAGACAGAGCTACAAGGCAGTTAATGTTGTCCTTTTAAGCCAAGTTTGCCTACATATAGAGAGTTTCTGTTAGCAATGCTTAAATAAGAGCAAGTTTTATTAATCCCTATTTAGAAGCTGAGAATCCAGTGGATTTTTTTAATGAGAACAAAATAATCCGAAATGTGTTACATGATGTTTAGTATTCATAAATTATATTATCACATAGAGGAGATGTCTGGTGGGTTCTTAGTGCCTGCTTTTCTTATTCCCCAGCGAATGATATCGGAGAAGCACACGGATTTAATAGCGTTCTACGTGAGCCACTTGCCCCCGGAGCTCGCTGTCGCTCAGTACGCTGTGTTTTTAGAAGATGTTACTGAAAGTGATCAGCGCCACCACTGCCTGGAACTAGCCAAAGAAGCAGGTGAGAGGCTCGTGTTCTAACTGCCAAGTATTTATCCTGCGTTGTCTTACCGGTCGGTAGTTTACAACACAGAGTAGCCCAGACGATGATGCTGAATTGTTTCCATCCTGTCTCTCTTCACCTTTCGATTAAATAAAATTAGTTTGTTAATCATTTTGAGTTGGGTATATTATATTTTCTAACTATAACATTGAATTGCAGTTCTCTATTTTTAAATAAACTATATATTGCTTTTGCATTACTCGTAATGTCCTTTCCAGGCCTATACATCAAATTCAAAGGGACTCCAATGAAGTAGCTTTGTCCCATGTTTGATGGGGCTTCTGTGTCACTCAAACTCAAAACTCACAAAGAATTTATTACTGCAGGCTTCTCCATCTAGCTTTTCTTCATTGCTTTTAGCCATTTCCTTTTAAAAACTTAGCTAAGATTTCAAAAGTATAGGTTAGTGGTTCAGAATCTTTGAAAGGACTGTTCTGAACTTCTGGTTTATCTCAGTTAGATCCAACATTCTTTCTTTTTACTCGAAGATTCAAGACATTAGTAGTCTTAGCAAATGCATGTGTGCATGTATCTATAGTAAACTGTGTGCACACATACATACATACTGACATGTATGTATACAATTGAAAAGGCTGTCAATTATTCTTTATTATTGTCTTTTTCCTATGTCTTTCATTGTTTTAAAATTCTTAGATATCACTTTTCTAAATACCTGCAGTATATCAAAAGCCCATAACTGAGAACAGCAATGTGAACATGAACAGACCTGTAACAATTGCTGTCAGTAAGGAATTTGATCTGCAGCTGAACTCTGAAATGCACTTTGTGGCAAGTCTAAATTCACGATCACTGTTAAATCATTCTCTGTTAACCTAGGTCTGGATGTTGCAACCATTACCAAAACTGTAGTGGAAAACATCCGCAAGAAGGATGCTGGAGACTTCAGCCACCACGATCACATGTTGGATACTGGCACCACGGAGGTGAGTGGTCTGGCAGGGCAGACACTGCAGGTGACAGGACTCTCATACTGATTCCTTCACCATGCATGATGTTTCTTTTTCCATTTTTCCTTATGTGTGACCATGAGGGAATTCCTAGCTTCTGTTTTTACATCTCCTTGACCCTCTGGGCTGTAGTGTGTGACACGCTGCAGTGTGTCTGTAGGGAAGCAGTAAGTAGAGACAAAGCCCATGAGATGACTGTGACAAAAATACCTTGCAGCTGGAGCCTCTCATTGCTCTGAGGTTCAGTCTTCTGGATCTCAGGTGTACTTTAGCACATGCTTGAGGCACGGGTGATGAGGGATTATTAATAGTTACCATTTCTTCTCCAAAGTACTGTTTAGAAAGCAAGGAATAGCTTGCAAAGTTTTTTTTGTTTTGGTTTGGTTTATTTTTTTTTTTCTCTATTCAGTGAAAAGTTCTTTCTAAGACAGAGAGTTTATGTAGTGCAACAGTTAGCAGGCTGTGGTTGTACACTATAAACTTTCTGTTAAACTATGGTGATTTTTTTTCTCTTTTTTGTTTTTTACAGTGTATTCATAGTAAATTTGAGGCAGATGCACAGTAAATCCATAAAAACTTTTGAGAGTCGATCCAAGTCTGAAAATATTGGAATATTGCAAACTAGATTTTTAGATAAAACTGGAGAGCTTTTTCCCTAGTCCTTTCGTGATCAGGTTGTGATGATGCAGTCTCTTCCTAAGTGTTTCATAGAAAATCATGCATTTTGGTGACCGTGTGTAGTGTGTTTCACACGAGCTGTGTGCCTGCAGTGTTCCTGGCTCTCACAGACACGTTGGCTCTTGCAGGTGGATCGTCTGAAGATAGACGTGATCGACTGGCTGGTGTTTGACCCTGCCCAGAGGGCAGAGGCCCTTAAGCAGAGCAATGCCATCATGAGGAAGTTCCTGGGTACTGAACTTCAGGTTTTATACTGGAAACTGTTTAACTTTTTAAATGCTCTTTTTGTTCTCACTGATTCTTGGAGCCAGATATGAATTAATTTTGCATACAGCCTACTAAAAAGTATGGTTAATATAGTAAAGTGCAAGGTATGATCTGTCTTAAAAAATCAAAAAAACACACAATTAATAGCTTAATTGTGATCCTTTGACAATTTTTATAAATCAAGTATGGAAATTGCAAAGCTGTTGATACTCCTCACCTCGTGTTGTTGTAGCATCCAAGAAATACGAGGCTGCAAAAGATGTGTTTGTGAAGATCCCCCAGGACTCTATAGCAGAAATCTATAACCAGTGGGAAGAGCAGGGAATGGATACTGCACTTCCAGCTGAAGATGACAATGCTATAAGAGAACATTTATGCATCCGGGCATACCTGGTGAGTTTCAAATATGCTATAGTCCAAAATATTGCCTAGAATTAATGCTGGCTTTGCCTCTATAGTGAAATCATAAGCCTAAGTGTGATTTAATTTCCAACTACTGGATGTCTTGTAGTTGAGATTTCACAAAATAGTGACCTTTCTGTATTTGAAAGTACATGGCATTTCATTCACTTAACGAGATTCTTTTCATTACGTAAATAAGTCCAAAATGTCCAACCACGTCTCCCAATGCAATCCAGGAAGCCCATGAAACCTTCAACGACTGGTTCAAGCACATGAACTCAGCTCCACAGAAACCTTCTTTGCTACCTCAAGCAAGTTTCACTGAGAAAGTGGCCCACGAACATAAAGAAAAGAAGTATGAGGTAGGTAAAACTTCATGCTGTAGTTTGTCATTTACAGTCTTATTTTTCATTTTTAGAAAGAAATTAAATACTCTTCTCCCTTGCTCCCACCTCTCCTCCCTCCAAAAAAATTCTTTCTGTACTCTGTATTTAATTTAGAAAAGTATTTGTTATATAAGCATGGCAAAGTCATTTAAAACATTTTAAATGACTAATGCTCTAATGCCTTTGCTTCTGAGGAACCTGATGACACTCTTTTTACAGACAGTAGCATATAATGGGCTTCTAGGTTTTAGCTGTTAACCGAAAAATTTCTTTAATTGATATATGTCAGGATGAAAATACTGTATTGAAATAGATCCTCGAAGTGGAGTGTTCCGCAGTACATTTTATTACTATTATTTGTTTCCTGACTAGATGGACTATGGTATCTGGAAGGGTCACTTGGATGCCCTTACAGCTGATGTGAAAGAGAAAATGTACAACGTGTTGCTGTTTGTTGATGGAGGCTGGATGGTTGATGTTAGAGAGGTAAGTTAATTTTTTTACCATGGGATAGACCCCAAAGAGCTGGATTTTATGCAGTTACAGCTAGGTGACCACAAAGCTTAGTGCTCTGTCTGCTCGAACACCATTCACTCCATCTTGCCGTGCCCCTCATGGGTTTATTCCCCCTCAGCTGGCCAGTAGGGCAGAACGATTGACTTCCTAGCCCATTTTTGCCTCCAACCGTCCCACCACGTGGTGCTTCCTGGAAGGAAATACCTGAACACTAACACGCGTTCCGTTGTGGGCAGGACGCCGAGGAGGACCCCGAGCGGACGCACCAGCTGGCTCTGCTGCGCCGGCTGTGCCTGCCCATGATGTGCTTCCTGCTGCACACGGTGCTGCACAGCACGGGCCAGTACCAGGAGTGCCTGCGGCTGGCCGACACCGTCGCCTCCGAGCGCCACAAGCTCTACACGGTGAGGCCACCGGGAGCCGCCCGAAGGGCTCCCGGAGGCACCAAGACCCCGCTCAAGTCTTTAACCTTCAGTTTCATCCGTCCCATTCACTACCATAGTAAAGAATTTATTGTAAGCTGCCTTAGAGTTGGAGGTAACTGCTGTCCCCTGGAAGCTTGGACTTGACTGCTCATCACGGACGTATCTGTAGTTACTGATCTCTGGAGGGGCCATTGAATTAAAATGAGTTGAATTACAATGGATGTATTTTGTTACATGTCAGAAACTTAAGGAGCAGGTTGTGTTTCTAAGTATTTGCTTAGCTTAACCTTCCTGAAACACAATCTAAAGTTAAATCACTGCAAGTAGTAATAATTACTAAAAAAATGGTAAAAATATAAGGATTAGAAAGCTGAGAGGGTAAAAAAAACGACGAAGTCTGAGGAAAAGGACGGTGAGGAATTCCTTTGGCAGCCAGAGCCAGCCTGGTCCTCACCGGCTCCCAGGCCTTTCCTGGAGGCTGCTCGGAAATATCAGGTTATCTGCCGCTGCCTCCAAAAGAAAACCCCAAACGTACCATTTACTTAATTAAAATTAGGTAATTATATAATTTTAACACCATCACGTACATCAGTGCTATGCATTGCAGCTAACTATCCCTTTTGTTCCGTATTCTTATTCCCAGGTATTTTCCAAGGAAGAACTCCGCAAGCTTCTGCAGAAGCTGAGGGAATCCTCCTTGATGCTCCTGGACCAGGATCTCGATCCTTTAGGATATGAAATTCAGTCCTAGAACTTCATTCCAGCTCTAGTGCCAGAGCCTTCCCGCCTGTACAAAGAAATAAAATCAGGAAGGAACTGCTTGAAAACGTTCCAAACTCTGTGGAACAGAACCAAAACTCCCCCTCTCGGGTGAGGGCTGAGCCCGGCGCGAGGACGTTTGTTACGGGCCCCTTTTCTTGACGTTTTCTAATAAAACCGTTTGGCCACGAGCCGGCTCCGCGCCCTGCGCGCCCCCGCTGCGTGCGCGCTCCCGTGCGGGCGGGGCCGCGGGCGCTGAGGGGGGCGGGGCCTCGAGGGGGCGGGGCCGCTGCATGCGCGCTCCCGTCCGGG
>JAUBOD010000038.1:1077900-1089293 GCA_032353885.1 Nothura maculosa | reverse complement strand
CCCCCCCCCCCCCCCCCCCCCCCCCCCCCCCCCCCCCCCCCCCCCCCCCCCCCCCCCCCCCCCCGTGGCTGTTTTTTTAAGCTAGTTGGGGTATTTTTGAGCCCATTGGGATATTTTTATCTCTGACTTTGTGCGTGTGGAATAGTGACATGGTGTGAGGTATGACTGTGAAGAGAAATAAAAACATAAACAGTACCCTTATGTATTTGGGTACTTCAGGGCTTGTTATCCAACATGGACGCTGCAGAACTGCCTGTTGCCCTTGGCCCAGGGGATGTTTTCCATCTTGCAGAAGTTTAAGCAGAGATAAAAATACATATATTTTACCCTAAACCAACAAAAGCTGGCTTGGAGAGTGTATTTGAGGTGTGCTCATCCCTGCCTGCCTCCAGCCTTTGTCAGAGCCAGGCTGCAGTTGCGAGGGGAAGGCCTGAGCCTCGGTACAGTTGAGATCATTGAGATCATTTCCCCCTGCTGCAAGGGGCAGCTATGGAAGCGCTTCCGTGGGCTGCAGGTCCTTGGAAGCAGCTGCTGTTGCAGGCGCTTCCCAGGCCGCGGGATGAAGCAGCTCGTGCTCCCATGCAAACCCTGCTGCGGGTTTGCAGCGCGGAGCCGCAGAGCCCCCGGGGCGGCTCTGGGCAAGGAGAACGTCACTTCTGTTGGGGTTTGGCCACGTCTGCCCCGGCCTTGGTGCATGTGAGCGAAGCCTCCTTGCAGGCCAGCACCTCGTGCATCTGCTCTGGAGAGTGTTAGGGACCCGGGAGAGGCTTTGGGATTGAGCCCTTCCATGGAAGATGGACACGTCTGCGGGGAAGTCAAACTTCCACACGTAGCCACAAGGGCCCTTTTGTCCCCTGTTGTGTTTGGGGAAGGAGGAGGCCCTCCGGCTCAGAATCCTGGTGATGCTCCGGACCTTGTTGTTCTCTCCTGCTTCATCCTCAAAACTTCCTCCTTTTCCTTTCAGGCACTGCTGGTCCAGGGCAGGTGAGTTGCAAAAGGGAGAAAGAGCAGCCTGCAAATCAGACTCTAAAATCCACAGAGTCGATCCAAAGTCAATATATAGCTTACATAGTGAAAGATAGAGCTTAATCCTATCTATAGGCTATATCTAGGCTAAGCTTAAGGATAGCTTAATAACTTATGTAGTGAAAGATAAGTTTATGGAAAAGCATATTAGTACTGCTTCCCATCAGCCTGCATTGATGCTAGGGTTGATAAAAATTGATAAGGTTGTGCCGGCTGTGTAAGTGGGAAAGGGAAATGGAAAACCATTGGAAGAGTGGACTTCTTCCCAGAGTTCATCCATTTTGCAGAAGTGACCCAGTTAAGCAGATGTTTTTATATATACACGTATGCATATACATGTGTGCGCGTGCGCGCGCATACACACCCCCCCCATATATGTGTGTGTGTGTGTATATATATATATATTGCTGAAAATGTTTTCTGAAGCACTTGCATCTCCTCGGCCCTGAAGTCACAAACTAGCTCTCATAGTTTCCTCCCCTACAGTCACAGGGCCCTTAGGCCCTGAGGGTTCTGTCACCCAAAGACCCAACTTCTTCAAGGGCTTTGGGAAGACTCAGACCTGGGTTTTGAAAGTCTCCTGCCATCTAGTGGTTTGCAAGCAGCTCACTTAAGAAATAAAAACCTTCACCTTCTCTGTGCCCGAGCAAAATACATAGTGCCTTGCCTTATTTCCTCTTTTTAGTGCATATAGTTTTTGAGGTTTAGGTAAAAAGGAAGCCTGTAAACGTAGTTCCCAAAAGTAGTCCCCAAAAGAGGACTGGAAATTTTTAAAGCCTCTATTTCAAATATGTGCATTCCATGAGAGAATTAAATGGAGAACTGATCTATTAAGAGCAGAATTTCAAGAAACTGAAAGCTGAAAGTTTAGAGGAAAATAGATTTAGTCAGTTCATCTAAACATAACACTGCTGAGCTCGGTTTGACTAACAAGGCTCGGGATTAATGAGCACAGTTAAATGACTGAGACCCTTTTTTGCCTGAATAAGGTGATTTCCATGTGTTAGACACCTTGCCTTATATGCACCCTCTCCTTAGAAATTCCATGTGCTCTGCAGCAGCATGAATTTGGTGATCTCCAACTATCCCAGATGTAAAAAAGTGGCAGCCACTTCTTCTAAAGTGTTTTCCTTGTCTTGATAATATCTCATTAAAAAGGCTTTTTTTACATCTTTTTTTTCCTGTATTTTGAATGCCTGTGAGTGCATTCTTGTTAAACACTACACACTTTTATATGCTGCACTACTGTATGGTACACCTAATGTGACGTGAAGGATGTTGGAGATGTTATCTTGACACAGAAGACACAGAAGATACTGAAGGATGAAAATCCTATAGGAGGAGGAAAGGGATCCCGTAGGTGCCAATGGGAGGTAGCTGGAGCTGGGTGGGTTTCCCGGGGCTCACGTTAATACAGGGCCCGACCTGCGTGTGTGGCCACGGGGCTGCTCTAAACGGGCCCTTCATCCCAAACAGGAGCCTCATTCACGGCTCGGGCTCTCAGGGCCCTGGCTCCGGCCTCAAGAAGTGAATTGGGGCCTGTGGGGAATTAAACCTGCCTCTGCCCAGTCCTTTGGTCGGGACTCTTCACAGCATCGTTTTGTGCTGCGGCTCCCACTTTCTCACAGAGCCCTAGTGTGAGGGGAGCAGAAACCTTGAGCCAATTGCAGCGGCCAGCAGCGTGATGGAGGGGAAAACTTCTGGAAATAACATGTAAATTGTGCATGGTTTTCAATGCATAGAAGCGTTTTGAATAAAACGTCAGAGCAGGTTTTACTAGCAGCTCTAAACGGAATGACGGGAGTGATAAACGGTACCATCTCTCTGCAAGAAATCCTGGGCTTGGAACTTCTCTGGCTCAGTTGTGCCCATTATGGGGAATTTCACCATCTGCTGCCTGGCTGCCAGCTCAGCTGCAGCGCTATAACGTTTTTGTGCCTTTTTTCCCCACAGCAGTAGCAGGGCAAAACTTCAGAAAAATAAATATTTTCTGTCATGTGCGATCCCTGCTGTGACCGCCCAATTTTAAATATTCCCCTATATTCCATTAAGTGAAGTTACTGGGAGGGGAGCAATTTTATGCCTTTTCCTCAAAAGGAATTCAGAAATAAGCCCCTTACGTCTGCGTTGTCTCTTCCTTCGCATTCTATAATCCCAGCACAAACTGGTGTGAAATTTTTAGCAGCGAGGGGCTTGGGTGCTTCACTGAGCAACATGGTGGAGTTTGTGTAAATTCTCTTTAAAATATAAAAGTGGCAAGTCAGGCGAGCCCCAAGCTCTGCCCATGGGTGAGTTGGTGCTGGGTTGAGAGCCCGGGGCTGGCAGTGGGATGGCCCCATTCCTGGAGCCAGGTCCTGGCTGCTCCCGAGGCCGCTTCCTGACCTGGGAAGATCGTAACTGGTCTGTGCTGGAGTGCCAGGTCATACAGATGGGCATCAGGTCTGGAGCTGGAGGTTCTGCATTGGTGGAACAGGCCAAACCTGCCTGTGTTCGTGTCTGGGGGCATCGTAAAATGCAAGGACGACAGATGAGTCGTCCCAGGTCTCGGTGTCACGTGCGGTACAGTCAGCCTGCAACAACTAGTTTCCAGCGTCCCGCTCTTCCTCGCTCCTTCGGTAGTGATGTTTTGTGGTGTTCCCGCCTCGGGAATGCCCCCGATCGCCCAGGTTTGCAGCCAAGGATGTTTGTCAGCACTTGGAGCTCCCCAGAGCTGCGGGCGAGGGGCTGCGGTCTGGGCCGGGCCCTGCCAGGCCCCACTCACAGGCCCCGCTCACAGGCCCCGCTCACAGGCCCTGAGCTCCACGCGCCCATTCCCCCTGCAGCTCCTGCCTCTCCTGGCAGGAATCCTGCCCTTCCCAGGCCTTCCCGTGCTGGGGTTCCCATTCCACCCTTGCTCCTACAGAGCTTGGGATATCTGCCCTCTCGCTTGGCCTCTGCAGCCCTCTCCTTGGGACCTGAGAGCAGCTGCTCTGGGACTGCCCCCTTGGACACGATCTTCTTTATTCCCATGTGCTTAGTGCCAGTTTCTCCAGTGCTTCCGTGCTCATAGCAACCATCCCACCGGTGAAAGTTCAAAACATGACTCTCTCTTGCGGTGATCTGGTGATCCCCAGAATCATTGCAGGGTTATTTTCCAGAATTTACACACAGCCTGAAATACTGCTTCTGAGGAGCACAGATGGGAGGTTGAATGTTGAGGTCTTAACATTTCATTTAAAATGTTACTGCTGCTAACTAATTTAAGGGCTCGTTATCCCAGCAGGAATCTGCAGCCGTGTGCTTGCCCCGGGTCCTTTTGCTATCAAACCCATCCGCAGAGAGCCAGATCTTCAGCTCCTCCCGAAACAACTTTGTGCAGCAGCCACGATGAGCAGAACAGACCCTTCCTGAGGCAGAAGTCGCCTTTCACAAAGGAAGGTTTCGCTTTTCATTAAATAGAGAAAAAAAGAAAAAAAAATTTTAGGGGGTGGGAAAGATAATGTGCTTATAAATTGATTAGAGGAATTGCAGTTCATAAATACCCGGTTACATTTGCACAGTAGGAGCGTTTTGGGCCCTTTCCCTGCGTGCCTGTGGGATTTCTGTCAGCGCCCTGTGTGGCCACTGCGTCACCGCCTGGCTTCCCGAGAGCAGGATGGAGCCACCCTGCCAGGACACCGGCCCCGGGGATTTCCTCTGGAGTGGATCACTGCACACAGGGCACCAGGGCCCTTCCCAGCCCCTCTCCTTGCGGGTTCCTGTGTCCTGGAAGCTTTTCCCTTGGCACTGCCGGGGATGGAGGAGCTCGGCGGAGGGGTTGTGTGATACAAAAAGGCACCTGGTAACAGACAGAAAAGGCACCAGGGGACAGGAGCAGGGGAGAAGTTTGGGGTTTCTTCACTGTTCTCCACAGGTGTGGGCAGGTGACGGCAGGGTCACGTGTGAGCAGTTGAGCAAGGTACACGCCACGGCTGCCTCATAAAAACATCTGCAAAAGCTGCCATCTCTGCAGGTTTCTTAGGAATTACAGCATTGGGTCACACAGGAATTAACTGACACTGGGCTCCGGTTCCTCCCTTTCACAAGAGGGGAGCCGTTTCCTTGGGCTGCGCTGCGGCTGCAGCTTAAAGGCACCCTCGGCGCATCCTCCTGCCAAGGAGCAATTCCACGCAGTTCTTCTCAGGAGCCAGAGGAATCATTGCTTGCCCTGTGTTTCCCTCATTGTGCTGCTGTGCACATCACTTTTTGATGTAGTTGTACAGGGTTAGGAAGGGTGGATCCCCATAGGATCCATAGGGATCCTCTGAGCAAGCCTGGTTGTCTGCTCGGCCCCTACGGAGCCATCTCTGCCCACAGGGCTGGAGGGGCTTCAATGGTGCTGGGCTCTGTGGCTGGCACAGAGGGTCCCCAGCTGAGTCCTTAACAAGGGCCCTCGGGCTCCCTGCTGACCTTTGGAACCTTTTCCAGGTCCCAGATGCTCCAGGGACGTTTTGCTTGTCCAGGTTCCTTGCAGCCCCTCTGCAGGGCCACGTGCCAGGCTGTCCAGGCTGCTTGACGGGCTCTGTGCCGCAGCCAGTTGGGGCTCCCGCTGCCCCATCTAGATTGGAACGGGACTTGGCGCTTTGAGCATTTCTCCCTGTGTCCTGTTCCTAGTATTTAATCACAGGATCCCAGAATGGTTGAGGTTGGAAGGGACCTCTGGAGATCTTCTAGTCCAACCCCCTGCTCCAGCAGGGACACCCAGAGCACGGGGCACAGGGCGACATCCAGGTGGGTTGGGAAGATCTCCAGAGAAGGAGACTCCACAGGCTCCCTGGGCAGCCTGTGCCAGGGCTCTGGCACCTTCACAGTGCAGAAGTTCCTTCTCACATGGAGATAGAACTGCCTGTGGATCAACTTACACCTATTATCCCTTGTCCCCTTATCTTTTGATCTTATCCATAAAAGTCAGATTCTTATGTGAATTAGACCAGGTCTTGAAGGAATCAAGAAGAGAAGAAAAAAGTAATTGATTCAGATCCACATTGGGATCTCTCTTTTTTTTTTCTGGATCTGGAGTAAGAATTTGAGCCCAGTAGTTTGGGGAAGAGTTCCCTAGTGTCCCAGAGGGAGCAGCTCTTTGTGCAGGGCCTTTCCTGCTGGGAGTGTCCTGGCTGAGCAACAACCGCAGCCCAAAGGGCGGCTCGGAGCCCCCCAGGCTGCTCTTCAGCCGTGGGAGAACCACATGGATCAGCCGGGAGAGCTGCAGGTGTCCTCGTTCTTCTCTGGCTGGCAGGAGAATGAGGAACTAACTGTGAATATTTCTGTTTGACCAACAGAAAGCCACACATTTCTTTACAGGTATTTGGAAATAACTAATTCTGCCCATTGTGGTTTGCAGGACAGGAATTTCTTAAGATTTTGGCTCTTCCCTCTTGGTTGTTGTGCAATGTCATAAAAGAGACAGTAAAATAATCCGGAGAGGCAACAACCGCTGGGCTTGAGTGAGTTCATCTTCTTCAGCAGCACGAGATGTTCCCGGTAATGACATCCACCATTAACTGGCACAGTTGTCATAAGGGCAGGCTTACCAATTAGCAAGAGCAAATAGCACAGCTACTTGGAGTATACTGCTTGTTCCAGGAAAAGGTATGAATGAGACAGGGCTGCTGTCACGGTACTTCACCCTGGTGCACGGGGCCCTCCCAGGCTTGCGAGGAGCCGCGTCCTGGGGATGGGGACAGGGATGGGGACAGGGATGGGGACGGGGCAGGGAGGATGCTCGTGTCCTGCCAGAGGAGCTGTTTGGAGCTGCTCGGGTGAGCCTTACACACTCATCCCTGGTGACTGAATAATTCTGGGTACAAAGTCAAACAAGAGGATGGAAAAAGAAAGAAAAGGCAAATCTAGATCTGAAGACTAAAGGTTTTAGCTGCATTCATTGTGAAGAGACCTTCTGTTGAGACCACAAAGGTGTCCCTTTGCCTAGCGACTGAACAGAGGTTACTCGAGACAGGTCAGATAGGATCTGAAGACCTCAATTTCAGAGTCAGTAAAACCCAAGCGGCTCTGAATGTCATTTACGTGTTCCTGGTAGCTCGGTGTCCCTGTGCCCCCAGTACAGCACCCGGGCCGAGCCCACGGTCATGGGGCCAGCTGTGAAGCCCCCGCGGTGCCAGTTGTGCGTGGGGCGTTGGTGCTGCGTTGCGCAAGGTCTCACACCAGGCCAGGTTCATCAGGGCCCACAGCCCCCACAAACCTGCTTTTGTTTCGGGAAGTGAGGCCCGGGAAATTCCCGGGTTGCTCCACTGGTCCTGTGCACAGACTCGTGCACAGGGCAGAGGAGGAGGAACCCACGGGGCAGGGAGGCGTTAAAAAGGGGCGCAGCACAGGGCAGCCTGCAGTGCCGACCCAGAGGCTGCACGACCACACGGGCAACATGAAGCTTTCGCTAATCCTTGGCTTTTGCCTCCTGCCCCTGCTTGCTCAGGGCAAGGTCTTCGGGAGGTGTGAGCTGGCAGCAGCTATGAAGAGGCTTGGACTGGATGGATACAGGGGATACAGCCTGGGAAACTGTAAGTCTGATGTCTTATGATGTCCCCATCCTTCCACAGTTTCATAAAACTAAAATGATGGAGAAGCTTTTCCTGGAATGAGCCTTTCTCCCCACGTCTCCCCAGGCCCTAAGGGCACTGCTGCTACTCGCCTGGGTGCATCTCCTGCATCCTGCATCCTGGGAGGCTGGGGCAGAGTGGGAAGGTAAAGCTGTGGAGCAAGCAGGGCTGGGAGCCAGGATGAGGCGGGAGGTCAGCAGTGAGGGGCAGCAGTGGGACCCTTCCCGGCTTGTTTGGGTTATTAGAAATAGCAAGGGAAGAGAAGAGATGCTGGTCCGGCCGTTCCAGAAAGGCCAGCCGGGAACAGGCTCCTAAGGACAAGGCGGGAGGTGAGGCAGGGGCTGAAGACTTCTCTGATGGGAAGTGGTAATAAACTCCATTGCCTTTCAAGGGAAGCATGCAAGTTTTCTGGTCCAGAATCTGGAGCGAGATCCCCATTTTGACCGCACGCTGCCCACACTCCAAAGATCTGTCCTCCGCATCCTTACTGCTTTTTGCTGCCCTAGCACGGATGCAGGAGCGGTGGATGGGGCTGCCTCTGAGAGCAGTGGCAGATCTCGGGGCTACCGTAAAGCTCTGAGCGCCCCACAAGGTGCCCGGAAAAGAAACCAGGCAGAGCACTGAGCCCAGCACAGCTGAGGCTCGGGGGCTGAGGCTGGGAGGGGCCTCTAGAGATCATCTAGTCCAGCCCTCTGCTCCAGGAGGGACACCCAGAGCAGGAGCACAGGGTCCCATCCACTCTTTGTGCCCCAAACGGTGCAAACCAGGGCATGGACGGCACTGAAAATGCCCTGACACCCCCTGGCTGCCCAAGGGGGTCTTGTGAAGCCTCACCTGAGCTACGGTCCTGCCTGCCCTAAAGAGAGCCCGGGTAAAGGCAGGCAGGACCACGCTGAGCTTTGCAGGGGGTAGTGCTGTTTGCAGCTCTTTCTGGGCTAGGACTTGTTGGGCTTGATTTGCGCTTCTCTATGAAGAGCAATTTGCAGAAATCGCTTGTGAATTTATTTCAAGAGCAGAGATGCTGGGGTTTCTTAGGACATTCTGAAGTCAAGACATGCCACATATGTTTTATTTATTCATTTATTTATCTTTATATGTTTGGTTGGATTAGAATGAAATAATTCCCATCTGTTGCATGCATTTTTATTCAATCATCTTTAAGCCAATCTGGATCTGGTTAAGGATATCTGGCTTAACCAATCCGAACCTGGTTGCATCTGTTGCAGAGCCAGATTAATAATAATTATTATTAATATAATTAATAATATAATAATATAAAATAATATAATACAATATTATATAATGTAATATTATATTATGTTATGTTATATAATTATATATAATATAATGTAATTATAATTATCATATTATATATAATATATGTATTACATTATATACACTATATATAACATTATATATTATATATTATAATTATAATTATTATCCTACTGTTTATTAATATGATTATGTCTACTATTACAATTATTAATTATTAATGATCTATTATTATAATTATCCTTGTGTTTGATTGTTTGTCCATGTTTTACAATGGACTTTTGGCAGGGGTTTGTGCAGCGAAATACGAGAGCAACTTCAACACCGGGGCCATAAACCGGAACAAGGACGGCAGTTCCGACTACGGGATTCTGCAGATCAACAGCTACTGGTGGTGCAACGACAACCGGACGCCAGGGAGCAAGAATGCCTGCCGAATCCCCTGCTCAGGTGAGCCCCTCTGCTCTTGTTACAGGCGGTCCTGCCACGGGCTGCCCTTTCTCATTCCGAGTGCAAACAGCTGTTGGCTACGGCCCTAACTTAAACACAACAGAATTCCGTTCAAGCCCATCCGTTCCTCATCAAAAGGGAGATAGCCGGTGTGTTAAGGAAAGGTGCCTTTGCAGCAGGAAGTGCATTACCTTTTTTGTCCACCTTTGTGTTTCTTTAGCAAAAAGATTTGCAGAGAAGCCGGTTATTAATTAGTAGCTATGACTTGAGAAAAAAAAATTACATTAAAGGGAGTGAGAACTTGACCTGCTGAGAAGCCCTGGCCCAAGTGCTACTCTTGCCATCCGCCTTTGCACCCCTACAAGTAGCTCGTACCCTGCCCGCCTGAGATCTAGTTTGTGTGCTGAGAGGGGCAGGGGAATTCTGCTTTCTGAGGGCTGGTTAGGCAAGTGTTACACCTAAAGATGTGTTTGAAGCCTATTAAAGGGAAAATATGAAAAGGAAAAATAAATGTTGAGATTTTTCCTGCTTCTCTTTTTCAGCACTTCTGAGTTCGGACATAACAGCATCGGTGAACTGCGCAAAGAGGGTTGTGAGCGATCCAAATGGCATGAATGCATGGTATGTTTCCCTGGGCTAAAGAAACACCTGCCTTTCCAGAGCACAATTAAGGGGAGAATATCACCCATTTTAATATGACCAACTTCAGAAAGAACAAGTAGGAGTTGCCTGTATATATATATATATATATATATATATATATAATAATTTAAAACATGTGAGCTGTGTAGCTAAACTGAGGATCAATGAGCCAATTATACTTGCAACATCCGCAGTGTCCTCAAAACTACGATGTGTAGGAAACTCTTTATACCATGTCAGCTTCCTACCCCCTTTAATAATGGACTGGAAGAGAAACTGTCTCTCAGCTCTTGCTGCCTCTGAAGCTGGCACTTTAATTTCAAGTGCCAAAGGGCCAACTTTAATGCTCATACATACCTACCACGGGAGGAAGATCAGCCTCACCTACCTCAGCTAGGCTCTAATACTCATTTACCACTAGATCACAAAGATGGACTTTCCTAGTTGGATCATTCCTGGGCTTTCTGGAGGCTACATTCCAATATGGAAAATGCTTTATCTCCCCAGATTTCTTTAATTATATACCCATATTCTTGTAAATTCTCAATAGTTCAGAGTGACTTGCATATAAACCTGCTGCACAAGTTAGCTCAGAGTTAAGTGAAGCCCTTCCATACTGATTCCAGAGTGGACCACAACTGATTGCCATCCTCCTCCTCTCCACAGGGTCGCGTGGCGCAACAACTGCAAAGGAAAGGATGTCTCCCAGTGGGTCAGAGGCTGCAGGCTGTGAACACTGATGTTCCCTGGTACCATCCGGATGAGCAGCTTTCACACAAAGCTAGCTGCTTCTCCAGCGTGCGGCTTTACACACTAGATTGCAATCAAAATAAAATACAGAGTAATCACTGCAACACAGCCAATACATGAAGAATCGGTGTTTTATACCTCGCTGATGGAGTGGCTGATGTTTCCACTGCCTGGCTTGTTACTTTTGCTATGGGTAGGCAAGAGCATAGATCTTCTTTTTAGTTGAAAACTTGTTAGTTTTTTCAAACTGCATACTAGCATGTTACTCGCTTTACTAAATGTATTACTCATTAAAAATACCTGCGAGCAGCTTTCCCTTGCTTGATGTACTCGGTTTTGTACAGTTTGGTACCCACCACCGGTAGCTGTATTCCTGCGGACACATGACCGTAGCCGCGGCGATGGCGTTCCCGGCTTCCCAGTGTGTGGAAAAAAAAAGAAAAAAAAAAGAGGAAAAAAAGAAAAAAATAAAAAAAATAAAGAAAAAAAAAAAAAGAAAGAAAAAAAAGAAAGAAAGAAAAAGAAAAGAAAAAAAAAAGAAAAGCCGTTACCGGCTAACGGCCGCTAACGGCCGCCAACGGTCGCGCGGCGCGTGGCCCCGCCCCCGGCGCCTCCCATTGGTCCGCGGCCGTCCCGCTCTGGGGACGTGGCGGTGACGTCAGGCGCGGGCGGAGGGCG
>JAUBOD010000038.1:995945-1007858 GCA_032353885.1 Nothura maculosa | reverse complement strand
TGTGCCACCTGCTCTAGGTGCCTGCTGGAGCGGGAAGGTTGGACCAGATGATCTCTAGAGGTCCCTTCCAACCTTGTTGATTCTGTGATGGTGTTATGAATCAAAGCATGACCAGAGTGATTCTTATTTCTTTCATATTAGATATGTCAAAGGTTCAAGATGATGAGGTTGGTGATGGGACTACATCTGTTACTGTGTTGGCAGCTGAATTACTGAGGGTAACGTATTACAATTTTTCAGATGTTTCTGTTTGGCAGTCCAGTCCTGAGAGCTATAAAAATCTGTACTAAGAAGGTTCTCAGAACATAGCAAGACTTCTCGGAGTGCCATTCAAATTGATAGGAAAAAAGGAACTTAGACAACTACTTTTAATTTCACAACTTATTTTACTTGGTACCTTTTTGAAAGTTATTTTCTCTTCATTATGAAAGTGCAGTGCAAATGTATCGCTCTGTCACAGCTGTTTGGATTGCATTGAGCAGCATGCAGCACTGCTAAATTTTGATGTTTTGTTCTTAAAAATTATTTTCCACAAAGTTGAGGAAGAAGAGAAATGTGTTAAATGCTGCTCCCGTGTGCATGAGGCACAAATTCATGCTGCTTATTTGAACAGTGCATAGGGAACCCTGCCTCATAAATACTGGGAAAGAGACTTTGAAAGTGAGGAGGGGATCTTGTTAACATAACTCTGACAATAAATTTAATGGCACTTTTCCTGGGTAGGGATCAAGAACACCTTCATTGATCAGCTTGTTGAGTTCCTTGCAGAAAAGAGATTTGAAGTTTTTCTGCAGCTAACCCTTGAGTTGCAGATATAAGTGAATAGGAAACTGCTCTCAAATATAAAGTGAAACAGAACTGTTATTAAATGTGAGTCTGTCATATACCAGTTAAGATTTTATTGATGCAAATTTCTGTAAAACATTCTGAGGACAAATCATATTTATCTAGATTGGAAAACAGCTGTTTATTTGAATCATTGTAGTTGACTTCTGTTTACAGTCAAAGTTTTCTGATTACTCAGGAGAGTCCTTCTTAATTACTCTAAATATGTGTTGGAAATAAAAATATGATTAATTTTATTTAAATAGGAGGCAGAATCGCTGATTGCAAAGAAGATCCATCCTCAGACCATTATTGCAGGTTGGAGAGCAGCCACAAAAGCTGCAAGAGAGGCTCTTCTGAAAGCTGCTGTGGATCATGGGTTAGTAACGTACATTCGCAATAACCCCGTGTAAACTGTTCAAGATTAAAATCTGGGAGAGAATTATCTAACATTGGGGCTTAAAGCAACTCGGGTTGCTTTAGAAAACACAGAGAGACTTCACAGTGATAGGTGAGTGATAGCTAAGGCTTAATGAGATTCTCACTTTGTTTTAGTGATGATGAAGTGAAATTCCGTGAAGATCTGATGAACATTGCGGGCACCACTCTTTCCTCCAAATTGCTCACTCATCATAAGGATCACTTTGTCAAGCTGGCTGTGGAAGCTGTTCTTAGGCTCAAAGGTTCTGGCAATTTGGAAGCCATTCACGTTATCAAGAAACTTGGTGGAAGTTTGGCCGATTCTTACTTAGATGAAGGTCAGTCTTCATGTTGGCTAATGATGCTCTTTGAAAATTGAACAGTTTTGCATATCTTGATATAATTTATTACAGGGAGCGTTGCTGTGTTGTTATTAAATTGAATAACCAATATGAGTTTTTGGAATAATTCAGATGAGCTGTTCTCTTTTAATTTGAAGTCTTACAAGAACTCTTCTGCCACTACAGGCTTTTTGCTTGACAAGAAGATTGGTGTAAATCAACCAAAAAGAATTGAAAATGCAAAGATTCTTATTGCAAATACTGGTATGGATACAGATAAGATTAAGGTATGTGATAGAACCACTGTTTTATTGTAAAACTTTCTGTAAAAGGAATTTAATTTTTAGGCTAAACTCTTTGTTTTCTTCCATTCAGATTTTTGGTTCTCGGGTTAGAGTGGACTCCACAGCAAAGGTAGCAGAAATAGAACAGGCAGAAAAAGAGAAAATGAAGGAGAAGGTAGAGCGTATTCTTAAGCATGGAATAAACTGCTTTATTAACAGGTATGTATTTTCTTAGGAAAAGGGTAAAGTTCATAATCTAGGTGCAAAGCAGCAAGATTTTAATGTTATGTGAATGTGAAGAATGTGTTTTCTGCCTTTATCTGCGAAGTAGTATCCTATGTAGCATTGAATTGAATCATTTTAGAAGGTTGGTTCTTTGTGTGATGTGAACTCGTGCCTGTGTTTTAATTGTAGGCAGCTGATCTACAACTACCCTGAGCAGCTCTTTGGGGCTGCTGGAGTTATGGCTATTGAACACGCAGACTTTGCTGGTGTGGAGCGGCTGGCTCTTGTTACAGGTATGGAGTGTTAGGGAAATCAGAAGTCACTTATTGACCTCTGTTAATATTAGTGCCTAATGGGCAATTTTTAAACTTTCTTTTAGCAAATCTGAATGTGAAAGTGCTTAGGATGAGCTTTGCTTTACAGGACTTTCAAGTGCAGACATAGAGGATCCTATGAAGTTGGCTAAGAGTAATTGAAATTGCTTTGTTGCTTTAACAAGTCTTGTATAGAATTCCCTACAGTTAGCTCATTTTTTTTCTTTCCATTATACTTTACAGTTGAAATGTTTATTTTGATTCTGAATCTTCCCTGCATACTGATTCAAGAATATTTTTCCCTAGCATCTGTTCCTAGCATCAGGATTTTATAGGAAAATAGAATTTCACATCAGTGTGTCAGATTTTTGAAAAAATCTATTTTAAAAATACCTATTTTTAGGTAAGTCTCTGCTTGATAAACTATCAAAACATTTACTTTCTAGGGAGGCAGGAAATGTAAATTCACATACTACAGGTTCATGAATATAATTTTATTATAAATGGCAGTTTGATTGTAGGAAGAGAGAGTCATCCTCTGTTAAATATTTGAGGTAGATTTCACATAACATGGACAGTTGTAGGGAATTTTTAGTAGTGGCCGGTGTTAATGTGACTTTAGGAGAAGTGAAAATGCAGGAAGTGATTCTAGTTGCCTAAATTACTTAGCAGTAGTTAACTGGACCACAGTTCAAAACTAGTTATTAAAGTGAATATGACAACAGAGAATTTGCTTTGCTGGGAGAAAGAAAAAGATACCATCTTAGTAAAATTAGCTTAATAAAGTAAAAGTTATTGTGGAGCTGTTTGTGGGCAACTGGATGCTGGTGAGGCTTCGGTGAGAGGAACATTGCTTGGACTTGAACAGATCTAAAACAAATTTTACAGTTAGAGCAGCTGCACGTTACAGAATCACATAAAATAGCTGAAAAAATCAGATAAGCTTCAAAGCTTCAACCTTCTACCTGCAAGTATTGTCTTGCCTCAGGCCACTACAGACACTCTGCAAGCTAATGCAGAGCAGATGTCCATAAACTGGGAATGAATACATGTAAGTGGTCTCCTAAAGACCCCTTTAAAAGTGAGAGAGAGAAGTATTAGAGCAATTACCCATTTAGAGACAGTTTGTTCTCTCTGATACCCTCGTTGCTTACGTGGTGGGGGCTGCTCAGTTTGGGAGCAGCCTGCTGGGTGACTGCTGGAACGAACCAGCAGCCTCACAATTCAGGGCTGTTTTAGCAAGTCTTTCTCAGCCATGTAGCTGAGCAAGCAAAATGAATGCTGGCACTAGCCCAAGTTTATAAACATGCAACTCTGATTTAATATTTTATAAGTAATTCATCTGTTAATACTGTTAAAAATCTAAGCAGATCATGTTTGTTTACATTGAATAGTGGTAAATGTCAACACAGTCTCCTATCCAGAGAGGCCTCAGAAGCATTGCAGCTGTTGCAGTTTTTATGACATAAAACAAAACATTGAAATTTTAAGGACTTCTGCTGACACTGGACAAAGCTTGTCTTGTCAGCACTGCTACTTTTAAATCTATTTTTAGGAGTTATGAAGATGACTTCCTTAGAGTTTGGTTTTCTTGGTTAGTCTCTGCCTCAGTGGATGCTTTTATCTTCAGCCCATTAACTCTAGTGTGATGTTACGTTTGTAGGTGGTGAAATTGCATCCACCTTTGATCATCCTGAGCTGGTAAAACTGGGAAGTTGCAAGCTTATTGAGGAAGTCATGATTGGAGAAGATAAACTCATCCATTTCTCTGGGGTGGCTATGGGTAAGTGTCTTGCCCTTAATGGCTTTTACAGCATTTGTGTTTCCCTACATTAACCCTGCTCAGTTACCAAGTTGACTTAAGATATTTGTAGTGGTTCCTGTAAGTAGTCCTGTTAAAGCCTTATTCTTTAATAAAACATTGATCTTGCCAAGGTGTATTTTTTAACATTTACATAACATATTTATGCATGAGCATTCATAAGGACAGGATCAAAATTTTCTGCTTTTTATACTTATTTTGTTAGATAAAGTTAGTAGGAATAGTAGCAACCTGTCATACTTAGAAATTTCATTCACAGTTTGTTTTTCTGATCTGGGGTGATACTTCAACATTTCATTCTCCATTAAAGGTATTCTGCAGGATTTCACTGATTAAAACAGTAGTGTAGTATGAATTGTTCCTCTCTCCCTGTGCAATGACATTATGCAATGTCATTATGCTTTTTCCTTAGACTTCTCCATCCACATAAAAATTGACTGCAGTGATAGTAAAACAAATCATAGAATCCTTAAGGTTGGAAGGGACCTCTAGAGATCACCCAGTCCAACCCCCTGCACATGAAGGATCACATAGAGCACGGGGCACAGGGCGGCATCCAGGTGGATTTTGAAGATCTCCAGAGGAGACTCCACAGCTTCCCTGGGCAGCCTGTGCCAGGACTCTGTCACGCTCACTGTTAAGGAATTTTTGCTTAAGTTCCTGTGGAACTTGCTCAGTGATAGCCCCTATCTGTGTCTCATCAAGCCCTTATTCTGTCTTTCTGGAAGGAATTTTTACCAGTATTTTTGCACGGGACCTTTACAGGTGAAGCCTGCACCATAGTCCTGCGTGGAGCAACGCAGCAGATTCTAGATGAAGCGGAGAGGTCTCTGCACGATGCTCTTTGTGTCCTTGCCCAGACCGTGAAGGACACGAGAACTGTTTATGGTGGAGGTGGGTCTCAACGTGCATTATTCCCCATACACAGTGTGTATTCTGTTACCTCTCAGGGCAGATATAAAACCCTGTGTGTGTCTTCAATGAGCAGGTTGTTCGGAGATGCTGATGGCGAACGCTGTGGCAGAGCTTGCCATGAGAACCCCTGGCAAAGAGTCTGTTGCAATGGAGTCTTTTGCAAAGGCTTTGAGAATGGTGAGTTGGCTTAAATCAAACTGCTGCAAGAACAGGCATAAAGTTTCAAGAACTGATCGCTGACTGACTTCTGGTGTCACATAGCTACTTTGCTTTCCTATTTCTTTTTTTCTACTAAGTGAAAGTTAACAATTATTGGAAAAGAAATGTGAGAAAATGCCCCTTTTTTTTAAAAAAAAATAATATTTTCATAATTGAGTGTATTATAGGTTTCTCAGTGTTCACTTGTTAGTCCTTTTCTAATTAGTTCTTCCCTGTGCAGAATCTGAAGAGCAGCAGAAACAGCTCATACAAATCTCAGCTGATTTAGCTCATTGTTGATGTATTTGACTGCTGAATTTGGGAGAAAAGAGCAAATCTTTGATTTTGCTCACAGTCTTGTGTTAATACTCCAGTACTAATTGACTCTGTTCATGCTCTAACCCTATATAGGACTTGCATTGAAGATTGCTCCTTGGTCAGAAATAAAGAGTTGCAAGAAAAAAATGTTTAGAGTGTGCTAACAGAATGCCAATTCAAAGGGGAAAAAAGTGCCACACAGCTTTCCTGTTTTTAAATTGGGGAAAACCTTCCTCAGGAAGTGCAAGTGCATAGGAAACTTTCTTAGGAAAATGGTGACCTCTGCAGTCACCATGAGTGACGTGCAGGTGTCACCTGGCTCATGGGCAGAATGATGTGGTTGGTGCTTGCCAGCAAGCTGGTGTTCTTAAAATGTCACAAGTTCTTCATTTCTAGCTTGAAATGATAAATGAAGAGATGTTTTTCTTTCTGCCCCTGTCAAACTGAGTGACAAATCTGCTCAGGTGCTTTTGTCCTTAGCTGCAGTATAACTGTGTCATAAACAAAAGACAAGAACGTCTTTAGATGGGTAATTTGGTGGAGTTTTTTAACTGCTGATCACTGCCATCTTTTTGAAACTTGCTGTTCTTAAAAGTTAATAGTAAGCTGGTAAAAGCCAAGTGCATTTCATGCAGGGAAAGTTGAGTAGCAAGGCAGTAGTATGCAAGGAAAATACCTTCATTTATCCCCCTAGATCCCGACGATCATTGCGGATAACGCCGGCTATGACAGCGCGGATCTGGTTGCTCAGCTGAGAGCTGCTCACAGTGAAGGGAGAAACACTTATGGGCTGGGTAAGTGGCTGGATGTTCTTCTCTGGGCTTGGTATTTGCTGCAGGTTGGGCTCCCTAAGGTCTGTCCCATCTGTTTGTCTCCCATCCATTCAGCTGGGAGAACGGGATGCGTTAATGCCACAGTGCAGCCTTTCTTGTGTGTGTTTTTAAAGGCCGTATTATCAAGTGGTGCTCCCATTACTCTGTGAATCTGCGTTCTTTTTTCCATTTTATTTTCTGGAAAATATCAATCTATACATGCAACATAAATTTCTTAATTGATTGTTTCTTTTGCCTTATATGAGTACTGTGATTCAGTTACTACTCTAGTGAAAAAAAGATAAAATAACATCAGAAAGCGATGGTAAATAGAAGATGAACTGTTTTTATAAACTGGAAATTGCTGTTGGACGTCAATAACTTGGCAATTTTTTACTTGAAAGGGGCAGTTCTGGAGTTAGTACTCCAAGTTCCTACATTACACTAGGCCTAAAGAGCTTAAGTGGTGGATGTGTTTCATTTGGAGCTGAGGTTTCATGATGCAGTCAGTCACTTCTTGCCTGTGTAAGGAGGGGGTGATGCAGACATTTACGTTAGTCCTGTTTGCTCTGCACTGTTCAAACTGCTGTGTCACTGTTCTCTGAAGGGGAGGATTTCCACCCATGAAACCAGTCTAGACTTTACTGACTAGAGTCTAGATCCATGAAGTTCAGAGGAAAGGCAGTGATTGAAAGAAAGCCATCAGGAAAGGTCAGGGAGAGAGGCTTGGTCTAAAGAAGTAACCCAAGGAAAGAGTGCTGAGGGAGCTGCTGGGATCGTGTCTCTTCTTCCCAGCAGTAGGAAGTTTTCAACGTTAAATCTTTGTATGTGATTGCAACAAGATGAACTTAAATCATTAATCTTTAGGTGGGAGGTATTTACACTGGACTTCAATTTCATCCCTGTTATCGGTATGTTTTGCTTGAGCAGGAAAACTGTCACACGACATTTTTCTTTTAACTTTCTTAGAAGGAAACACAGGCAAAAAGGCCCTAATGTCTCTTTCTCTTTAAAGACATGAAAGAGGGGGTCATTGGAGACATGGCAGTCCTGGGAGTCACAGAGAGCTTCCAGGTCAAGAGGCAGGTCTTGCTGAGCGCAGCGGAAGCAGCAGAAATGATTCTGCGCGTGGACGACATCATCAAAGCCGCACCAAGGTACAGCTGGAACATCTGCATTGCCCAGCGTTAGTGCTGTTAGAGTGGCCTCCTGTGGGAAAGGACCCGGGCAGCAAGTGTGGTTAAAAATCCTGGATTTGAAATGAACAGTGGGGTCTGAGGTGCTAAGGTTTGTTTTAAACACCTGTGTCCTGCATCATGTTTAAGCTAAGCTTAGGAACGGGCTCCTGGAACAAGTAGCCTCTTGGAAGCAGACGTGTCCAAGCCAGGCCTAGGGCACCTTCAGTCACCAGCTTCCCCTGTGCTCTGTGGCACCCACACATCTGCCAGAGGGAATTTTAGCTGAGCACAGTGTCACGAGCTGGGTGCTGCTTTTCTGTTTGTATATAAGTTAGGGTTACTCAAAATTCCGTTTGTGGGCAGGTTTATCCCAGGTACTTACTAGTTTCCATTGTTTTTTGAATTTTTTACTCATTTATGTTTTATTATACATGTGTATAATATGAATGCACACACGTATAATATGAATATCTTTATGAATATAATAGATTTGTATGTTTTACTCATATTTATGTATTTGTATTTATTTTAACCTGTTTGGAGCTGGTGTACAGCTCTGAGAGAATACTGTCCTCTGAGATGTGAGATAAAGCTAGTACTGAATGTAAAATAAGAACTCAAAAGATAAAAATAAACGGAAGGAAATGGTGGATGGGTGGACATGAGTGGGACAAACGTTCTGATTTTTCTTTTTCTCCCTAGGAAACGTGTGCCAGACCATCGCCCATGCTAAACTCTGCAGTGCCTGCTGACGTATGGACCAGACTTCACCTAGGATTTTTTGTTTTAATCATCTAATTCTTGTGAGGCTGTGGAACAGAAGCTTAAATTGAGCATCTCCATGAATAGCATGAGCTTTCTGTTGATTTTAAATTATTTCAGTTTGTCTTGATGGGAGGATTCACTTTCAAATAAAACACGGGTTTATACAACCCTGATTCTTGTTCCAGGTTCCACCTAAAATACACTGAAATAAAAAACACAGTTTCATCAAAGTTGTGTTTGTGTTTCTGTAGAAATGGGATTTCTTTGGAGCGGTGCCGGTGCCTGTCCTCGGTCTTGAGGTGCCATCATGAACTGTGGTCAGGCAAGTTGTGCACGTGATGCCTTGGGAAGTGAAGTCCCTGCCTGCTTTCATACTTGGTGCATTGTGTAGGTGCAGCCTGTTCCGGGCCTGCCTGTGTGGGGTTGGAGCTGGGCCCCTGCAGGGAGGCTCTGCAGTGACTTCTGTGTTACCCTTCCGTAGGAACACTGAAGCAAGGCTCCTTTGCTCATGGTGCAGGGAAGGCCAAAGGCTGATGCTGGAGGATAGTCCGTGTCCCGAACTGCCCCCCAGGTGCTTCCTGCATCAGGAGTCGGTGTATTTAAGTGTATTTAAGGAGACAGAAGGTCTGCGGGGCACTTCTGAGTGGAAAACACAGGTTGGGGAAAAGAAAGTGACCTGCATTGAACTGAAGTCCATTTGTTCTCAGTGCAGCCTGTTACATACTGGACTTGGACTAACATCCTCACAGGTATCTATTACTGTGATAGGAGGGCACATAGTAGAAACTGCTGAACTGCTCTGCATCCCTCACCCTTCCTCCTGGCCTCTGTCTCATCAAACCTACCCTGGTGTTGGTGGTTTTCAATGCCTCTTGTGACCTGTCACTGATTCTCTGAAGGCAGCGTGTCCTTTAACAGCACTAATTTCTTTATCCATGGATCCCTATGGCTTCTGCTGCGGATTTCATGGAGCAGCAGCAAAGGGAGGAGCCCCTGTCCTTACAGTAGTGTGTAGAGGGGCCAGGTGGGCAGCAGGACCCTCTGTTCAGCGGCAGAGCAGCCCCTTGACGTGAGGCTGCAAGGCCACTGAAGCTGCAAGGTCGACCTCAAATCAAGAAGAGGACATCCTGAAATGAGAGAATCAGTTCAGGAAATACTCTTCCCAATTCTGAAAAGAGGTTTTCTTCAACCTCTGGGAAGGGTCAACATTGTCTTTAAGAATTACTGCAGTAACTATAAACTGTTCAGAAGCAGGTGAAATGCGTTGTTTCCTCCCCTCTGCGACAAGTTATGAGTCACCATGTCTTTAGGAAATGAACACTTGGAATTTTTATGTTTATTCAACAGGATAAGAGTTTTGCTTTTTATTTCTTGATTTTCCTTTGTTGAAAGCAATAGTTTGTTGGAAGAGGGGTTAAGTGAAGAATCTGAGAAGAGGTAAACGGGCTAAATCCCAAAGAAAGAGAGTGAAACGCAGCCAGAGCAGTGCAATTTATTTAATGAAGGGTAAGTCCATGACATGGGTGCCAGCCAGACCCAGATTCAGACTGCACTGAACAAGGCAGCTCGTGCTGACAGTCTCTCCATTTCAAGATAATTTTTCAGAGCATGTAAGTGACACGAAGCAGGCACAAGCGGGCGTCGAACCAAACCTTGTATGGGCAGGCGGATGTCACTTTGGCACGCGGGGGTCGTAAGAAAAAAAAAACCTCTGCCAAAGGAGGCGAAGAGAAAAGTGGCCGCTCTGCTTCACCCATGGCTCCCTGCCTCTAAATAATAATAGTAATAAATGCTCAGTGCTATGGAACATGGAATGAAAATTAAAAATGTCAATTTATTTTGAGACATTCTATGATTCTCTATATATACATATACATATACATATATATATATAAAGTGCATATATAAACACACTAATTTCCTAGGAAATCCAAACATGTCTTAGTTTAGTAAGAGAAATATCTTGCTGCGCTCGACTAAAGCGTGGCAGAACTTTCCTCTTCTGCACGAGTTTGTAAGTGCAGCCTCCCCCTCTAAATCGCTGCTCATGCAAATTTACCTTTACAGCTCTTGTAGTTTTTCCATTTATGCAGCTTTGGATTTCCTTCTTTGCCACTGTGTGAAGGTTTGGGGTGTGTGTGTGTATATATATATATATATATATATATATAGCTGATATATATAGCTGTCTTAACAGACAGTGTTAGTGGTTACATAAATACTATCAGAAACCCCTCTAGCTTTCCTCGTAGTCATTTTCCATAACAAAACGGTGGCAGTCAGGTATTTCCTGGGAAGCAGAAGGCAGCTCTGAGAGGAGAGCTGGCAGTGGGTGCAGTCCCTTGGATCCATGGCCAGGCCTCCGCAAGCCCGGCCTGCAGGGCAGGAGCAGGAACCTTCGCGCCGTTATTCCTGCTGCTGCTTCCTGAATCCAGGTCCCTTGAGAGATGGGATGTGATTGATACCGGTCTGCAGCTTCCAGCGGCGCGGGCACCTCGGCAAGGTGGGGAAGGAAGAGCACAGCCCTGGGCTGCTCCTGGCCACCAAAAGCAAGTCCAGCGGGTCTGGAGCACAGGGAGCTGC
Source organism: Nothura maculosa (assembly GCA_032353885.1). Lineage (NCBI taxonomy): Eukaryota > Metazoa > Chordata > Aves > Tinamiformes > Tinamidae > Nothura > Nothura maculosa. The sequence goes on along the minus strand of JAUBOD010000038.1, from coordinate 996,858 downwards.
TGCGGTGGGGTCCTCCTCTCCACTGCGTCTCTTCATGGTCCCCACTAGCAGGAGGGACAAGGGGACTAACTCTGGGCTTTGGAGCGTGTCTGTGAAGGGGCCTTGCTGCTGCAGAGCCCTAAGGGACACAGCTGCCCCGAGGGCTTATCTGGCTGCAGAGCTGGGGTGCTGCGGCCGCCTGAGCTCGGCTTGGTGGCCTGTGCTCAGCTCGGCCATCTGAGCTCAGTTAGGCTGCCTGGGCTCGTCTCAACTGCCTGAGCTTGGCTCGGCTGCCTTGGCTTGGCTCAGCTGCCTGAGCTCAGATCGGCTGCCTGAGCTCACCTTGGCCACCTGGGCTCGGCTCGGCCACCTGAGCTTGGCTTGGCTGCCTGAGCTCGGCTCGGCTGCCTGGGCTCAGCTTGGCGGCCTGGGCTGGGCTCGGCTGCCTGGGCTCACCTTGGCTGCCTGAGCTCGGCTCGGCCGCCTGGGCTCAGCTTGGCGGCCTGGGCTCGGCTCAGCCGCCTGGGCTCAGCTCAACTCGGCTCCTCCTCCTCCCGCTCGGCCTTGTCGCCGGCGGGCAGCAGGGGCAGCAGCCCCTCGGGCGCCACGTCCACGAGCGCCCCGGAGCGCTTGCGGGGCTCGGGGCTCTCCTCGGCCCAGCGGCCCACCCGGCGCACGCCGCGCGCCACCTTGGGCGCGTTGCGGCAAGGGTTGTGGTCGTAGATGACGAGCTTGAGGGCGGGCAGGTGGGCCAGGCTGGGGAAGCAGCGGATGCCGTTGCGGTCCACGTCGATCACCTCGAGCCAGGGCATGTGCAGCAGCACCGGCGGGAACTCGCCCAGCAGGTTGCCCGAGAGCCAGAGCGTGCGCAGCTCGCGCAGGCGGCGCAGCGCGGCGGGCAGCGCGCGCAGGGCGTTGCAGCCGGCGTGCAGCG
>JAUBOD010000038.1:946811-976278 GCA_032353885.1 Nothura maculosa | reverse complement strand
AGAAGGCTAAGGGGGTGATGAGCACAGGGAGGCTCTGCTAATCCAGAGGGATTTATGAACATGCTGGACCGAGAAGAGAAGGGTTTGGGTTTTGGTCTCATGTCAGCTATATTTGCTTCAGACTTGGATTTTAAAGTTCACATAAGAACTACCTAGCTCTTTGTAGAATATGAGTGGAGAAATAGTGAAGAAGAGGGAAATAAAAAGCCAGCCTATTAGATTTGTTTGCATTTCATGGGGTTTAACATAAAGCTATTTTTTTATCCTCCTTTTCTTTGAAGTGTTTCTTATTAAAAAAAACCCACAGTTCTCAGACTTTGTATTTTTTTCTTTCCTCTTTCAGCCTCTACCCCCAGCAAATGCAGTTAAATATTCTATGGTTTTTTTTTCTTCTCTGCTTTTCTGTTAACTGTTTTATAATTTTTCCAGAATACAGAAGTTTCTGACAGGGCTCTATGAAGATTTTTAGAGATTTTCAGATAGAAAAGGTCTGAAAGAGGTCTACATGCCCTCATATTTGTTCTGGATGTGTTTTGTATTGCAGCCTGTCACAAGTGTTTTAACTCAACATTTTATAAGCTGCCCAGCCTGTCACCATTTCCTAATATAGATCCTGACAGTAGTGGGCAATGCTGTATCCTCCAGTGTGTGCAATAACAGCTCTCCTCATCCTCTGCAAATGATGACTCTTCTTTTTCTCTCTCCAAAAATTCTGACTCCTCCAACTTCCACCCTCAGATTATTACTCAATGAAATCTCAGTGTGTAAATATGTAGGATCATGTCTTGGTTACCTGTTCAACAACCTCAATTGATTTCAGCAGCAAGACAAAGGGAAGGATCTGCTTGTAGACCAAGCAAAGAAAAAGTAACTGTGCTAGTTGGGCATGCTTGAAGACTATTAGGAAAAGTCAGTCAATGAGTTCAGGTGCCATTCAGCACTCAGGGATTCAGGGATAACCAACAAGCCTCCACCAGCTTACTCATCAATTAGAGCATTTAAGCTAGTGGTGCAAGATGCCTATGAGCGTTGAGGATGCCATCCCGCCAACATCAACCTGCCCTCTCCTTCTTCCCAAACAGTGGCAAATCCCGTCCCTACCTTCTCCCTGTCCATGGAGCATGCATGGGAAGCTGCAGTCCTGTGTCCAAGAGCGTTATGGCCCTTCTGCACAACTCACCCCATTTCAATGGTGGAGCCGAGAAAGGAGGGAATGCAGTAGTCGGCAGCAGCTTTGGTGTAGGGCGGCCGGGCACAGGAGTCATTCCAGTAAATATCTCTCTCCATCTTTGGCAAGTTCATGTGCATCTCGTCCACCGCCAGAAGCGAGACCTTAGATTTGTTTTTGGCATAAATCATGTCACTTTTGATATAGTAGAGTGCACAAAATAATCTGCTTTGTACTGCATGAGTCAATATTTCTTTTCCTTGGAAACTCTTTTCCAGTAAGTTAGACTGAGCATTGTGAAGTGACACAGTACAAAAACATAGTCCCCCTCAAACCCTCTGGTTTCCATGAAAGCACAAATTTCATTGTGACTGGAGTATTCCATGCTGCAAAGATTTTTGCTTCCTGTCATGGCCACAGGCCATGCTGAGGGCAGTATCACAGCATGAAACATGATATAAGCCAGATTTATTGGTTCAGGGACAGTTGTTTGGTGTTTTCTGTATCTTCATCATTTTTAAAAGGAAAGATTAATGCAAAATAGTGTAATCTCCAGCCACTTGGATTGGTAAAATATGTTTTAGTTTTTAAGGGAATAGGTGGCTGTGGGATTTTGCAGGATTGACCTATATTTTTCCAGGCATAAACCGAGCTTATAGTTTGGGCTCAGCTGTTTGCATCTTCTATCAGGCCACAAGAAATCTCATATACTAAGTCCACAGTGAATTAGCATGTAAAAGCAGAAATACGGGGATCATAGCCATGGGTTTCCCTTCAGGGAAAGATTCGTTTTCCATGCAATTTGATAGCATTATTTTGTGCCTCAGTACAAGAACTAACACTGAACACAACTAGAACACATGATATGGCAAAGCTGGCAGTAGAAACAAAGGCAGCAACCTGCAAGTTTCTGTCGATGCACCAGTTGGTTTCAAAGTCGTCGTCGTCTTCTCCGAAGGGGTTAATCAGCTGCTCAGCCACCTGAAGGGAAGCGCAGGGTGAGCCCGGCCTGTGCCTGGAGCGAGGCCTGTGCCTGGAGCGAGGCCCTCTGCTCTGCTCTGCTCTCCGCACCATCACCCGCTGTCACCGCCTGTGCCAGCACCGCGGGGTGACCCCCACTCGCTTCCCTCATGGCTTCATCCCTTGCTGCCTCGCTGGTGCTGTCAGCCGGACTCGTCAGTGCTAGCTGGCTGTTTCCTAACAGTGAGGATGCCAGAGCCCTGGCACAGGCTGCCCAGGGAGGCTGTGGAGTCTCCTTCTCTGGAGATCTTCCCAACCTGCCTGGATGCCGCCCTGTGCCCTGTGCTCTGGGCGTCCCTGCTGGAGCAGGGGGTTGGACTGGATGGTCTCCAGAAGTCCCTTCCAACCTCAACCATCCTGTGATTCTATGATATGAGGCAGGACAGTCATTGCCTGTGGTTACTGTTAGCTTGGGCTCATCTAGATTGATGGTGCAGGAGCTAAGGGCTTGGTTATTGCATTACGCTCTACTGTACCCTGCCAGGCTGTTCAGTTAATATTTCTGAGCAATGAAAGACATTTTTTTTCTGGATAAAATGCAGTTTTTCTGTCTAGCTTGGCCCAGGGTGCCACATAGTTTGTTAGGGGGGAAGAGCACAGCTGCAACAGGGAGGAAGGAAAATGCAAAATTGCAAAAATGCAAAAAAAAAACCCCCAACCAGACTTTTAGGAAATTCAGAGTGCTTCTCTATCAGTTCTCAGTAGGATGAGGTTTTAAACAGCCATGCTTTTTCCTCCTTCTGTTTCTCTTCTGCATCCCCAGTGTTGGAGATGGGCATCTTGTTGCTGATCCTCCAGGACAAGCCCAACAGCAAATTGCAGAGTGAGTGTGCAGAAAAACCCCAGGTCATCTTGGCACTAACTGGGGAATTGCCCCATCAAAAAGTGCCCTGCAAGACCTGCCACCACAGCTGAGCCCCGTGGATGGCCTGTCCAACCCAGAAATGAACACAGGGATTTAGATGTGTCGCACGTAATGGGAAATTTTGTTCCCCTGTCGTATGTGTAACAAGTTGGGCTCGCGGCCAAGGAATGAGCTCAGTTTAGCCATTATTTCTGGGCAACTGCTACGTTCCTGGAAGTCAATAGCCTGGCAGCCAAGGTCCAATACACTCAGCAGGAAAGAGGTTTTAACCTTGGCGATAGAAATAGCCCCAATTCTCCAGCACTGTGAGTGCAGGATAGCTGCTGCTTTCAGGGAGCACTGCTTGCTAAAAAGCAAATCTGCTTTTTAAAGCTGCTTCTCCTTTCATTTTTATTTCTTTTTATTTTTTATTTTATGCACAAGATTTTTCAGTTATAATGACAGCTTGTGCCCCATGTCCTCAGGAGCAGACTGGAAACCTTGAATTGAACTGCAAAAAGTGCAACCCACAGTTTGGAGTGTCCATGAAGGGGATAGTGTTCTCCTTGGGATAGGCAAGAGGAGCAGCCTCACTGTTCGTGTGCCACAGGTGCAACAAATGCAGGAAAATTTGCCCCAAACTGGTTATGGTTTTGCATCCTACTAGTAAAATCTTAGGAGATGTTTCCAAGGGATGAAACCTTGGTGTAAGTGATTGCAGCTCTAAAGAAAGTCTGTATTGCAGGTGCATGTACACACCGCTGTGTCTAATGGTCATGACAAGATGCCAGCACAAGAAGCACATGTGCACTGAGTCAATCAACATCTTGGAAAGCAAACAGCAAGTAGTAGAAAATCTGATCCATCCTGTGGGATTTGACTAATATTCAGTGATATTTCCTGACTCACAAGACAAGATTCCACAGATGCAAATGCATTTTGACAACTTACCTTAACAAAGAAGTTATTGTTTTAAAAAGATATGATATCTCAGCAACTACAAAATGTAAAACATTGTTCAGCCAATGACACAAAAGAATCAAAGCTGGAGAGGAGTTTTGCAAACAGAAGATGTTATCTGGGAGTTGTCCATGCACAAAGCTCTCCCCATCAATGTGCTTTGCAGAAGCAGTGGCTGCAGGTGTCTCTTTCACCATCTCTTGTCTTGATCACACTCTATGCTGCAAACTGCTGCTGTGTCCCCACATTGCAGCCCTGAGGACAGAGACTGAGTGAAGCCACCTGCAGCCCTCTGCAATCTGCCAGTTTGGGACTCTGGGACCCTGCTTTGCTCACCCTGCCCTTTGCAGTTGGCTTTGGGAAGAGGGCTGCTGGTAAGAGGCTCTAAAACTGCCCAGTTTGCACCCAAAGACTAAAGCTTTTCAGACATGACTACAAATCCTAAGGGAAATCCTAATGCACATAGGCCCTAATGTACACATGTGCATGTTATTTGAAACCTGCTTTTTTATATGTCTACTTTGATACTCATTACAGAGGAGGAGAATCCATATGAGGTGTACGGCTTAATCACATAAGTATCAGATTAATGGCAATATGTTGACTGATGAGCCATCAGTGAGCTGAGGAGTAGCATCCAGTTGCTTCTCCAGCTCTTCTTTTTAATGAACTTTTTAATGCATTAGAATTGTAATCAATATTAGCTGTCATTGTTTGATAGTCATCTGAAACTGGAGACCTTTAATTGCCTGCATCTGAATAGGTTAGGAGCAGATACTAAAGGCTGCCTTTGATCATAAGAAGGAGCTGTGGTTCAGGCCACAGCAGGAGTTATTTCCCATCCCACTGCAGAGCAGGAGAAAGAGCTTCTTAAATCTTCCATCTGTCAATTTATAGTCCCAGCCTTGGGACTGGATTTTGCTGGAGCAACACTCCCTTGGGGAGTTGTTCATGAACATTTCTTTGGTAAGATCTGTTGCATGGAATGGGATTTAAGTTTTTCTTGAAGATAGACCATAGGACACTTTGGGCTGAGTTTAGCTTTGGTCTAACTCCATTACTCCTCAGTGACTTTATAGTTTGCAACCAATCAGATACCCTGACGTCAGTTCTGGGAATACCAACTCACCTATGTAGTGTTCCATTATTACCTTTCCAGAAAACCTGTTTACCTTGAGCCATCCTGCATAGAAGAAGAACTGTAACAGCGTGAAGATTGGAATGTAAAGATCCAAGTCATGTCCCTGATATCCTTGGTCAGTATCCAAAAATTGACGCCCTATCAGGCAGGCAAAGAAAAATGTATAGACTGCAAGAGTAACAACCTGCAAAGAAGAAAACTTAATGGAGATCATGTAATAGCACAGCCTTCTGCACAAGGCATCACATACCCAAAGGCATCTGAACGAATTTCATATTGGTATTTACTGTTCTGTTGAGAGCTATTACAAATAAAGAGGCCCCATGAAGCAATTATGGACAGCAAGTAGACCCAGGCAACATGGAAATATTTCAGTCCTTCCCCCTCTCCCAGTTTATTAAGGGCCTCCAAAAATCTTTGCATTAAATATGACTTAAATATTTAGCCAAGCATCCGTCCTAAAGAGTAAATCCAGTGGGACTCGATTAATTTTCCACCGTTTGGAATGTTTAGTCACTTCTGTGGATCCTTTGTACTAATCCTCCTTTTTTTTGGAGATCATGTTTGAAAGGACAAAGTACCTGTGTATAGACCAGTGGAATTCCAACCCAGTCATAACCAAACAAAAGACTACACCAAGACCGGTACTTGTTCATCTCCTAAAAAGAAAAAAAAGCAAACCCCAACAAAACAAAATCATATCATGTTCAATTCCAAATGGTATGCATTTTCTTACAATTCTTTTTTTATACATGCAAAGAAGAGGAAAAAGAGAAAGTGTAGTATAAACTGATAACATAGTTCTGTCCAGCATATTTGAATATTGACTTAATTTGTGGACTTAGAATGTTTAGTATAATATGTATTTCATAAACTAGCTCATCTCCTTTCTCAAAGGTATTTACTGTTGGTTATATATTTAAAAGCATGTGATATATTGTAAAGAAGATGTTTGACCACTTAATGAATTATTTAGGTAGCTTATTTTTCCTCTTCCGCCAATGGAACAAGTATATGTTAGAGCACATCATTATTTTTGCTCCCCTATTTGTTTTTTTTTCAGTCAATATCTTTTCAGTTATATAATTCTAATGAATTGCTGCTATATTTGCATTAATGTACATTGCTACACAGAAAAAAAAGTGGCATAAATTCTGGGTAAGAACATTTACATGAAACTGAAGAACTATGTGTGCTAGACCAAATGGTATAAGTGAAAAGCTGCTGCATAGCAATTCATTTTCTGTGTATTTACTTTCTTTACTTACGTTCAGCATTGTCTGCAGATCTACGCTGTCTCGAATTCTACCCTCTTTTCGTGCCTTTGATGCCAAATTTCCAAACCAGACAAAAGGAACCCAGTATTTAAGATGGGGAGACTTAAGATCATCAAATATTTTTCTTTCATGTCTTGTCATAAATCCTATTTAAAAAAAAAAAAGTGTTTTATTGTGTGCAATGTGTGCAATGTATTTTATCCTAGAAATATTGATAGAAAGTTGTCTATTTTGAGTAGATGCAAATGTGTGTAGAACAATATTTAAAATGATGACTCTTCTACATTTTTGGAATTTTCTTCCAGGATGGATCTTGCTTGAAAAAACCTTCTTACAGTAACTAGCCATACAAAATCCCTCTTCATATGCAACAGTCTAAAATTACCGCGTTCCTATGTGTGGCTGCTGAGATATTGCAGATACATGTGATGCTAAGCGCTACACTCTCTAGTTTCATATTCTGCTTCCAGAAAAATAGGGAGCTACATGACATGAGTCAAGAAGTCATCACTTTTCAGCAGTGAGGGCTGGCTGCAATATCTCAGCATATGTGTTAAGGGGAGCCCCGTGACCGTAGGAGCCTGATAATTTTTGGGTAAAGCTGCAAAGTGGGGAGCAAGGTAACATCATGGGTTGGACTAGATGGCCTCTGAGGTCCCTTCCAACCTTAAGCATTCTATGATTCTATGATATGCTCAGCAAACGGCTCTCAATGCCTTCTGCCAAGGAAAGACTGTTTCCTTCCACCAGACTGTTTTGTGTTTGCTCCAGGGTTACAAAGGCGTGCAGAGAAACAGCAAGAGCCTCATGCCCAGAAATCCCACCGCGAGCGGGACACGGGGCCGGATCACGCGCTCCGGAGCTGAGGGCTGACGCCGCTTCCCGCCTGGCAATTTGCCTTGCCGTGGTGCTCCGAAGGCATCATGTTTCCTGCAAGGCTCATCCCGGCCCTGCAAAATCCTGCTTGCCTCTGCTGCAGATAATTGCTGGCAGGAGAGGCCGGGGCAGCGTTTGGCAGCTTGTGTTTTGGAGAAGCTCCTCGACCCGTTTGGCTTTGGGGTGAGGGAGCCCAGCTCTGCCCTGCTGTCCGGCCTAGGCCCAGGCTGCTGAGAAAGCCCACCTGGGAAAATCCAGGATGGGGACTGTGCCGCCTGCTTTCTCTGAATCATGTATTTTCTGGGATTGAAGCAATGCTTAGGCTCTGGGAATCTTAATTTTTCCTCAGGTGGGTGGGTCAGCCACCCAGGTGGGGATAAAAGCTTCTTTTCTTGTGCTAATATTGGCTCTGGATTGGGAAGTGACTGTTGCTAGTCACAGGGCAACGTAAAAAGAAGTGGCTCATCCGATTAAATTTATGTATTTTTGAACAATAGTTTGAGAATAGTTTAACATGAAACTTGAAAATGGAGATGAAATGTTTTCCTAGTCTCCAACTTGTAATTTACTTTTTCCTGTTGGCCTGTTATTTTGAATGTTGCTAGTGATGAGTGAAGCATCAGAAAGATAAATACACATGTAAATCTATGCAACACTGATTTTTGTATAAAAAGGTGACTAATGTAAGAAAAGATCTGTTAAAAAAATGACTTTTCTAAATATTTTTTAGGTGAGAAAAATGATGTTGTTGCACAGTTGCTACCACAGAAGATGGGTGAGAGACTGCAGTCGCTGAAATGAAACAGTTCCTGTTGTTGGGCAAGAAGAAAGTTCTGTGGAAGTGAAGGTTCGGCAGCAAGATTCAGTAGTCCTGAGTAAGAACAAGGTATAAGGATGTTTTAAAAGGTCCCTTGGTGACTGTGCCTTTATAATCATCTACTCAGAAATAACCGGACAAGCGGATAAACTGGCATCCTAGTCATGGCTCCTATGCAAGTGTTTTAGGCTGCCTTTGATTTTTGGCTGGCCAGCCTCCTCAGGGCCAGACAAGAAAAGATGCTTCCATCATGCTGAACCAGAGGCACCAGAGTATCAGAAAATTGATAGTCTGGAGGAAACATTGGATGCAATTCAATTGAGAAGCTCTGGGAAGTCGTTATCTACAAGGACACAGCCTTGTAGGTCATGAAGAATAGCAAAGCTCCAAGAGTCAGCCCAGCTCTTCACTTAAATGGAGTATCTTTTTGTTCAGAAAATCTAACCAAAACACTGTTTTCTTTTTCTGTGTTACTGTTATTGTTGGTGAAGATTATAGCAATGCAAGGAAAATACTGTATAGAGCTGCTTGTTGTAATTGCAGTGACAAAGATACACATTGTACTCCATCAATTTCATGATATTAAATTGAAGTGCTTCAAATGAAGTTGTTTCTGAATATGGTCATATGATTTTTATTCAAGAAGATTCAAAGAACTAGCCGAGCAACTCTCTGAATAGGAGTGTTGTTTTTTGACAAGAGCTGAAAATCCTTGGGAAATAGCACACCAAGATCTTGAAAAGGATGACCTGGGGAATGACAGGGCCTTGCAAGAAACCCTTGTGAAAGTACGAAAAGTTTGACTTGCACTATAGTCAATAAAGAATGAAGATAGAATAATATAGACCAAATCAGTCAATGTTATCTAATGGGAAAACAGATCTTGTCAGACAAGCTTTATTTTTGTTTTTGTTTTTGTTTTGTTTGAACTAACCAGACTGAAAGCAGTCACTTCTGCCACTCAGGAGTTCAAGGAATATTCAGGTCTCCCTTCAGGAAGAAAAGATTTGAGATAAGCTTGGTTCAGGGCACCTCTTCAAAGCTGATCAGCAGCCTTGCACATCGTCATGGAGCACTAGGGCAGTCGTCAAATAGATTAAAAGGGACATTCACTTTTTGTTCATTTCACTGCATTATGTGAAAAAAGATTAGCTATCTCACTCTTGTAGAGGATTTGGGGCTATGAATATCAACCGGCAGAAGTTATTTCTTTCACTGACAAGTATGAGGTTCACTCCCCGTGTATCTCCTCAGCATTTCCTAGTTTCCTAGGCCTGTTTCTGCCCAGTTGTTTTTTCTTGTATTTCAGGTTCTTGAACCTCCCATCTAGCTTTTCTTTTGCACCACTCAGGAAACAGGATTTGCCATCTTAAGAGTGTGGCACTTATGGCTTCAGTCATGCATCTGCATCATGACCTCAGGAATGGATATGAATCCACTGTCTACATTTCCATAAAGAAGGCTAAATACGGAAAAGATTTTAGAATAGAGTTACAAGGAGGAACCAGAACTGCAGAATATGCCTTGTAGGAAGAGGCTAGAAAAGGCTGAGCTGCTCAGTTGATTCAATCCTTTATGCATCCTGTTAATAAGTAGCTATTGAGAGAAAATGGTGTTTTCACCTAATTAAGAACCACCAAACCTATTAAAAATCCAATGAGGAGAAGCTGACTCAATGCAAGTTCAGACTCAGAATGCAATTCCACTTTTCAACAAGGAATTCACCATTCACATAGAATGTGGGGCATTCTCCGTTGTTAATTTTAAACCAGGGCTGGTTATATTCCCAGCAATGTCAGAAATTGCAATTTGATGAAAGGGCTCTGTGAATAAGCTTTTATGCCTTACGTTGCAGATGATAACTCAGATTAGATTACCATAAATACTGCTCTCTGTTTTAAAATCTGTGAATTTAAGCAGTTCATTTGCTGAGGATGTAAATACGTAGCAATATTCTTACTATGGAAGTTCTGAGTCTGATATGCAAAATTGGCACACATTCCTTCAATGACTAAAGCTCTTCCAGCATTGGATTGTGCTACCCATATTCATATTAAAGGTTGCACTCTCCATACTGTCTGTTATATAATGCCCTAGGGAATTAGGGATGGGATAATTGCACAGTGCTGTATCAGTCGCTGCATGTAAGAGTAGTGGGATATGTCCTCAAGAGCTCAGTGCTGCATCAACAAAAAATCTATTCTGTAATACATATCAAAATGTATAGAGCTGACTATATTTTCAAAACTTAGCTATCCAGTGTGTAATGGAATATTTTCCACAGCACGGAAAAAAATCTTGTTTTCCAGGCTACAATTTTTGTACAATACTGTGACATTTTGTGTCTTTTGGAACAGATTGTCTTTAGCAATAGGGAGGCAGAGCTGGATTAGCCTGCTGGAAATGCTGTAATTTTCCAGTGTGTATTAGGAGCAGATTGCTGGGGAGAGTGACAGAAGCTTCCCTGACCGCTCGCAGGTTTAGGTAAACAATTTTGTTACAGAGCACAAGGAAGTGAAATTCAAAATCCGACACTGTTTGGAATAGAGGAGTCCCTATGAATGATTTATGTCAATAAGAAGAGTTCATTCTGCATGTATTTTTTTCTTTTTTTAGTATCCAAAATTATTTCTCACTCATGTGTGTATGTGTGTATACATATATATGTATAGATATACATACCGTACATAGGTAATAATTTTAAGAAATGTAAGACTTCCAGTAAAAATACAGGTCTCTTCCTATTTAAAACAGGTTTTTAAATCTCTATGCAATTGTCCTTCCCTCTACACTGACCAATACAGACACCTCAGATGAAGGTAGAGTATCACACCTCATATCTAAATACTCAACAGCCACTCCTGCACAGACAAACAAACTCTTACAAGACTGAAATCTCTTCCCCATCATTACAATCAATTGTTGTGTAATCAAAATAGTCAAGAAATAAAGACATGCTTAATACTTAGTATATTTATCCTTGGGGGGGGAAATTGTGGTGAGGTTGTAAGTTTAAAGTGAAAAAATAGGCTTTTCAAAAATTATTTTATCATAGCCAATCTATGACATGCACCACTTTCAAGTAATGGAGATGAGGACGAAATGCCTATGGAACCTAGTCTTGAATAGACTCCAAAAAGTCATATCCCAGACTTTGAGTCACAGCAGCAAAATCTCAGCAATGCAGCTTCATTGTATGATATTGCAGCTGTGTTAGTTTTCCTTTGGAAAGGAAAGGAACCTTTAGCAGACTTTGAGCCTGCTGCATGTGCCTCTTCAGGCAGACCTACGGCCTTCACGTTGTCTGAAAGCAGATCCTGCTAAAAACCTGCAAATCACTGTGAACTTTGCAGTGTCAGTAAAGAGTAGTCTAAAAAAAATGCATCTGAAAAGCTTCATTTAAGCCATTGACAAAATGTGGCAGCTTTGACATGGATGACCATGACAGACACATGGAACTGAAGAGGAGTGGAAAAAGGAGGCTGATCCCTCCTCTTCTCATGCCCCTATCTGTGAAGGAAAGTCAAGAAGTGCTGAGGACCAGAACATGACGGTACCTGCTCCTACCACATGGTCCATGGTGGGAAACCTTTTGTAGACAGCGGTGCTCACAGAGCGGAAGATGAGCAGAGAGGTTAAGTTCACATAACGCATGAGGGTCCTTCTCAACATGCGCCCGTATTCATCTCTTCCCTGAACACAGCTGGAGATCAGGAACATCAGTCGGTCTGGCCACGGCAGATTCACAAACTGATTCCACCAGCGATTCACCACCAAAGTGACATAGAAACCTGGAAGGTTTAGACAAAGAAAAAAATACCCGGCACTAGTCAGGGCTTCTGTCTAGCCTACTTTGATTTAGGTTGTGGAGTGTGACAGAGTGGCTGCATTTTCCAGGATAAAAGCAGTAAGTTATGTCAAAAAACAGGATGCATGCAGTCAATGTTTATTGTTTAATAAACACCACAATGTCATGGCCCTTTCTCACTGAGCATCTCTTGGTGCGTTAATATGAACTTTCATGTTTCCCTATTCAATGGATTTAGTATTTTGAAAGATCAGGATCAATATATAGTTAGTGGTATGCAGCAGAATACATATAGCAATATACACACATACTATATATGCAAACATGCATGATATGTAAAAAAAGTCACTGTTTTGTTAGCATATTAAGGACTTGAGCATATGTGCTGAAGTGAAAAAAGCAGCTTGACATTAAAGAGATCTAATGGAGGCTGATGATTTTGCTGTGAGCCTCTAATCTCCTAGATGGCCTTCAGCCCATGCACAGTCATTCATGATGCCTGGACAGAAGCAGTGCTGGAGAATAATTTCTGCAACCAGTACTTACCAAGCACAAAAGTTACAGGGATTTGTTCAGCATATTTGTCACAGTAAATTGATAACTTTTCAAAGAACCGTTTTTGGCTTCCTGTAAGAAAAAATCTGCAGCAAAAATAAAATGTATATGTCTTCATGATACTCTGGCACTAGCTACAGAGTGCAAACAAATACAAATAACCGTATATGTGTAATGAGGAGCAGCCTGGGCTAATGTCTTCAAGTGAATAATTAAAGATAAAGTGATGGACACTTGAAGTATGTAATAAGCTGGAGGAGAAGACAATATTACTTTCTGGTGTTTGAAGTTTTCTCGTGACTAATGGGCCTGACACTCCATATTGGAATCAATACACCTTTGGAATTAGCATGTTATCTCATATAGACCAGCAATGCTAGTAAGAGATAACCCTGCAAGAAGAGCTTGCTCTCATTTTTCAGAGGGCTACTTAATAAAGCAGCTCAGGTCTGCTTGAATTGCCAGGGTTACTCATCTGTACTTGCTGTTATTTGGAAACACTGCATTGCTGCAGCAGTATTTTACTCTTAAGAAATTTGTCTTATCTATATGGTGGAAAAACTCAACAACTATATTTATTTTATTATTATTTTGTAGTAAGGAAAATCTTCACCAGATTTTAGGGAAAAAAATGAGTGGAGCACAGCAGCTTCTTCCCAAGGAGAAAGATATCTAATGAAATACAACAAGCTTAAACATAAATAATGTTTTTATTTGTAGATATATTACAGTTCCTCTTTGGTTGCATTTAAAAATTATACATGAAAAGTATTTGGTGTGGTTTTGCTTACAATTGTGTAATAAATTCTGCAGGGCATTTGGAATGCTGTCAACAGTGCATTTAACTCTATTCTGTAATTGTGGAACATTTCAGTAAAGCTGGATTCTGGACTTGTGTTTCTTTGCTATTAGTGTTGTAGTCTTATTTCTGAGTTTATAAGTACAGACCACTGCCGTTTTGTAAAGCTGGTGATAGGTCACCAACAAACTGAATTAATTTTCTCTTTGTTCTGTACGCTACGTGTTCTGTAGTTCATCAATTAAAGCCTTCCATATACTAATTGATGCATTGCTCCTGCCGTGCTGGTGTTTAATTTACACCTTGGCGCAGGAACTAATTTTCCTTCTCCCGTGCCCCTCGCAGGTGCTGTGTTACACACCGGTGCTTGTGACATGCAGGGCACAACTGTTTTCCGTGTGCTTAGGCTCAGCCAAAGGGCCAAGCCCTCAGCTTTGCAAGCTTAGGTCCATAAAAATAAAAGGTTTGTCATATTACCCTTACTTTGAGCAAAGCTTCGCTTTTCAGGAGAAAAGTCTCTATAAAGACTGTCAAATTGCTGCCTTTCACAGTTCAGTACAAAACTACCACTGAGCAACTGAAGATACGTTCTGCAAGTGGGACGAGAGGTCTATACTTATCATTTCCAGCTTGGTGCTCAGCATTGCCAAGCCAGAGGCTGCATAACGTGGGCTAGTCTGGGCTTTTCACTTAGCCTAACATTAGCAGAGCTGATGTAGAGGTCAGCACTGGCACAGGGCTGAAAGAAGAATCAGTTGAGTGTGACAGACAGAGAGTATTTTCTTTATATTCTACATTCTTTCTCTGCAATACTAAAGCAAAGGTGAAAGAGGAAGGATATCAAAAGGTCCAAGGTAAAGATTACAGTTTTGTAGAAACCTCCCCCCCAAACAGTCATCCCTCAACCTAGCGCTATGAAGTGTGAAACTTCAATATAACATTCAAGGAGATGTGAATTGGAAAGAGGGTACCTGTATAATACACTTATCGCTGTGTAAAGAGTGGCAAAAACAATAAATTCTCTGTACAGCAATTTGTAGATGCTGCCCTTCCACTTTAGGAGTAATCTGTGAAATCCAAAGAAAGTGGCATTTGCTACTTTGCTGGAATAAGTGACTGTCATCGTCCTGGCAGGCTGTGCCTAGAAACAGTAGAAGAGAAGCAGGAAACCAATAACATTTTAGACAGTGTATCCTAACCTGAACGCGCCCGTGAATGGATAGATACAGAGCTCTACACACACGTGTACACATATACCAGTGTACGTATATATAAACACGCAGTGCGTGCGTGCTTACATACATACATAAAGAGAGAGAAACAGAAAGATCCTGCAGATAGAAGCCCCAAGGAGACCTGCAGATCGATCGCTGCCCCTGGGCTTTGCCCCAAACGCCACCCCAAATGCTCCATCCAGGGCCCCATGCGGCCGCCTGCCCGGGGGCAGCGCCAGCTGCACGGATGTGTCACCCCTCCGAGGCCTCCCCTTGCCCCCGGGTTGCTCCAGCCTGGCGCAAACAAAGAGAAGGAGGTCAGTTTGCTTGTAGTTTGTAAAAACTTTGCCTCATCTCCAGCAACAGAAGTAAAACGATTTCCTCTGTGTGCCTGTCTCCCCAGCCGATGTTCTCAGCTGGCTTTGGCAACTCATCTAAAAGCAGAAGAGATTTGGAGACTGCCTCTTTCATTAGCAGTTATCACAGCAGCCGAGATCAGCCCAGGAGCCTTATTATTTCTCTACTTGGCAGCTAGACGTATTCATCAATATATTGTCACTCCAGCATTGCAGGGCCGTGCAGAGAAGCCGCAGGATTGCTCAGGCAGGCAGCGTGCAAGGCCATGTATTTAAGGCAGTACTAAAAGCATATAGGTAAATGTTTTACTATGCTTTTGTTGCTTGCTCTCACCTAGCATAGGAATAATAAATTAACTTTTATGGGCTTTGAAAAAAGTTACCTGAGAAGGGAAGGCACTTTTGTACAGAGTTCAAGGAAGGGAGTGAATAAAACAAGTACGATTTTTCAAGTGAGTTATTGTAAGGCAGCAGCACAAATATGATCTTTTTCTACATATTGTTTTTGGTGCTAGCCTAAGTTATTTACTTAGAAAACCCCACCATGGTTAATAGATGACTTGGTAGAATTTTGTGCAACTTGGCTAAGGTTCTGATGCTGAACATAAAAACAAGCCAGGAAAAATCAGTTGTAAAAATGCCCCTTTTTTTTTTTTTTTGGTCACTGCAGAAATCAGCAGGGAAAAGACACTGTAATATTATGGACAGACTGTCCCTTCCTATGAGCAGAATGCCTGCTCAAGACTCACCAGATTGACCTTTTTTAAAA
This sequence comes from Nothura maculosa, assembly GCA_032353885.1. Taxonomy (NCBI): domain Eukaryota; kingdom Metazoa; phylum Chordata; class Aves; order Tinamiformes; family Tinamidae; genus Nothura; species Nothura maculosa. The sequence continues at coordinate 960,674 of JAUBOD010000038.1, read as the reverse complement.
TTTTTTCTTTTTTTAAAAAGACATATGGTTTTCATTCTTTCACATCCAAATGACAGCTTTTCCGCTTCTCAGACTTGGCCCATGCCTTTATTTAATTTTATTTTCTCTGCTGAGCTCCGAGAAGGGCGGCGCGGGAGCCGAGCAGAGTGCCTGGCACGCAGGAGCGCGGTCCCTTCTGCTCCTGCAGGCCTGTGGTCAGAGGGCACCATTTAACAAAACAGAAGCAGAGATTTCCAGTCTCCAGTTGAAACAGCCCAAGGGGAGAAGCCAGTGGCTGGACTAGAGAAGAATTGGGAAAAAAAAATTGCCAACACTACAGCATGTTTCCTAAGGACAGCTGTCCCTGCCTTTAGTCCCTGCTCATCCATGTCAGGAAAATGTGTGTGCAGGTCATGCAGGGAAAATTGTGCCTCTCTCCCCAGCAATATCCAGTGTGTAATGGAAACCTTCGGAGGAACTTCCTCCTTCCTCCTTTCTGTATCTAAGCTGTGTAGGAGCTTAGATGTAGAAAAGATATTTGATAGTATGGAGGCTGGTGCCACACTCCCCAGCACAACAGGATGCGATGGCTGGGTGAGGAGTCAGACACACGTAGTCTGAAGGAAAACATCAATTCCTACCTGTGGCAAGAGCCCAATATCGGGACAGGACAGAGTCCCTGCAGTTTAGGATCTTTAAGATGAGAGTAGATAACTCTCCCAAAGAAAATCCTCTGGAAGTATTTGCACAGCTGGGGTTGGCCCAAACATCTTGCCCATCACTTCTGGCCTTGGAAGCTGTTTAGCTGTGGCACTTGCTGTCCAACCCCTTCCTCCCCAGGCTGTGGGGAGAACGAGATCCCCTGCAAGGCCCTGGCGATGTGCCCAGCTCTGCAGGAGGACAGTGGCTGTAGCCCAACGTGCGTCTCAGCGCTGCAGCCTACGGGCTACAGGAAGGAGCCTTCTTCCCGCCCAGGGAAGGAGCCTGCACGGAGATGCATCAAACCCTCTCTTGAAATGCCCAGTGTGTAGAGCTTGGTCTTGGAGCTGTGCTGATAACAGGGCTCCGCATTAGGAGCATTTCCCCCTGTGTTGCTTCCACGTGTGGCTTCGCCAGGCCACAGGCAGCTCTCCCAGCAATTTACTCAACATGATGCAGGGCTGTGCAAGGCAGCCCTGGCACCTCGGGATGTGCGGGACATGGGCAGTGTTTGATCCCTGTTTCTGAGGTAGGAGCAGGGCTGCACAGCACTTCCAGGCTCGGGTGCCTCGGTCTCTTTCCTGTCCTTGCCTGGGGTGCACTGTGTTTTAGCTGCTGCTGGGCGAAATGTTCTATTGACTCTTGAGCATGGGGTTCACAGCAAGCCAGGGGACTTCAGGGTGAAATGTACTGTCTCAAAATACACAGGAGGTCAGATTAGGTGAGCTAAAATGCCTTTAAACACTGTGAAGCTTTGAAAGGCAGCAGTGTGCCCGTCTGATTGTATTTCACAACACAGCAAGCACAGGCTTCACGTTGCACTTGTTCCTTTTCCCCTTTGGGAAGAGCTACAGCCACTTGGGTACAAAACCCCCAGTGCTGGGGGGGGTTGCTATAAATCCACATGCCCCAAATTTGCCCAGTGTCCCCTGGTCCTCGGCTCGCGGGCAGCTGGAGAGCCCTTCCAGCATTACTCATGGTCACAGGAAATTAAAAGGCTAAAGCAGAGCCTGGCAGGAAGAGCCACGTGGCCGATGCCCCCCAGCACATTCCTGGCTCGTGCTGCTGGCCGGGCCGCCCAAGGACGAAGGTGCTGCGTGAGATCCCGCGGTCACCGGTGCTACGGGACACTCGCCCGTTAATCGCCTTGCCCTTAGCTTCCGTAGGGATATAGGGCCAGGGCTTCCTGTCACATGCAGGGGCTCCGCGTTGCTTTTCCACGGCATTTCTTTTCCTTTTTTCCTGTGCTTGCTCTCTATCTGCACCTTGCTCAAGCACGGCGTGAAATGTTAGTTATAGCTCCCTCCACTTCTGCTAGGATCATCAAGGCTGTTAAGTATAAATGCCTAAAAATAAAAGCCTTTTTTTCCCCTATTAATATTGAGTCTGACCGTAAACGGGAGTTCTGCCCAGCTGAGGATTTCAAGATGCACTAAGAGAGAAAGGGCAGTAAAAATAACAGCAATCAGTGCTCCCTAATTGACCATAAAGGAGGCATTACAGCACATATGAATAAATAATGCCCCTGCACACAGCGAGCCTGGCCGTAGTTTGACTTTATTTATTGGTTTACGGCGTGTTAGAGGAAGCAAGCGAGGGGAGCAAGGCAGGGAGCCCGCTGTTAGGTGAGTACCCCCAACACCGTCAGCGCGTCGTGAACCCACTAACCTGCTGTCTGCGCTCGCAGCGTGAGCACGGGGCCCAATCCTGGAGCCCTCCTCGCCGGCGAGCAGCCTCGGGGCGCAGCGACCGTCCGGCACCGTCAGGGCATCGCTCCCGCGGCGCCCCGGACTGACAAGCACAGGGGTTAAATGTCTTTCCACTTCTGGGCGCCTGTTTTTGCCAAGTCCGCCGGCCCGTCAGCGACGCCGGGAACAAGCGCGAGCAGCGGCGGCAGCTGCTGATCTTGCTCTTTTGGGCTCTATAATTACCTCGGCGCTGCCGCCGCCAGGACCCCTTTCATTTGAGTGCGGAGCTCGGCCCGGCGTGCCCGGCCTTCCCTTCTCCCTTCCCAGCTCCAGGATGGAGCAGGCCCACAGGGATTTTTTCCGTGATCTCTCCGGACGCCGCCCTGTGAGGATGTAGCAGTGAGGGACACGGGCTGCCTGTGAATGGAAGGGGCTGGCAATGCTCCCAAAGCTTGGATTTGGGAATGTGCCCTGGCTGCACCTTGCTCCCCCCAGGCCACAGCAGCTCTCCTCGTGCTGCTGATTTGCACTGGAAAATTGGGACTCCTGGATGTGCTGCCAAAGCCACACACATCTCCAGATAAGGACAGTTGCGACTCCTAGAAGTCCCGTCAGATTCAGTGATCCAATTCCTGAGGCTCTGTTTAACTGTTGTGAGAGGTTTTGCCTGACTGGGTGTCCATGCAGCCTCTTTCCCCTCTGCACGAGGGGCTGGAGTCTCTCTGTGATGACTCATGGCCCCAAGCGGGACTGTCAAAGGTGATAGACTGTGACAGCCCGGGAGGCACCACATAATGTGACAAAGGACGTGGGAAGGGTAACAGGATATATGTGGATTTAATCATTTTGGCTCAGCATCCCAGGACTTGGCCTGGAAGAATCATAAGGCCTTTGTGTGCCAGGGTGCTTCCCAAAGACGGGCTGCGGCCTCATCGCTCCTGCTCCCTTTGCAGCTTTGGCCTGTGCAGACCTGTTAGCAAAGGCTTTGCTGCCTCCCTGCCTCAGCTGGCCATGCTATTCCGCCATTAATATTCCTGATTTTTAGGCTGCTGTAGTCTCATGGGTTGCCTTTATCTACCCGAATGGTGGAAGAGGTGGGAAAGACTGAGGGCTTGTACCCACTGCTGCCAAATTCCTAGTTAATGAACTTATTTCCTATCTAGTTGACGCCAGTATTGCACCAGCAAGAGTGAGTGCAGATCAGTGTAAATTTTAAGGCAATCTTACATTTAGAGTCAGCTTTTCCATGGATATTGGTCTTTCCAGTCTGGGACGGTACCAGCACATTGGTTGGGGGCTCTAAGGGCTCATTTATTACAGCAGGGCTGTGAAAGCTATTGCAACAATCCCTTCGCCCCCAGTTCCGCCATGCACTGCCTATGGAGCTCCGCAAAAATCCCTTTTGGAGCTTCCTTCTGCTCTACAGGCAGAGGATAAGGACGTGGGGCCTGGGAGAGGGAGCAAAAGAACGAATGCTTTTTGACAACTTACGACAAGCATCATCAGTATCCTCAGAGAAGACTAGGGGATCTGAGAAAATTTTGCTCAACAACAGACCCACTCGTTTATTTTGGGCTGATGCTGACGGAGCCACCATGATCTTGCTGTGTGGAAATGCTTGCTGGAGGTTGGGGCAACAGAGTGTGTTGCTGGCAAGGGGCATGGAGCCCCATGGCCTTTTTGGGGAGAGCAGCCGGGGCTGGCAGGCGGTAGGATGAACGGACAGGATGGAGGGGCAGGAATGAAGGAGCAGGATAAAGGGACAGGATGAAGGGAACGTCTCATGGACACCACTGGAGGCCCTGCCTCCCTCGAGGTGGTGGCAGTAACCAGGCAGGTTCTCCTCGGGATAATACCCGATGCTCTCCTTCCCTTCAGCCTAGTTTACTGAACAAGTACATCTAGACTGCCAAAAACCACCTGGGTAATCTGAAGGCTCTTCAAGCCCTTTAATGATAATTTAGTGAAGATCTGTTCAAACAGGGTGTCACTTAGCCGGCTAGCAGGATTCTGTATTCATATAGCTCCACTGATGATGTTTACAGCTCAATTAATGATTTATTTTGCATTTGTGATGTCTTTTTTAGGCTCTGGACATATGTAAATCACCCAGAGACTGAAGCATTTCAGTGTGATGGAACTGGACAGGGCTCTACTAAAGTCATTAACGGGTGTTTAACAACACAGTACAACAGATTGTAGCAATCCACCAAATACAAGTTAATTCTTTTTGCTTCATGCTTAATCCTCCTTCCTCTTGATTTTTGTGCTCATTTAGACTGGAAGATTCCTGGAACAGAGACTATTCATGTTGTGTGTTAGTGAAGCTTCGGTTGCTGTAGCAAGAATGCACTATGCCGATATCCAAAGAAATGCCATAATAACTAGGCTAAAATGTGGTTTGAACAACATGAAGTAATTTTCTCGCTGAAAGGAAGAACATAAGTAAAACGCTGGTAAAAGGGCCGCATTAAGAAGCTGCTGTCAGATTTTCTCAGACTAGAATACATTGTGCTTTCGCTTTATTTTTCTGCTTACTGCCACGTGCTGCTGGAATTTCTCTTTTAAACAAATTACCAGATGAACAAATTAGCATAAAATATCCTCTAACCTCAGAGTGAACATATAGCCAGCTTCTGTCTTTCATGCGAGTCTCTTTCACGGGAGAAAGTATCATAATTAAAAGCTAATCTAGTGAGAGAGACACTGCCGTACTTAGCATCACTCAGGGCAGGCTGTGGAAACATCCTTTCAAGTAGGCTGCTTTATCTCTGCAAGGCACACGGCAGAATATTTCCGAGGATTACGAATGAATCCTGTCTGCAGGATAAAGCCTGCAAGGGCTTAATTCTTCGAGTACTGTAAGAGCGTATTCAGAAACACTTTGTTTTGCAATTGCCTTGTAATGAAACGACCGTCACTTCTGATTTGGCGGCGCCGAGCTGGGTGTTGGGGCGGTTGTTGCTGTGACTGTCATCAGCCCTGACAATCCTTTGGTCGCCCTAGGGCACACGGGCAGGAAAACAAGCTGTCAAGGCGTGGAACGTGTCTGATGGAAGATGGAGCCAGCAAAGGGACTGGGGACGGGTTGTCCAGGAGCAACATTCAACAGCCGCTAAATGGACTGATTGGGATGACTTTCTCCTGACTTAAGCTTCTCAAAAGCACTTCTTTATCTTTCCTTTTTTAACCTGGAACAGGCTGTGCAAGTTAACGTAGCTTTAACATCATAGCTTTAGCTGAAGGGAAAGGTAAATGGTGGATAAGGACATCCAAGAAGGAGAGGCCCTTGAATTTGCTGTCACTCACCCTTCTGGAGCCAGTGGCATCTCGCCTTGCAAGGTGACCAGGGTTTCAAAGCTTCTTGCAAAATGCCACGTGTTACACGCCGGGTAGTTCATTGCTTCCTAAGAATGCCGCTTTTTCCTGTCTGCATAGTCATCCTTTTTGTGCACTGGATCAGAGGAGAGCTTCATTTCTTTGATTTTTTAGTGAAGCGGTTATCTTAACAGAATTTTGTATAGTAGACGATAGCAGCAGGCTAATGCACACTCTGTGCTTTTAATGTATGTTAATGTCTCCGGTGCTTCTTCATGACTGAATAAAATATGCAAGGGGGATATTTTTCTGTGTCAGAATATTTCTTTTATGACAAATTACCAGAATTTTACTTACTTTACCATTAATATTGAATTTTATTTGCAGAAGAGATATTTTTGTGTTCTCAGTGAATATTTTTGAGATATCAAGGGAAACAAACTGATGTGCATTACAGATTAAGAAGACAGTGTTTTAGTGAATCTATTATTTCTAGTGAATTTTAGTATTTTGTTAAATCTTTAAAAGTGATAACTGCTTGTTTATTCCCTTCAAGGAAACATAATAATAATATATAATAATACACAATATACGTAACAGTAGAACTGAATCATTCTGCTTCTCTCATGAGATAATTATGAGAACAGCTTGGCTTTTTTTTTCCTCTTTTTGAAGAAATTCTCTGTAAGAATATACCATGATTGGTGTATATGAAATATAAAATCTGTACGCATGGAAATCCAGATTAATGTGTGGCCTTAAAAGAAAGACACTGTGCAGTAATGACTGATGTAAAGAGATTTACCTTATTGCTGTTGTTTTGCGTGTGATTAAATTCTGCTGAAACAAGTGGGAGAAGCTGTAGCCTTCATTCAGGTTAGACATTTTCTGCATTCAAATTTAATGGGACCTTGAACCAAAATCTTGTTGAGGATTTTGTTGAGTTGTTTCTTGGGCAGAGAGATTTGTGTGGACTTGAATGCGGGAGAAAGGGAAAGATGGGAGAAAAAAAGAAACAAAGGGAAGCTGAGGGCCAAGAATAGACAGACATTTGGAGGGGAAAATGCTTAGAAAAGGTAAGTTCTTTTGAATTCTGTGTTGTCTGAAAAGCACTTGGAATTGTATTGCTGCACTTGAGAAAACAGCATTTCTGGTATTTATGTATTAACAGGGCTGCATTGAGGTGGCCGATTGCGATCAGCTTCTCTTTGCAAAGACAATAACTCATAAGAGTTACTTTTCTTATTTAGCTGGTTTTACTTAAGGTTTGTTTCCTTAAAGGGAGAGAGAAAAAAAAAGAGAAAATAAAACAGGAATTATTTGTTGTTCTTAAAAGCGGCACTTGGGATGCATGTGAAGGGTGCATCCTTAGTAAGGGAAAACAGACCTCAATGAAACCAGGGACTTGAAACCTGCGTCAGGGGCCGGGCGCTCCCGGCTTTCCTCCCTGGCACACTGCACCATGGAGCGATTCCCTCCAGGCTTTACCTTCCCAGCTGGATACCCAGGGAGAGGCACCTCGAGGCAGGGAGCAGAGCCCTCAGCAAAGCTGCATGAAGAAGCCCAACCAGCCTTTCCTTTTGCTCTAAGGACAACTAGTCCAGTCATTGCCACTCTGTGCTGCAAACACTTCTTTCCTGCTCCACTCCCTGCATTTTTTCCCTTTTTAAAAAAAGGTCCTGAATAGCCTTGGAAGCTTTTGCAAAAGATGCACTTTGATTATCCAAACAGGCATTCTGATTTGTAATCAAAAGCCTTGTGGCTCCTCCAGGAACGGGGTTTAGTCTGTGAGCCAAGAGAGGGTAAAACCAACTTTAACCTGGCTGGGAAAAGGGGCACAACCCGGCACGAAGTTGTTTCCCCAGAACCCATAAGGGCACCTAAGGGTGCTGATCAGGCAAGGTCTTCGTTCCTGAGCAATCAGACATTCTCTGGGTTGATACTGCCTCAGTATTTAATTTAATTTACTTTATTTGATTTTCAATTACATGATATTTTAGCATTTGAACTTTATTACATGACTGTATACTATGGAAAGGAGGTCTCATGAATATCAGTTTCGAGACGGATAAATTAAGGCAGAGCAAAACTATCCAGATCCATGGCAGAGATGTGAATAAAACATGGCATTCCTGAATCCCAGCCCTATGGTTTTCACAGTTCTCACTGGGAGTATGTGGTGGAGCCCCTTCTGGAATCTCCTCAGGCAGAAGGATTCTCCCAATTTAACAACAGAATTGTCAGGGTTGCAAAGTTGGCTTTTGAGGGGAGGGTTAATTTTAAGGTGAAAATGAATTTTGTTTTAAAATTTTTGAAAGTTTTTCCAAAAAAAAAAAAAAGTTGATTTTTTGATTCCTGAGTCCAGCTCTGGCATCCATGCCACTTTCCAACTAGAGATGAACATGTTGTACTATTTTTATTCCTACTCTGGATCTGTCCCTGGCTTGTTTCTAAAGATAAATGAAACCACATGTCTGTCCTTACATAAGTTGGTTAGACCAGTTCAGCATTTTTGTTTCTTCCATTTAATATTATTTTACGTTTATAAACATCTTCCAAAAAAACCCCTAGAAGCCGTATTTATTTAATATACAAAAGCAGAGTCAGTCTTTCACTCAAAGTGGACAGTCAGGAATTCACTTGCTTAGAGGGGATTTTTTTTAACCCTTACTTGTTAATAGCTGTCTTGTACTCCCAGTGATATCAATGAATATCAATGAATATCAGTGAATATCACTGATAATTGACCAATGAATAATTGATAATTATCAATGAATATTATCAATAATTGATTAGAAGCAATGATAACTGAGACTCTTTATTCATATATATCTTACCTGTTTAGTCTGGGTTCTGACTAGACATAGAAAAGGTAAAATAGTCTTTTTTTGAGTGCAGCTACAAATTTGCTATTCCTGGTGTACTGAGCCAATGAGCTCCACAGACTGTATGCATGCTGTGTATAAAAGGATTTTCCTTCCTCAATATTAGTTCAAAGTTATAATTCAAGTCTTGACATTTATGGATGCCTTTAATAGACACTCACTTTTTAGACGTCATTTTAAGGTCGTATTTCTTACCCTGCTTTAGTACAGCGATAAGTGTAAAAGAGGAGAGGACTGAACGCGTTAGGGGTTTGGGTTCTGTAACAGATTTGTTGTGTGCTTTGAGTAAATCACTCCAAATCACTGACTTAAACTCATGCCAAAATAGATGGGAAAGAAACAATGTATGTGATATAGATAGTGTTTGGTAAGGATTTAGAAAGTGCCTTCTATGACATCTCATATTGAAGTGAGGGACACTGTCCAGCGTAAACTAGTGCAAAGTCAGCGCGTCACAGGTCTGAATTGCACGCAAATCCTCATGTGGGAGAACTTCTTGACAAAGTAAAGCAACTTTTCTCAGGGGGTTCACTCTAGTTGCGATAATGTGCAATGCTTTAATTGATAACTTGGTCGAGGGCGTAGGGAGCATGCTTGTTACAGCTGCAGACATGAAGGGCCACGAGCATTTCTTCAGAGTCAGGTTAGAGTTCTGCAAGAATCAATGGACTTCTTAGAAACACGTTCACAAGCCAAGTCACGAGCACAAGCTGGAGAAAGGGGGGGCTAAGGGGCGTTCTGCTACCACCCCAGCAAACACGAAACAGCAGAACCACTCCCCAGCCCAGCCTTTTGCTGGGAAATACAAGCCGGGGTGGGATATGTTAAAGGCAACGTTGCTCAGAGCTCATCTGGAGCACGGGGCCTCGGCCTGAGCACAGTGAGGACCAACTGGAGGAGCCCAGAAAGAGCAGGAGAAACAATGCGAAGTCTAAAAACTGTGGCCTATGAGGAAGGGTTAAAATAACCCTGTTTAGTCTTCGAGGAAACTGAAGGGTAGATGATGGCTTCAAATATGCCACAGATCCTCGCTTCCGGCGTCCACGAGGATAAGCTCATTACTTCTTGTCCTAGGCTCTGGCAAAGCAGCTTAGGTTGGACTTTAGGAAATATTTCTAAGCATAGCTGAGCACTTAAATACATTGCTTAGCTGCTGAATTTCCATTACCAGAAATTTTGAGAAACAGGCTATATGTCAGGAGTATTTAACATCACTCCTGTCATCTTGGTCTCATTCTGGAGGGGTTTTTTTAGTGGGTAAATTTGAAGAAAAATAAGGCCTCATTGGTTTTAATGTTATATGAGTTAAATGGGGAGCAGTAAAAAGGCAAGAGCTGTGGTTTTAAGGCATGACTGGATTCTTATTTATACCAATGTACCAATTATATTTGCTTTCCAAAAGCTTAGCTAAAATTCTAATGAAATATGCCTAACTGGGAAAGTCTTGCCTATGTTCCCAAAAGTGCTAGAGCTCGTTCAGCTGAACTAGCAGAAGGGAAAAAACCCTCTAGTATAAAACCCTCTGGTATAGGTAAGATTTATAGTCTCTGTACCTTAGTTTCCTTATACGTGTAGAGTGGAACAATTTTTGGCTTCTTTTCACCGTCCTGCATGTAGGTATAACTTCAGTTAACAGATTTATCCTTTAGTTGGCTTGAGCTTGTTGTTTTGCAACATACTCCTTGAAAGTAAGATAATAATTACAGTTTGTGCAATAATAAAAGACACATGCAAGAAGTAGCTCCAGGAACCAGAAAAGAGAGTTCAAGGCTTATCTGCTCTATCCATCAGGAGTTGTTTGGTGTCCTCCCCCATCACACACTCCAGCACCTTGGGCTGAGCAAACAGCCACCTCATTCTTCTCGTTGCTCCCAGGCTGCAGGAAGAGCAGTTTGCTTGGCTGGAGTGGGTGTTTGCGAATCTATGTGAGAAGCCTGTGGTAAAGGCAAGTCAGATCAAACAGTCTTTTCTTTCATTCCTGCAGCCACTTTTAGCAGAGGTGGCTGCTCTGGCCTGGGCCCAGCTTCTCTGATATGTCTCTATCCCTTGAGCTTTGTCCTCACTGAGGTAGATTTTCTTCTCTGAAATCAATAGTCCAGTGGAATTAGGGAAAGATATAGCTGAATTTGGAGACCCGCTCTCTCACGCTGATGGTTTAAGTGCACGGGAGGACTCGGACAGAGAAGGTGCTGTAGTGAGAGGGACTCTGTGCAACAAGGGAATATATTTGTGACAGTGTCTAGCACATTTTGCACCGATGTGTCTGGGCAGAAGCTACACAAACGAGCCTGTCAGCTATCAGCTATCAGGATTGCCAAGGTGAGACTGACTGCCATGAGACAGGAGGCAGCTTTCTGTGCAGCTGCAGAAGGAGATTTTCTGTTTTGGGGGTCTAACCACACTAAGGAGTTCAAAACAAATCCATGGACCGATTCGAAAAGCTCAGTGAATAGATTTGATGGGAGCAGCAAATACTAGTGGTCATTGGAAATTGCGCAATTTCAGCACATTCCATCCTCTAGATTTTATATACTGGGCAATTTTGTTGAATGGTCCTGTCAGACTGTCTATTTGGAGATAGTATGTGTGGCGTATTTCATTCTGCCAAAGATATAAACTGTGAAGCACTGTCTACTGGCATCTGTGACTTTGCTCATTTACAAAAACATTAACACACTTTTTTTTTTATCCTAAAAGGATTTTTAGTTTGCCTGATGACATGCCGTGACTGCCAGGGTACTGAGGGGCCCTAATTTGCCCTGACCAGCCTCCCCTGAGACCCTGAGCCTCTGGGAAGGGGCTCCAGGGGCTTCATTTAATCTGAGTCTGGGACTGCAGGGTTTGCTCATGTGTGTTATCATTGAGCCTATCCTATCCTTTATGGATGAATCTCAGACCTATATTAGAGGTCCTTGTCTTTGGTCCTGTCTTCTGCTGTTCACGGCTGGGCTTCTTGGTCCTGATTCAACATCTTGCCTGGTCTGGTGGTTACTGGACGAACGACAGAGCCAGTTGCTATCACCATCCTAACCCTATGTGTGACTGTGCTCTTGCTGGTGGCCCTCCCTTGGTCCCACCTGGTTATCTGTGATGGAGTGGCTCTGCTCTTACAGTTCCCTGGTGCTGATGTGTAGCTGGGCAAAAGTACTTATTAAAATAGATATTTTTTGAATATATTCTTTAACATTCATTAATGTATCTGAAATAAATTCTGTTTTTGTCAACTCCTAATTTTAACCACGTTGGTTATATTTTCTGTAGTTTCTTACCAACTTTACAAAGTATTTAATATTGCAAAATATTAACACTCTGATGAAATAAATCGGTTAATTTTAGCAATGTCTTGAGAACCGTCTTCCTTTTATTTCTTGAAATGCGAGATGTCTAATCTGGTTAGGAGAGCAGACTGTCATGGCAAATAGTCATTGTACAGGATTAAGAACTATAGGATTACAGACCTAATTATAGACTCCTGTCAGTTTACTAGGTCTTGACACATTGTTTCCAACTTCTGATTGCACTTGTCAGGTCTCTTTAGCAAGCACGTTTTTAATGAGCTTTTTGATGTACCCTCTCATTTCAGAAACCTGTACTCTGATAGCACTCACTGGGCTCTACTGCATGTCAATTTACTATAGGTATAGTAGTTAATTTACTATAGGTAGTAAATTTAATTTACTAATTTATTAGTAATTTAGTAAATTAGTAAAATTTAGTTAATTTACTATAGGTATAGTATATTAAGCTATTTTCTTGTAGAAGGACCAAGACTGTAGCTCTTCAGACTGAACATGTCTTTTCAGAGGCTTTTCCCAACAAACTTCAAATTACACTTATTTAAACACACCACTTTCTGCTCTGCCTCGTTTCTTGGGTTTTGATTACTTTCAGTAAAGCTATGGATTGTGATTCCAAGCAGACACTTTCTCTGCTGCCTGACTGCTCCCCCACAATCTGTGGTCAGTGTAGATTTCGGTACTGAAGAACATTTTAAAAGACACTACTATTTATAGGTAATAGGTAATGACATCGACATCTTTGTCCCTTGACATTGCCTTTGCCATATTCGTCCTCAGTGAACGTTTTGCTGGGTGGAAGGTATGGCTAAGAGCAATATTTGTCTGTGGCTACGTCTCGCAGGACTGGTCAAACGGGATTCTTTCACATTCAGTGGAAAGCTGTCAAGATAATTAACGTTTCAATAATTGACTGGAATGCACCCTAGATTTCTTGACTGATGAATGGGACAAGGTCTTGTTTACATTATTATTTTTTTCTTCTTTCTGCTAAAATTACTAACTCCTGCAGCACTTAGTTCAGTTCAGCTGCCACTGACAATAATGTTAGCAATAATACAGCCAATATTGCTGTCATCTGAAGTCTAATTCTTGGCCATCTAATCATGAGAGTGCTAAGCTAAGGTCTTGTTTATAGAAGCCTTTGGATGTTTTGACTGCTGATTCTAAAAACATGAAAGAACCCCAAAGCAATATACAGACAGGGGCTTCAAAAGGGGGAAAAAAAGTGAAGTTGGCACATTAACTGCCACAAAAGTCAGAAAATCGCCTGAATTTTTGTGATTGTCAGGGTTGCAGTAATGACGGTTTAAGGATGTAGGAAAACCAAAATTAGAAACAACAGTAATATCTTATTGGACTAACTAGTAGAGCTGGAAAAACAGAACACAATCTTTTCGTTATTATTATCACTTTAGTATGCAACCTTTAGTTGTTTTATGTGGCACCAGTCCTATGAATATGCATTATAGCTCGGCCTTTAATTATTATCTATATGACACAGCACCAGGACCTCTTTTGGAGAAATACTCGTGCCATTAACATAAGACACGGGGGTAGGTATCCTCTTTACACTTTATTTTCTCATTTCTAACTGTAACCCTTTAACTTCCTTACTGCACACCTATTAAATAAAGAACTTCGAATTCCCTTGTGGATTTTTGAAGAAAGAAAGAGAAATAGAGGGGAACACAACTAAGCGGAGGTAACAGGCGGTCGGTTCCCCCGCCCACACGGCGGTTGAACCACCGCGCGGGGATGACGGTTAAACCGCCCCCTCCGCGGCGGGGCGGGGCCTCGTGCACCTGCCCCCCCCCACCCCGGCGGGCGGCGCGTGCGCATGCGCAGTGGCGGCGCCTCCCCCGCCCGCCGGCAGGTTGTGTGAGGGGACGCGGCGCGGCGGCCGCGCGCGCTCGGCTCGGGGCGGGTGAGTGAGCGGCGGCACCGGGAGGGCCTCGCTACCGGCGGGCTCCGCAGCCGGGAGCCGCTCGGGGACCG
>JAUBOD010000038.1:913301-929888 GCA_032353885.1 Nothura maculosa | reverse complement strand
TGGAGCGGGAAGGTTGGACCAGATGATCTCTAGAGGTCCCTTCCAACCTTGTAGATTCTGTGATTCTGTGATTTTGTCCTAATGAAGGAAAGATTTTCTTAAATGCCAATAGTTGGCAAATTTTTTTTTTTTACTTTTAAGTCTTCAAAACGTGGTCATGCACAAAACTCACAAAAATGAGTCAATCCTGTCAAACTCTCAAAAGAAAGTGAAAGAAAAGGTATGTAGAAGATACAGGCATGATTTATCTTATAGGGAACTTCTAAGGCACCAATGACTATAAACATGAAGGCTGTAATTGGAGAAATATCCTTGTCCTGCTCTGTAGCTCATGCTCGAGTCATTGCTGGCCATTGTCAGGGAGGGTGGTGAGCTCAGTGAGTCTTTAATCTGATTCCCTGTGGCCATTTTTATATTTTGATTGACTTTTGTTATTAAGCACACTTATGATATATGCCTTTAAATGTAGAAAAAGGAAAGATTTTCAAGTCTCTGCTCAAAAGCTTTGCATCCTGCCTATCTACTTTATGGGATACACAAAATGTTTTTCATTTCGATATTGAATCTGAATTGCACTCGAGAAAGACCCATCACTTTGTAAGCATCAGATTGAGGTCATGACTCTGGTATCCCCATTCTGTGTGTGGCAAAAGTGGGAGGGAAGGGGTTTGCCCCAATTTCCTGTGGAGAGCAAGGCCTAAATATGAAGCAGCTGCAGCAGCAGGCCCAGTCTGCTTGATAGGTATTTCTATAGCTCAGTCTGTTTTATTTGCCTCATGAGGAAACCCTCTGAGATTGATCCAGTCTGCTTAAAATAGGTGACTATCTCTTCTAGCGACAGGCTAAGGAATCAGTAAGAAATACCTGGATTTTCCACCCACGGGAGTCAAGTCTTTCTTTGAGTGAGAATGCCTGTAGGAGCACACTGGGGCAGAAGAGGCCAGACTGCTGCTGGCCTCGGGCTTAGGACTCGGGCAGGGGGCACTTCTGTTCTCTACTGCTTTGCTTTACTTAGTACTGTGTGTTTTTTGTCTCTCTTCCCTCTCTTCAGATAATGCTTAATATAAATGCTTATGTATTTCTGGGAGCTGGGTCTGGAACTCCACCTCTGTCTCCTATTTATTCACCAAATATTCCCACCACTTGGTTAGTTCCTGCTCCATTGCCTTTTTCCTGGTGCTTGGAGTGAGCTGCAGAAGGAATGCTCTTGCCCAGGGCAAGCAGTGGCCTCGTCCCGGGATGCAGAAAGACTCTCCTCATGGAGACTCTCCTCATGTAGAGTCCGGAACCAAGAGTTTTCCCTTCCCAGGCTTGGGATGAAGCCCTGTCCCTGTTCACGTTCCTTTGTGGAACAGAGGCAGGGTCCAGGTGACTGTCTACCCTGAACTGCAGGAGCGACAGAAAGTGACAAATTCTCAGGCAAATGGTACTGAGCATGGATATGCTCAAGGATAAGTAGATGGATCAACAAGATTTAAGAAGGCTAAATAGCTCTGTACAGACAGGTCATGTTACTCAGTGTAAATGCTGCTAAATGCATCTTTTTTCTTTTTTCCTTAAGAACTGAAATGTTTTTATTCTGATACTGTATTTTAATTTTTTACTGTAAAATTAAAACATTAATTTCAGCCAGGATTCTGACGATGATTGGCTGTGTATTTAATTGTAAGTAATCGAAACTTTGATCTAATGGAAATGCAAGCAAAGGCAGGGAGGAGATGCACATACAGCACACACAATGTAGGTGAGAGAGGAAAAGCATTAAGTTATGTGCACAGAGACACTTTTTCTGAGGCAGCTTCATTGTATATCATGGGCTTGGGGGAAATGAGTTAAATGCATCTTAATGCTCAGACTTTTATAGAACAAACTAAAAATGGCTTCTTTTCCCTTGCCAATATCTCTTGATAGTGTTCAGTTGAAAGACAGACCTGAGAAGGGCTTTTAGGTAGGGAAATATTCCCTTAGGGAGCCAGTTACACCCTTCAAGTTTCATTTGTACGGCGAGTCTGGTGACTTAGCAACCAGAGCATTTATGGATTCAGTTAATTGATATTTTTTTCTGATTATACCTGAGTGGAAGGCAAATGGGTCTAATAGTAAGCAAATTTACCAATCTAATTTGTATAGTGTTTTTCAGCTCATCCCTCCTCCTTGAAAGAAACTCCTCAAAATATTCCAGTAAAAGAAAACGATGAAGTGCTGACAGCTTAGAGAAAGGGAACAGCAGACCATGGAAGGAGGTTGTTTCAAGGAGTGTACTAATCTTTTTAATCGGATTACCCTGGCATAATTTATTTTTGCCTTCAGTGTCTCATCTACATTACTTGCTTTTAATGTTGCAAGACATTAAAATCACACTTCCTTTCTAAGATGTATGTTGTAAAACCAGCATTAATATTTATTAGTACCTTTATTAAAAAACCCTTTCTTCCAAAATACCTTTAATGCTCCCTCCCTTGCTTTTCCTCTTGGGTTTTCTCTCTTCATTCTCTGTGGAGTGGAGAGGCAACCTGGGAGGGGAGTCTGTGGAGGCAGCAGCATGAGGATCTACTTCTGCTGCCATAATAACCTGTTTGTGTTTCCTCTGTTACTGTCTGCCACCATTTTTATAGATGTTTCTATTTTCTCCGCGTCCTTCCATTTTATACCTTTTGCTGTATCTCATTGTCACTGTTTCTTCTTCCTCTGCCTCTGTTGGCCTCCTACCAGTATCCATTCATACAGCTTTACATCACTCCAACACGGGCACCTACGTTTGCATTTCCTTTATGCCAGCAGACTCCCATAGCGGCTCGGAGGGAGCAGACACACGGATGTGGGCTTTGGAGAGTGTAGTCCTGCTGGGCTCCAAGAGAAGGATTTAACGGGCAGGTAGAGGGGGAAGGCCCTGAAGGTGCCTCTCAGCAGTCTCAAAACCACTCTGAGTAGCCAGTGCCCATTGGAATGACTGGTTTGATGGGAGGTGGAGGGGCAGGGGGCTTGGGTTGGTGTTTGAGGGTTTCAATTTGGCCTGGGAGGTGCTGTGGAAGCAGCTTTCCTCACTAGGCTTGGCTTATGCTTTGGAGCAGCCTTGGTGCTTAATGAATAGGATTCTTGTCAGGAGAAATGAGACCTAATGCTGGGCTCGAATACCCAGGCATTAATGGGCATTCCCCTTGTGGTTTGGCTGCTTCATAGTGGAACCATTGACTTTAAAAGCAGTGATCTAGCACCTTTCTCAGTACCAGGCTGGGTAGGTGCCCTCCCACCACAGAGATAACAAAACAAAGCAGATTAAAGCATCCCTCCCTGAGACAGAACATGTTTAGTTGCCTTTTCCTAATTCAAATAATTGCTACTTTGATTTCCTTTTTTGTTTAGTATTTGTCCATAAACTGTAGGAACTCGGAGGAAGTCAACTCACAAACAAGGAGCCCAGTATGGGGCCAAGTGAATGTCCTGTCCTTCCTATAGCAGCATAGTGTAGAAGGGGCTTTGGACTTGAAGATGTAGAAGGGAGCATAAGAGTAAAATAAAGTGATTTGTGTATTGAATTACAGTTTTCCTTTGTTAGCACGTTTTTGTTAAATGTGTATTCTCTTTTTGCATTCAGATAGCAATGTGTTATATTCAAATGCTGTGATACTATATAAAATGCTTAGAATTGCGTATTTTTTTGCTTTAGATTTCCTTGATCTTCTGTAATTCACAGAAACAGAGGAACTAAAACTATAATGAAGATGTCCAGAGAAATAAATTACTGGCTTTTGTCTGTTAAACAATAGCTTTACATTTCAAGCTATTCTGGAAGCTTAGGAAATGAGGGAGAAGCAATTAGCTTGTCATTAGTGTCATGGTGACCAATGAAAGCACTAATTCTGTCTTGAAAATGGTATGTTTTGGATTGTTCAAATTTAAGAGAATGGCTTTAAGAAGCTGGGGTCCCAATAGCATTCTTTCAGAGTGCAGTGTAAAGCACAAAGTTTTAATGCTTATTAGTCTGTGGATGTTTATACCTTTTCAACACCTGTGTGATAGCAGCAGTACTACAATATGTCCATCTTTTGTGTGTTTTAGGCTGACCTATCTTTGTATAATGAATTCAGATCTTGGAAGGATGAGCCTACTATGGACAGAACGTGCCCTTTCTTGGACAAAATCTATCGGGAAGATATTTTTCCATGTTTAACTTTCTCAAAAAGTGAGGTAATGTAGTTAAATGCCGTCACTGACATTTTTCCTTTGATTATCTTGTAAAAAGCCAACAATAAACTGCAGTAAAAATACTTTCATATGAAACTTTTTATTTCATTGCAGTGGAACAGGTTACAGTGAAGTAGGGTAGTGTGGAGCATGGAGGTAATCAGTTTTCCTTGCTCTCTGCTATTCTAGATGGAATCTTTTCAGGTACAGGCTGTGTTACTCTTTGGGATTTTACTGTAATCTGGTTTAATATATCTGGTTTAATAATATCAGCTAATCTGCAGTTAAATTAAATGATAAATGGCACGTGTTATGGTCTTGAATTGCAAGTGCAGTTATCTGACTAGCTGGTGCATTGCTTTCACTCGTGTGTGTGTATGTGCTGTTCTGATCTGGTTTGGAAAGGTGGCAGAGGAAAAATATTAGAACTACCTTAATACTAACCTTATTTTAAAGTATGTACGGGAGACTATTTGACCATACTTAAACAATAAACATAAACCTCAACATCTGTTGAGACCTGGCAAACAATTAGCATGTTTCTAATGTCCAAAGGCATGAATTTATCAAGAGTTAACAGCAAAAGGCATTGAGGAAAGTTGCCTTTGTCTCTGGAAGGTGACCTTTTTGCTGGGCTGCTGCTTAGAAGTTGCAATTATTTGTTCTGTTTTTTTTTTCCCTTCTTATTGCTTAGTTTTATATCTTTGCACTTCTAAAGCTATATTTCAAGAACTATGGCATGATTTTCTTTGTGCAAGATGAAAAAGACATATTGCATCTTTTTTTATTTTTTGGTGGAAGACAATAAAATTAGAGCATTTTTAAAATAAAGTTTTGTGGCGTGTCCACAAAAAAAAAAAGTTTTTGTGCCATGGTTTGACAAAACCACTGCTAGATGAAATTCACTGCTAATTGTTTGGGCTTCTGAGGAATAAATTTATTGTACAGGTTATAGTTAAAACATATTTGGCTAAATACTCTGCTGTAAAGACAGTTTTCTGGTCTCATGGAAGGTGATTATTTGAAAGGTGGAATTTAAACTGGAATCTTAGAATGGGACCTTTTTGCCTTTGCTTATACCAGTAAATAAGGCAAATCTGATATGTTATTGTATGAATCAAGTTTTTCAGTATTTCTAGCTTTCCAGAGGCAGAAACATGTCACTGGTTTGAGAACGCTGCCTAATGCCAGGCTGTTGTAACTGCTTTCTCCCTTCTTTTGCAGTTGGCCTCGGCTGTGCTGGAGGCTGTTGAGAACAACACGCTGAGCATCGAGCCCGTGGGCTTGCAGCCCGTTCGCTTCGTGAAAGCTTCCGCAGTCGAATGCGGGGGACCAAAGTACGTTGAGCTACTAGGCAGAAGGGAAATCTTAACCCTTTGGAGATAACTCTTGGATTGAGAGAACTGCTGTCAACTCGTCACCTCATTTGAATGTGTATATCTTAAACTTGTAAATGTTACCTAAAATCAGAGGTGTCAAGATTGCTGTTGCATTTTTTTGGGGGAGGAAGTAAGCAAGAAATCAATCCCCTCCATTCCTTCTCCCACTTTCCTCCTCTCCCAATAAATAAACAAAAGGTTAAATGACAAGAGGGGAGGTTATGAAACTGGGCTGGTCCTAATGGATTCTGAGACAAGACTTGGTGTGAAGAGAGCTGTGGAGGCTTTGACATTAGGTGAGAGGAACTTGACTGAGGCAGGAGTCCTTTGCTGGGTGTGGAAGAGAAGGGAGGGATTTTTAGTGCTTTTGTTAGGGTAAATAAACAAAGCCAGTGTCAATCTGAAGCCTTCCAAATCTTGAAAGAGTCTTTTTCATTGGAAATCCTCTGGGACATGTTTTGGCCAAATTCTATTTTCTGATAGACAGTGTCTGTTAGATGTTATTTGGCTTTACTTGGCATGAGATTTCTTCTTCCTGTTTGTTCCCATACTTCTCCTTTTTGAGTTCTCATTGCTTTTGAGGAGAAAATTTTTAACATTCTTCAAAGAAAGTGTTATTTTCCTTTTAAGAGAAACTACTTGAGATGAAAATTTTATCATTTGTAGCCTCCAAAATTCAGTGATTCATATAAGCTTCAGGTTACTTGTGTCACCGGAAGGTGCTCCGAGTGACCCACCACAACTAGTGGAGCTCCTCAGGGGCTGCAGGTTTTGGTGCCAAGGCCCATCTCTGTGACCTGCACCCCACGAGTGCGGTGCTGCATAGACACACAACCAGCAGCTCTTAAATAAGCCAGGAAAGAGCAACTGGCAAATTGGCCTGAAATGCCCACCTTGGAAGTCATTTGCATCCTTCAAAAGTTTCAGGAGAGTTTTTAACTGATTTTGTCCTATCTAAGATAAATTCTTAATTAAAACTTACATAGTCCTTAAAGAATTGGCTGGCTATGGATTAACTTGAGAGGTGTCTACATATAAATTAGGCGTTAGTTACTTCAAAGCATATCAGAAAAGTCAGTTTAGTTCCTCCTTCCTTTGTCAGCTGTCATTTAATGACAAAGGTTTGGTCTATTGCTTGAGAATAAGTAATAGGTGAGGAATATTCAGTATTTCAATGTATTTTGACAGCAGTTGTGCCTTGCTTCAAATAACGTTACTGACACTTGCTGGGAAGCAGGTGTTCCTGTTTTCACTGGAATGAGTTTCCCATTTCTGACTTTCATTGAAAAATATTTCTCTTGATTGAAGAAAATGTAATAGCAGTATAGTCTAGAAAACCCCCATAAACCAATTAGAATAATGTTCTTAATGGAATTATTTTCTTGTACAGTTGCCTGAGTGTAGGAGGAGCAGATGTGTAACGTAGTGTGGAACAGCCCAAGAGCCAAACAAGGCAGTGGGGAGCTGTGACAGCAGCAGAGCAAGGTTCCTATAAGCAGACATGCAAGCACCAAGCACGGGCTCGTGTGCTGCTGGGTGCTTTGAGTGCTGCCCTTGAGTGAGGCAGCTCGGCCTCCCCTCAGGGCTCCAGGAACTGTCCCCACGGGCACCAGAGCACTGAGCTGCTCGTGCTCTGCACAGAGCTGAGGCGTTAGCAGTGCGGGCCTTGCCAGTGTTTAACCTGCTGCCTTGGAAGATAAAATATAGGGGGGAATTCTCTAGCTAGGAAGAAGCAAGGGCTCTATTTTCTTAGCATTGAAGGCCTGTCTGTCTTGCAAAGGCTTCACTGAAAAGGAGTGTCCCTACCTTGTGTCACTAGCACAAGGTTTCTGGGATCAACGTGCCAGTTCTCATAAATGCCATGGAGAGGTGGCCAGCCGCGCTCTGCTACTTCAATGGGATTTATGTGGTTCTCTGCACCAGCTGCCGAGTGTCTGAGGGCCTCTGGGCCACCACTTGGAACCACGGGAGCTCCGTTAGTTGTGTTTCACCCTTGGAAGGCTGCTTGTTCTTTGCCCCTCTAGTTTTACGGGAGGCAGCAATGGAAGGGAGAAGAGGCAGCAGCTTTTAGAATAAATTATCCAGTGGGTACCATAGCAACCTAGTGCATGGGAGATGTGGCAATGTAGAATTCCAAATACATCGCATTCCTGGGGAGAATGTATTCAATTCGGTGTGCCCTTTCTCAGATTGGGTTCTGGTTACTGGGGACCTTTCCTTATTGGTGAATGTGATACTTGCAGTACACCAGAAAGAGCAAATTGAGTTATTTTACCATCACCTTTTATAACACCGTGGAAGGATTATGGCTGGACCATCTGTTTTTCTTTGCCTGAAATTCTTTCACACTCTGAATGTAAAATGCAGTTTAAATTTGGGCGTAAATGTGAAGCTGGCCTCAGAATGCATCTTGCACAGCCTTTGGAAAATTAACTGTGATTCGAGAAGGCTGATGTTTTTATAATGAAATCTAACATCAAGCAGAAATCTTCTGTTTAAATCAGCATCAACCGATCATGCAAACTTTATTTCATGGATGAAGAGCTAGAGAAATCCCATTGTTCCAAGGTTGTGGAGCCACCTTGAACCAGTCAACATGGGAGTATATGATCAGAACTGGGTAAATATGCAGGAGCTAAGGAGAGATTTAACTGAAAATATTTCATGATGCAGCAATGCTAAACCAAAGTGAATCCTTGTGGAACTTGAATAGCTGGCAGCCAAATGTAACAGTAACTTATAAAAAGAAGTCATAGACTCGGGTACCTATCCCAATATAAAGTATCTATTAGTACCTTAGACATGTGCAGGTATTTAGGCATTAGTGTCAGAAATGTTTACTGAATTATGCATTTTTTTATATTTTGTAGGAAATGTGCTCTCAGTGGACAAAGCAAGTCATGCAAGCATAGAATCAAATTAGGAGATTCGAGCAATTATTACTACATTTCTCCTTTCTGTCGTTACAGGGTAAGTAGGTCTATTCTTATTTCCTTTTGAGTAGTAGTTATTTTTCCATACAGTTTTGTAACATATGAGCTAAATCACCGTTGTTTTTATATTGATTCAGATCACGTCTGTGTGCAACTTCTTTACATATATTCGATATATCCAACAAGGACTTCTGAAGCAGCAAGATGGTAAGTAGTAAAAATATTGCAGGTCTAAGTAGCAATGTAAATGGTGCTTTTTGCCCAAATCTTGCATCCTTGCACAACAACACTGACCTGGCATCACAAGTGAGCAGATTGTTAATATTATTGTAATTAGTAGGATCTGGTGATATCCCTCTGCTTCTATGAATCTTTTAACAACAAAGAAAAAAAGAGATTCCAGTTCAGGTGTTGCAACTCCTATTACTGTTACTGCACCTGTTACTACTGTTCAGTGAGAAGTTTTATTTACGAAAAATTCTGTGATTGGAGGAATTAGTAATAATTTCTTAAATTGTGTGGAAAATTAAGGTTCTTGCTTGCACAGAAAATGGAGATGTTTTAGGTTAAGTCTTCTCCTGCCCTTTTCTCACAGTAGTTCATTTTAGCCTTTGCGGGTCCCTTGTTTTATTTTGTTAATGCCTGATACTGACCTCCAGGATTTTGGTTCTAATTAAATGTGATTTCATTTGAAAGTGTTGGATTGTCTAGACAAACCAAGGAACTTCAGCTTGATTTGACCTGGGTGATTTCTTTATTTTCTTCAGATTTTAAGCAGTTAGCTAAGTGCAAATGAGAAATAAACATTGCATAAGCTTTTACATTTACAGAAAATGAGAATGATTGACAGGAAAATAGAAAACTGAGAAACTGCAAATAATTCTCTCTCTTTAATTAGAGAACAAAAGTCCAAATTGGTTTTTATAGGACCATCTTTTACCATCTTTGGAATATTATCAACTTATATATTTTAAAAAGCTTTGTTAAAGCCAACCAAACAACAATAGCTGTCATACATTGATTCTTGTTTTACAGATATTAACATTCATTCTGAAGTTTCTCTAAACTTCAGGATGTGCTGCACAATGAGGCAGTTTGTACATCTCAGTTGAAATGAAATACTCATTATTACTTCATGATGTTAATGACATTTCTACCTCTTTTGTCGTTTTAGTGGATCAGATGTTCTGGGAAGTTATGCAGCTGAGAAGAGAAATGTCCCTGGCAAAACTGGGCTACTACAAGGATGAGCTCTAGATCTTTTTACTCTGCACATGCATGAACTTCATTTAATAGACATAACTCTGAAATGGCTGAGTCCTTTTTGTCACTTGATATTTATTTCCACAAAGTGGGTCCAAGATTTTTCTCCTTTTGCAGATTGCACTAAGAAGTACTGTGATTGTTTTAAACTGACTAATGCTGTATATGCTTACATATGATAGATGAACAAATGTGGTAAGCACTTGCAGGTGTACTAGTGATTGTAATTTCCAGTTGAAAACAAAACTTCTGATTAAATAAATGTTAGTCTGAAGTGGTCTCTGTCTTGTCTTCTTGGTAGTTTGTGATACAGAGTGATGTGAACCTCCCTTAGAGAGGATACTCAAACTGTAAAATGATAAGATTTATGTGAAGAGTGAAGGAATGCCTGCATTTTTTTCCACACTGAAGTGTTTAAATACATGTGTCACACTTAATGGGCAAATAATTAGGAGGACCTGGAATCTTGTAGAAGTGCTGATTTTCTGTATTTTTAATTTGTAAATCAATGTCAGAGGAAAAGCACTTTATGATGAGTTAACAGCATAATACACCAGGATGGATGTCCTCGCAGTGAACTAGGGTGCTTTTTAAAGATGTCAAGGTAGAATAAAATCACATTGTCATTCTTTAGCCCTCGCTTAGGCAAAGTTTAAAAATCTGTCCTGACCCCTTTCTGTTCACTGAAAATATTTTCTTCCTCTTTAACTTTGTCATTAGTTTTCATTTGTTGTTGTTCTGCCAGAAAAACAGGGAGAGGGAGGGAGGCCTCTCCTCAAATACAGATATCATTAAAGCAGTAGCAGGTAAGCTCTCAAACATCAGCAATAAAGGCAAGTTCTTACATAGCAATTTCATCAACAAAAAGCATCTTTGTGGTTGCAGTTGTTTTTAAATAGGGAGTTCCAGACAAAAATAATACTCTGCCACTCCATCCTCCCAGAAAGTTTTTCATTTTTATAAGTCATTTTTATAATACAGTGAGCTGCAACATTTACACCCTACATGTGTTGCTTGCATGCAGCCACTGAAACCGCCTTGTGAGATTTGGCTTTGGCCAGTCATTTCAATGAGAAAATAAGAAGAAACAGTTGAACCTTCATATTTATTAGTAATGGAAAAGGCGCAGTGTGGGCAGGCTGCTTCACTAATGAAGTAACATTTATCCTTCTATCACTGGCTGCTGGTTCTTGTTATTGAGAGCTGGAGAAATTCTGACTTCTATCGCTGGAAGGTTGTTATTTCACCTAAGGCAAAGAGGTCTGGTTATAGAGATGCTCATTTGAGCAGGACAAGCTCCTCTTGTGTAGAAACGGTTGTGCCAAGATTTGAAAGGCATCCCAAAGTTTATTGTCCAGAATCTCTTTTCTTAGGGCTAAATCCTGCAGAGATGTGCCAATGTATCTTGAGTGGCAACAGCTGCTTGGCTCAACTATATCATTCATCCCTGTATATTTAATGTAATTATTTTATCATGAGCGATCTGTCACTACAGGTGACTGGACAGTGTCACAGTTACACAGTAGTTACTTGTCTCATTAATATAACTAAGAAGCTGTCGCCTTCTAGATTTTTTGGCTATACTGGAACTTTTGTTCATAACCCAGTGCCTCTTAAGAAAAAACAAATCTTTATTTTTTTCCTTTTTTTTCTCATTTGGGTTGAGGGGAGACAGAAGAGGAGCAGCCTGTGCTGCACACAGATGGGCCAAGAGAATATGGATTAGTATTTGTGTCTGGCCTTAAAAGATCTTGGTTCAATTTTCAGCTTTCCCATACATTTTCCCCCTTAGCTCAGGCAAGCAGTTAATTGGAACTTCAGTTCCGTTACCGGAATTGCATCCAAGTTCTACTCTGATATTAAAATAAGCTGTGAGAATTTTTTATCCCCTCCATTTGTTCTAAGCCATTGTGTGGGGTGGCAATTGAAGCCATTTAAGTGGAACTGGCCATATGCTGAAGCCATTGGTGGCTTTTACTTTCTTTTGCATTGGTGGCTTTACATTTTTGTTCAGTTCTGTCAATAGTATTAATTATATCATCCGTACAACAGGAAAAAGACAAGATAAACTTTATAGCTGCCTGAGTAATCACGGGCAGCATTGGGATCAAAGGTCCTTGGAACAGGGAGCGCTGCATGTGCAGGCCGAGGCAAACACATCTCCCGCCTCCTGCCTTGGTCTTGCTGGGTTCCTCACACGGAGCAGGGTTGAGATGCCTCCACCTGTGACAATAGTGACAAAAAATGAAATTAGCTGAGGCAAAGCGGGTTCGGACCTCCCGCAACAAGCCCATGTGGATTCCTTAACACGGAACTGAGCTTCTCGACGAGACGGGGCCGTTTCTTTGAGTGGAAAAGGCCGTGGAAAAGCCAAGCGCCTCGGCCTCGCCATGGACGTGGTGGGGGAAAACGAGGCCTTGCAGCAGTTCTTTGAAGGTAAGAGTCCCGTTTTAGAGTCAGTTTTAGCAGTTTCTGGTAGCACCAGAAGTACAGTGGGAAATGCTTGGGATTCATCAGGAAAGAGAGGAGGATTCAAAGAAAATAAAAGCGATTTTGCACAAAACTCTCACAAGATGAGGTATGAGAATTAGATAAGTTGTGTCTGTGCAATGTGTTTCTCCTTATACTGGGGATAGAAAAGGGGATTCCAGAGAACTTCAGATACTGTGGCGATAATTGCCAAGAGGGAAAAACTGGGAAGTAGCCGAGGGCTCCTTGCAGTTCATCACTTGTGCAATCCTAATGATTTCCATGAGTTCAGGCAGCCCTCTCCCTGCTCTGTCCTGTAAGTTAGTTAAAGGGGGGATATTTCCAATGACACCTTCCTCTGGAATTACTTGCATATAGCTCTTAAAATCATATTTATGGAAGTGTCCTCTGACTTTTCTGGGAAGCTGAATGCAGATTTTGCTATTGCATTTCTACTGAGGTCTGTTTTTATTTACCCGAAGGTGTTTCACCCTCAGGTAGGTTCTGGTTCGGTCTCTACGCTTTCTCTTGCCACAAAATGCACTTTCCAGTAGATTCCACAATCCAAGTCTGTTTTTTCACAACTTCTTATGAGATGATTCAAAATGATTGTTCCAAAGCACATGTGTATTAAACTTTTTTCCCTTTATTCCAAGATTGATTTGCATTTTTTAATACCAGCTTTTCAGTGCAATTTTGTCTTCCAGTTCTCATTTTGTATTTGTTCTCCTATTATCTATGAAAATATTCCTCATGTGATGCTGATTTCAAAAAAGATAGGAAAATTATCCTTTCCATTTTAGGTAATATGGACTTTTTCTCTTTGCCCATATTTGTTTTCTGTTGTGCTACATAAGTTACTTCAGTTCCTTGATGCTTTATTGGCATGGCTAAGAGATGGTGACTCTAATTTGGGTTAAATTTCAAGCAGGTAAATTAAAGATTTTCTAATATTGCTCAAGGAAATGTATTTAAGCCAAGAAATTTAAGTCAGCAGACCACAAGCTAGAGATGCCAGCTTGGAAATGTGTTGTCTATAAATCTTTAGAAATACAAAATGTGTTACTAAGTTTACATTAACTCAAATCAAAATATAACAAACTTTCTTGATCATCAAGAAGGTACTTTTATTTATCAAGATATTTATCAAGATATTTCATGTAGGATGGTGTATTGTGCAACTGTTAAATACCCCAAATTGTCTGGGATACTATAGAAAAACTATATGAAAATTTGACCACCAGAAGACTTTTTCGGAATTGACTAGGAAATCAGGACTTTCTTGGGAGCATGGGATAGATATTATTGACTTTCGTGATGGTTACACGGCAATAGTGGAAGAGATCTCAGAGATTTTAGCTGCATGAGCTCTTTATCTAGAGCTAATAAATGTGGAATTTAACTCTTTGGGAGGCAACACCTGTCTGTGCAAACGTGTGTGGGGAGAAGTCCTGCCAATTCCACTTAATCTCAGGTGAAATGAAACATTTTGGAAGATGATGGAAATGAAACAGTTGTGCTGCTGGTAGAATATAACAAAGGGCTATTCTTGAGATGGAATATAAGGAATATATACTGTTAGGTGGCTGAATTTCACTGCTGGGAAATTATATATTAGTGACTTCAGATTACGCCAAGGTTGCAAATGATGATACTCCTTCACTCAATATATGCCGGTAGCTGGAAGCCCCTGGTTGCTGTTAAAGCCACAAGCTAACCTGGAAAGGCGACAGGATGATTTAAAGCAGGATTTGCATCTTTTTGAGCAGAGGTTCAGAGACCATAACACCAGCTTTAGCTGATCTCCTGTCTCTGCTTAAGCACTCTGGCTTGAGCTTTTGCATTAGAGTCCCACCCCAAAGGGCAAGATCAGCAAATTGCTGATTCGAATTTGATGACCCATGAAGTTAGTCGCAGGGGTGTTAGAATGTGTTTTCAAAGGCTGCTGACAAGCTGCCTCTTGTAATAAACATTGCCACTGAGGAAACGGCTGCTTAGCCAGTGATGCAGCTTTGATTTCCAAATGGATCAACTAGCAACCAAGCACATGTATAGATCTTGCTTGTAAGGTTATTTTAAATCTATGAGCGAAAAGGATCCCATTTTTCCTGCTGCCTATTTGTCTTGACACTCATTAGTAAGATAAGCTGGGTTTTGCAGTATTGAAAGGTGACAACATTATCTGAAAAAGGAGTTCTTTCAATAAAAATGGGATAATGCAGTATTTGTTTTCCTGCCAAATATTACTTTCGATAGTTCCAGTAGGCCTCTTAGATTAGATACAACCCTGACTGGGATTTGACCTTGGCTTTTTTCCTGCAAGTACGTGTCCTTTCTCCTGTGCTGTTGGCTATTCTGGAATGTCCTTGTCTTGTCTCTCTTCTTTCTCATTTGACTCTTCCCCCAGTAGAGATTTCCTTGTTGCTGCATGTTTCCTCAGGTATTTCTGTTTCAAATAACATGTTATTTTATTGAAAAGCTGTGGAGTCTTTTTTGTTTTGCTTTTAATTGAATGTGCAACTTCCTGTTTGGGTGAAGGGAGAGTCAGAGTTCCTTACTGCTCTTATAAAACTGTTTTTATGGAGAATGGTAGCACTTAAAACATCTGTTTTGACATAAACTCACTTCTTCCCTGCTAGAGCATTAGGTCCTTCTGCCACTGTAAGCTCCTGGCATGTCCTTGCTGCTCACTGCTCTGCCAATGGAAGCTGGTGTCATCCTCAGCTCTTTGCTGTGTGTGTGGGGTGGATATCCTCAGCCTGCTGGCACAGCAGCTTCTTTCAGTGACTCTTCCAGGCAGAACAAAATGGCTCAGTTTGAACAAGTGCAAGAGCAATCGATAGTTGGAAGCCTTTGGCATGGAAAAGCCAAGTGGCTTGAGCCGCCTGGCTGGAAGAAAGGAGACACCCACCAAACAAGGCACTTAGGAAAGAAGGAATTACCAGCCGGGAGGCGGGTGCCTGTTGCTGGAAACACTCTCTTTAGCCCATGCCAAGCAGAGGTGTGGAGTGCGTCAGCCAGCACAGAGGCTTCCCAGAGCCGTCCGGACTGGCTGTGCCGGGCGCTGGAATGTGGACCAGGAGCAGAGATCCCGGCGCCGGCTGATAGGGGCTGCTGACGCTGCACGAGCCTGGGCCCGGGTCGTGTTCCCGGGACTGCTCCGGGGTCACACGTCCTGCCCTGCTCTGGCTTCCCGGGGAGGAGTTCGGATACAGCCAGGGAACAACAGGGACAGAAATGAGCTTCCAATCAAAACATCAGCGAGCTCCCGCTGCCCCTACCTGCTTTAAACATCATTTTAAAGAAATTTGTGTGTGATCCAGCAGTTCCTCCTCTGCTGAAATGGATGCCTGTACTGGCACGGGGCGGCATGGACTAGGACGGCGCATCCAGAAAGAAAGGAAGAATGAAAGAAAAAGGGCTATTAAGAGTTGTTTTCTGGTGGAATCTAATGTAATTGGGCTCTTCTGTGCACCTGTATTGGGAAGCTCCCTTTAGTGGTGTTCTGTTTTCTCCTGGATATGCTGCTTCCCTCTCCCATCCATTTAACTATTTGTACAAAGCGGAGAGGTTAAGGAGGAACAAGACATATTGTGCAACAGAACCATTCCCTGGGCAGTGAGCTGCCCAAATTGAAGGCCCTTCCCTGCTTTGATTCACAGCTCTTCTTCAAAAGATCTTGTTTCTGTTCTTGGTCAAAATAAGAAATTTCTGGTTTTTTAGTAAAGCAAAACACTTTGCCCTCTAGCTTCTGGTTAAGAGCAAAATTATATCATTCTGCCTGAAATTCTGTCCACGACACTGATGAACAAATGATCCCTGGATGCATCTGAGATCACAAGGCAATTTAGGGAATGCTCATGAATAGCTGAAGTTCCGAATTAAGATGGATATGTGAGGGAATTCCGGTGTTAGCTGATGGAAGTGATTTTTGATGTTCTTTGCAGTTAAGGGATATCCAAACATTGATCAAGACTGAATCATCTGGGAAAGAGAAAATAAAAACAAGGCTCTTTATGGCATGACCTCTTGTTCTGCAGGAATCTCATGCTCACTGCAGTCAATGGCTGAGTTGAGGGAAGACTAAAGGCAGTCACTGCTCCTGCACTCAGCGGCAGGGACTTTCTGCACTACTCCAACCCTGCTGCAGAGTTGAGGGGAAATGTTTGGGGCTGAGCTATGCAGCCCCTGTGGGACTGCGCTGTGCAGCCCCCTTGAATCACAGAATCCCAGAATGGCTGAGGTTGGAAGGGACCTCTAGAGACCATCCAGTCCAACCCACCTGCTCCAGCAGGGACACCCAGAGCACGGGGCACAGGGCGGCATCCAGGTGGGTTGGGAAGATCTCCAGAGAAGGA
>JAUBOD010000038.1:857404-872480 GCA_032353885.1 Nothura maculosa | reverse complement strand
GACAGTTGTAAAACTGAATTAGCTGCACAGGGTTACAAGGGACCTGGTCTTACTGAAATTTCAAGTCACTGATAGTTTTGTCCCCATTTTCCTGGGTTTGAAAGGCTCCCACAGCATGGCTGGGAGTCAAACGGGCCTTTTAAAAGGATGAGAGTGGTTTGGTTTGAACCAACTGCTGCAGTTGGTGGGGACAGAGGCTTGGCAGAGGCTCTCATGCCTCTTTCTACTGCTTACTATTTTATCTGTTTCTGCATCAAAGACATGCTGGGGAGTCCTGACTCAGGATGGATGAACTGAGATCTCTGCACTCTGCACTGGGGACTTTTCAGCTGCTGTCTGCAGCTTTCTTCATGATCCCCTCCTGAGGATTGTCCAACACCCAATTCCCAAACATCCAGGGAAAGTTTTATTCTCTTGATCCTGTCCAGCAACTAGCTTGCAGTTAAAAATTGCCTGGAGGGAAAGGCTAGAGGGAAGAACCAGGAGCTTAAGCCTTCAGGAGTTATTTGCTGCCAATCTTATTTTACTAATACTGAAGAAAACATTTTTTTCAGAAAAAATAGAATAATGAGCTCCAATTTCTTAGTCACAAGTGCCCTTTTATAATTCACAAACACCGATTCTCCTATCTCGGTAAAGGAATTTTACAGCAATCAGTTTCCCAACATGTAGCCAGGTATTTGTTTCTTTGAATCCTGCATACATTGCTCTGTATCAAAGGGAAGAGCCTACTGCTTATGCACTCGTTTTGATTTTTCCCAATAGGGAAGGAAAAAGTAGGGCATTGAGAACCAGCCCTCCACCCCATTGCCTTGAGAACGTCTGCTAGCATTGACAGCAGGCTGCTGATGTTTTAACTGAAGTACAGTGAAAACTGCCTCTAGACTTACTGAATTTGGGGTGTTTGTGAGTAATTATATGAAAGTGTCCACATTTCCTAAAATCTGAGTTTGTAAACTGCTACTAATTTCTGGTTTTGCAGTAAAAGAGTGAAAAGAGAAGAAACGCTGGCTGGAAGATAAGACTGACACAGCCTACCGTGTTAGATTTACACAGTTGCATGTTGCTTGTGCATCAGCCAAGGCCATTAGATCTGATCCTCTGACAAGTAGCTCAGCTCTGTACTGTGGACTTGGGCAGCGCTGAGCTTGAAGGCAGGTGGTGGAAGCACTTGACCCAAGTTCAGTGATCTCATCCCAGGCTTACGGAGTGTGCAGGGATCGTTATCGATCCCTGCGTAATGTTACCCTGGAAGAGAAATTGAGGCTGCAAGGAATAAAACTGTCTGAGCCTGGGAGACAAATGTTCCTGCTTGGAAGTCCAGTTGTTCCCTGTGCATCTCAAAGTGAAGCTGCTAAGTAAACTGATGTTCCTTCCAAATGATCTCCATGATCTGGTATATGAAATGAGCTCTGTAAAACCTCACTCCACAAGTTTATTTTACCAGAAGTCTTATTGCCTTGTGTTACTACAGCGGAGGG
Source organism: Nothura maculosa (assembly GCA_032353885.1). Classification (NCBI taxonomy): domain Eukaryota; kingdom Metazoa; phylum Chordata; class Aves; order Tinamiformes; family Tinamidae; genus Nothura; species Nothura maculosa. The sequence goes on along the minus strand of JAUBOD010000038.1, from coordinate 870,999 downwards.
TATTCATGGATATTTGACCCATGTCAGGAATGACAAAGATTTGCTTTACAAGGAATTTTAAGTCAAATGTTAGTTCTGCCTCAGCAGAACTATATTATATATGTGCTGGAAAAAATTAATTTGATTTTTTATTTCTCCCATGACAAATACAAGATTTTCCCTTGGGAATTCAAAGATTGTTCTTACTTAGTAATTAAATCTCAAAGTAATTAAATACTATAGACAAATAGATAATAAAATCTTAGATAATAGATACTAAGTAGATACTAAATAGATACTACATAGATAATACAATCTTAAGTACTTCAGTTCTTGCAAAAATGGTATGTTTGGCTCCCAAAGAGGGAAATTCTTCTCTGTACTCCACCACTATGTAGGATCTCTCAGTGTCCATCTGTCCTTCATTCTCCCGCCAGTTACATTTGCTTTGTTAGTCGTTCAATCCATGACCCTGCAAATCAATACCTAGATTCACCACGCATGAAAATCCCTGCTCTGCATCCTGCCAGGAGTCATTTAGCTCACTGGGAATCCAGGACAAGGTTTTCCCTCCCATGAATTACGCGCGCGCTGTGCCAGGAATCACAGACGCTAAGTGTGCGTGGCCGGGAGCCAGCGCATCCCGAACGTTCCCGCTGCCGCGCGGGACCACGTGGCCGACATCAAAGCGCTGGAGGCTGGAGGCCCCGGAGGGCTCCGGCTTCTCGTCCATCACAAGCGGTTTGCTCATGGGGTCACCTTCAACAGACGGCTTCTGTCCTTGTAGCAGCCAGGGAAACTGGGTGTGCACGACAGAGGGGAAACCTGCAAGATTAAAAAGGATCTGCAATATAGTGGGGCATAGTGAGGTAGCTAGCTAGATGGGTGGGTAGGTAAGTAGGTAGATAGATTTATCAACCAATAGATGTACTGTGTATTTTGTCAATAGCAGCGATCATGGATATTTGTCCTACAAAATCAATTCCATATGCATCCTGTCCCAGGCTCTGGCATTGCATTTACCTTGTCAGGGGTTAAGCTCTTTCTTTATCCTCTGCAAAAACAAACCCTTCAATGATATTCTGTAACACTGTTCCTATATGTGCCAGAAGACTAATACTGTTATTATTAGTCATTATTAGTTATTAGTTTTTTTTTTTTCTAGAAATCCTGATAGTATCTCTGTACTTTGTTTCAGGAGGGTGTATTGTCAGCCTCTGACTCAACATCACCAGCACTGAAGCAATGGTTTGCCTTTTTGGCAGTTTTGTGACACTTTCGGGGTTTTTTTTTCTGCTTACAGTTACTATTAAAAAGCATAAAGTCCAAAAGATTTTGTTAGTTAAGTTTATAGATGAATTAACTGAGAATGAAATATCTAAAGTAAGACATCATTGATTCAATGAGTACCAGAGTCCAATAGCCATTCCTGTCTCTTGCTTACTCTACCACATGTATCTGTCCCAACGACTAGTCTTTACAATTATTCATAGGCCCTTTTTAAAATTAAGTGCAAACTATGTCAATACATTCTCCTGAGATGGAGTTTGGTTTTCTTTTCATTCTCATTTTCATTCTGGAACTGTGCTACAGGGCTTTCCAATTTAATCATATCTTTTCCAGCCAAGAGTCAAATATATATTATATGTGTGTATATGTGTGTGCGAATGTTTACTTCTGTAGTAATTCATTATTTTAGCCTTTTAAAATACACATAAACATGGATGGATATAAAATGTTTAGAATTTGTAGCGCTAAAAACATGGTGATAGAGTTTAGCATTATCACAGTTTTGTCCTTTGCATGGCTCAAGGACTTATTCTCCTATGAAAATTATATTCATATCCTTGAAGAAACCTTTTCTTTCTCTTTTCTACTTTGTTTTCTTTTGCAGGCATAATCTATACAATGGTAATAAAAAACAAAGCTTCTGTTGAGTTTTGCCAGTATACTAGAATACTTTCTATTATTCTGTTGTTTGTCTTAGAGGACTCCTGGAGGATGTGGCTTATTTTTGGCTGCCACAGACATACACCCAACAGATTCCAGAAAGACCTTTAGAAGTCCTCTCTGCTTGCAGGAGCTCCTGATGCTGAGGTTTGTATGCTATTTAGAGAGAATATTCACAAATTCCTTTATTGCTTCTGACATGAGTTTACGAAAACTGGCCAAAACAGCGATTTCAGTGATCTTGGTGGAGGAATATACTTTTCTCCATAACAAATTGTTTGTAATATGAAACAGTGTGTTTGTTCCATGGCAGCGACTCCAAAACCAAAGTATTTAAGTAATCATAACATATTGTGAGGAGAAGCTTCTGTGACCTTCTCTGCAAGATCAAGGACCTATAAGATGAGTATATGCCTCACAGTCAGCAGTAATTGTTTTTATGCTTACCTTTCCTCTGGGATTGTTTATGGATTTTGCCTGCCTGAGCTAACCTTTGCATAGTTTATAGTATGAATACACAATTAACAATTAAGGAAGTGTATTAGGAATATTTTGTCTAATGACTAATGTGAAAAAAATTACTTGAGCCACTGTCCTGGGACAAGTCCACTTAAAAAGTAGATGCTGCCTTCACTATCCCTACAACACTGATCAATACCCTATTCCCTCCTTGGAAAGGAGGTTGAAAATCCTCCTTGTACTAACAAGGACACTCAACTTCTCCATCAATCATTCCTGAAGACAGATTTCTCTAAGTAACCTGTTAATACCTCTCTAAGGCCATCCTGTTTGTGCTATGAATGTGTATACGTGTGCTGTTAAAAATACCATCAGGAAGCAAGAAACATGATGATACAGGGACTTCCTTCACTCCCTTTGATGATCTCTCTTTGGATAACTGAGCTGCTTGCCCTCTTGCTCTGCCATGCCCCAACCATCAGAGCCTTCCTCAGGCCTCCTCTTGGGCTCCTCTCTCTGTCTGCACTGCTCCCATCACGGTACCTTACCAGGCAAGCGTAGAAGCCAGGTGAGATGCAGCTAATTCGGCTTGATGCTTTTGCCCCCATTTTGTTGCAATTTATGCACTACAGAGACACCTCCCATGTTGTCACTAACCTGGCAGTGCTGGTCCTACCAATATTTACGCACCTGCTTTCATTTAATTATGTAAGTGCAAAGTGCTCTTGAAGTGGAGCCTGTGGCCTCACCTGCGTTTGGTTCAGCCAGGAACTCAGCACTGTAGGCACTTTGGTACATTTGATGCAGGATAAAAAAATAATTTCAAGTGATTTGAATTCCAATTTAAAAAGAATCTGACTTTGAAGTAAATCACATGAAGTAATTAATATTGAATGCAAGTAGGTTATATCGAGGCCAACATATGAACAGAGTTATTGTGTCTGTTAGCAGCTCAGTTTATTGCACAGCAATAAAGCTCATATGGAAAAAAGCAGAGCTATTTAGGGAAGAACAGCCAATTTTCTGGAGCTGAAAAGCAGAAAGGAGTCACAGCGTGGTCAGTAAGACCTCCCTGGTCCGTGGCACTATGAGGATGACAGCACAACAGTATCCTTGCTGAGGATGAGGAAAAGTGAAAAGTCATCATGCTGGGCATCAATGGTATATTTACAGTGGGTTGATCCAGTGAGAATATTACTGAGGAGGTGAAGCAGGGGGAGATGAAGGGATGAGAAGTCACCTGCTCTGGCTGGTTGCCAGGCTCTTAGGGTAAATCTACAGCTTGTATTTTTCTGCAGCCTTCAACATAGTGACATTTATGTCAATCCATATGGATTTGTCTTCTCATAGGGAACACAAGCAGCACTTGATGTGTATATTGCCATTTCTGCAGCCCATATGGTCTCCTTAGGTTCTTCTCAGGTGTTTGGCAGAAAGCGGTTATTCAGCAGCAGGTTAATTTGTGGTGTCTCAGGGAGTTGGGGAAGCTCCTGAGGGAGGCAAGCAACTAATCCCAGGTCCAGAATTAGCTTCTGTCTAGGATATCTGGTAAGTGGCAATGATGTCTAGTATGGGAATAATTTAAGATAAAAATGAACTTCCCTGAGGAAGGAAGGATACGTAAAGTTATTATATTAGTAAAGACATGTTCTGAGAGATCCTAGTGGGGTCTTCTATAATAGACAACTCGTGGATTTTCACCCCATAAATATGAAATAGGAGCAGGATATCCATAGGAAAGGATGAAGAGGTGTTAGAGCAAAAGCTTTTCTGCTTGCTTCTGGTTTAGGTCAACCCACTTACTTAAAAGTAAGACAGTCTGAGTAAAGCAGATCTAGGAGATGGGGCTATTTCAACCAGAGCAAATGACTGGGCAGTCAGCCACATTAATTTAGGCTAAGCCGAGTATAAATGAGGCCCTTTCTACTCATTCAGTGTTAATCATATTGTTAGCTAGAAAAGAAAAACAACTCTGTAAAAATCCAGTCAAATTGCTTTTTGTTGTGAACTTAATACTAGCATGTTGTTATTGCATGTAATTTCTGTCTTCCTAAAAGATCTTTGAATTTGACTCATGTCTCTTGCATAAGCTTAATTCTCCTGATGATTGAAAAATATTGTAGTGTTTCACAGAGGTAACCCCATTTCACCTGTTTTGTGTTAAAAATAAACTTGTAATCATAAATAAACCCTTGAAAGAAGAAACTATATGTCTCCTGAATTATACATTCAGGCAGTGCATAGCAGCTCCAAAATAATAAGGAAGAATCAAATGAGGAACAATAATATAAATACTGACTTAGACATCATCAAATATGTAAAAGCACAATAAAAATGTTAAGGTGTACCTTCCCTAAGAGACAGGCAGATATTGTTCTACTCATTTTATACATGAGAGAAAACGACCTAGAAAAGATGGCTTATTGTTTTTAGAGGTGTGTTTAGACTAAATAAATAATTAGATCACAAGTACTACATCATGTTGACTAATGATGGCTTTTCCTTAATACATGATCAAAATACAGGCCTGCTCTTAGGAAAAGGTTTGAGTCAGTTAATCCAAAATTATCCCACTTTAAGCCTCTGGTGCTTAGCTTATCAAATGATTGGAAAAATACAATTAAATCCTATTTTCAGATCTGTTTTTTGAGCATGCCTCGTGCCCTCCACTTAAAACATTGCCTGCAGGTACTCCCTCACATGCTTCATACACAAAAGCATGAAAATATTTATACACAGGCACAAAGCAAAGCCTCGGACAGCCAATGCATTTGACTGTCAGCCAAAGGCATTTGTGTGGTGCTTGTCCTCATTGAACCTTCCTCTGGTATTTGTTTTGTGTTTCAAGCCCATGTAGCGTTTAATCAGTTGCTTGGTTTAGTGTGGCGAATGACAAGGGTTCTTCTTTAAAACCTAAGCTTTAGCATACTTATCTTCTTCAATGTTTTCTGAGAGACCAAGATGAAGCACAAGCATGAGGAAGAACTGAAGCAAGGTCTGGACCAGTTTGGCTTGTTACTTATCTTACAGGTGCTAATTGCTGCTGCTGAGCACGTTCAGCCTTGCGGGCTGCTTTACAGTAGGAGTTGAAGATCAATCTTAGCAAATATCAACATAAAACTTCCTAAAGGCTTGGGAAGGGAATCCAGCTCCAGGCCTCTCTCCAAAAGTAAGATGTCTGATCCAATTCAGATATGTGGAGAGAGGGGGTGTGGGTGAGATGATAGGCTCCTCCACCTGGAAATGAGTTTTTCCTCAGAGACGCCGACATCTCCCTGTTTACTGACTCCCTGAGCCTCATTGAAGGTACTCGAGGTGATCTAAGGCAGTGCTGCTCCAGGACAATGAGGTCTGTCCCACATGGCAGCTCTTGTGCTCCTATATCTTCCCTGTATTTGCCATAGTTCCTGCACTACTGTCTGGGGGTGTTGTGTACTGGATTTGGGCTGAGGAACACTAAAAGTATGAATGCAGCAAGTGAACACATCAAAATTATCTGTGCATAAACGTTTTGCAGGGTTTCATGTGGCCTGACATGCTGAGCTCAAAGCCTTTGCCCCTTCTCCCTCCCAGCTTGCATCCATGTGTTGCTCCAGACACTGCTTAAGAGCGTAAAACACACACATTTACTATCACTGAAGTGCTTCCATTTCCTTAAGCAATGCCAAAGAAGGATCAAAATATATCGCAACAACCTCCAGCTGTTATCATGTATATGATACATATCACCCACACTCAGCTTGTGGGTTCCCAAACATTCTTATTTTAATGAACTGCTGGGAACGTGGGACATGCCAGGTCAGCTCTGACAGGGGAAAGAGGGGCACTTCTACATATGAAGAGACGCCAAGAAAGAGCACTCCAGATTCCAGCACCTTTAAAAGTTAGGGGAGTTTGGCTGCATTTTAGCTGGAGCTGATCCCAAAGGCTTGTTGCCTGGAGGTGTTGGTTGTTATCAGTGCACGCTGGTTGCTGGTTGTTATCCGTGCACGCTGGTTGCTTCTCTGGCTGCAGGACATAGGTGGAGTTGTACAGCATACCATAAAGGACTGTTGGGGAAGGACTTTCCCTGCTTCTTAATTTTCTTTTGGCTTAGTGTGACAGAAGGTGATTAACAAACATCTGTCTTGTCCCATACCAATGAGTATGAGGCCTCTACAAACTCACTGCTTTTGTGTGGGCAGCTGCAGAGGCTGCTCCTTGTGACCCTAACATCCTGATACTCCTCCAGACCTCTTCTGTGGAGGTGGATGGGAGGGCACCAGGCTGAATATGGGATTTTGTACAAATAATATGCTCAGTCTTATAGCCACAGTGAGTTGCAAGACAGTAATACGTGTCATCCAGGCCATCCTCAGTCTCGCATCTGTTATGACCCTAACCACCTCAAAATGTCCATCAGCTGCAACCACAGATGATCTGGAACGCTAGGTCAGCTTGTGTACTGAGAGTATGCCTGAAGTACCATATCTTCCCATATCCTCACATATTTTGTGTTGCAGCGATGCTTTCAATTTGCCATTTCAGAGTGCTGTGGGTGGGAGGATCTTGGCCACCCTGCACTTACCCGGCCCATGACTATTTTATTTATTTTTTCCCCTTTTTTAAGGGTGGAGTGGCTGTGATGGCTTGCTTGGTTTGCTTTCATCCCTCAGTGCCCAGAGCAGTGGCTGCACGATGGTGCTATGGTGTCCAGCTCTGCAGAGATCATGGCGAGAAGAAGACCAGTGCAGATGACCAGCACTGCTTCATGTGACCACAGCATTTTCATGGCACAGCAGTGCCCTCCCCTGTGCTTCCAGTTAAATCTAATAAGCTCTGAGTCATCCTTATGTTAAAAGAAATTGGGGACAGAACATTTGTTCAAGAAATTTCTTTATGAAAGTGTATTTGGGACTTTGGGTATTCTTTTGTTTAGCAGTGTCGTTAATAGATTGGATTAAATGTCCTAAGACCTATTAGTTTTAATTTAACAGGACTATGGTATAAGGTTAATGAAGTGTCTATTGATTTTTGCAAGCAATATTGGAGAATAAGAACTTTGAAACATAAAAGTTGTTGCATAACCATCACCTTTAGATTATTCTTAATCCAGTGCCTTTAAATTAATCTAGGACCATTGCATTATATTTAAACAGGTATTTGCTGTAATTGCTGGTTCCTAATTAAAACAGGGCAAGGGAAAAAAAAAAAAACAAAAAAAAACTGCTCCAAGTTGTTACCTGAGATGCACCTTTACTGCAAGTGGATATTTCCATTCACATCCACCTGGCACCAGTGACATTTTCTGGGGAAAGGAAGATGAAGAAATACACGGACAGGAAGGACAGACGCCTTTGGGAGGTACTGTATCAAGAAGGCCACTCTCTTTTCTGTGCTGGTAAAATACTCTCAAACTAGTTTCAAAGATTGTCTCTTATGGGGTGGGAGTATCTTGCAAAGTTTGATATCAATGAAAAAGTATTCATTGCAAGGAACGTTTTTAGCATGGGTATAGCTCCAGTATTGTAGAAATCCCAGTGAAGATAGTTTTTCTTATTATACTGCAGTTACTTGATGCAAAGCCTGTATTTTGTTTAGTGAAGCTTTGCCTTGCGGTGATGCTGAGGTAAAAGAATTTTTTAAGAAGGTTTTGTTTTCATCAGGTTTTATGCTCAGCCAGCCAGGCAGAATTTGATTTCTCTGTGAAAAGACTTATTTTGTATCCCTGAGGCTGTATCGCTCAAAGTCAATATTGATGGGCTTCAAGGGAGTCTGATCCCTATCCCTCACTGTCATCATATCATGGATTTTCCAAGGGACCGGACTCCCCAAGATGCAAATATGTCATTTCTGTGACCCCAGCTGAGTAAAGAGAAGGGGAGTGGCTCTAGAAACTGAGTAATTCTGGTGCCTCTGACACGGAAATATCCTGGCTGAGATAGCAGAGCTACACACAGCAGTCAGATTGAACAGAATTTAATCTGGCCTTTTCTCTGCTGATTGAGAGGGACAGAAAATAAGCAATCTGTTTTGAACCTTCTGCACTCTGTATTTGTGCTATGCATTAATAGCCTCAGAATGGAATGAGGGAAAAATGAGGCACACAGTTTGCAAATTGCCTCAAATATTTAAGTTAGGAGAGAAAAAATGAAAATATGTAAATGCATGTTTTATTATTCATTCCCAGTAACTTTCCCTTTTGGATGAGGCAAATCAGCAGAGGTGATTATCCCAACACTTTTGCATCTTCATTTTTAGAAGGGGGCACATGAGACATTAGGGTTGCAGTGGGAGCCAAGTCCTTCCGCCCCTCCTGGGTGATGGATGCAGGCTGGTTAGCTGTGTGCCATTGCTAATGGATAAAATGCATCTGAGGAGAGAGCAGATGCATGTCTGCTGCAATCCTATGGTGAACATAGGACAGAGAAGAGGAGGAAGCAGGCCACAGGTGAAGCTTGGGCAGATGTCTTGTGAGGTGGGATCTCACCTCACAAGCAGGTGGAATTCCTGCTGGAATCCCAGCAGGACCGGGCTATGCCAAGGAGCAGGAGCAATGGGTGGAGTCTGGGTTATTTTAAGGAAATAATACTTGAAAAGGAAGCAGTTGAGAGCTTGAACTTTTGGGAGGATGCTGGTGAGTCAATTGAGACGCTGACATGCTGCTGACAGGAATGATTTGAACCATGGATTCATCCCAGGGGACTCTGGATTTACGTGCAGGATAGATGGAGATTAAAAACTAGAGGTGTCTGGTGACAGGTCCCAGAAAAACTCTAGAAGTTTTTAAAAATAACAACCTAAGTGTGAGATTGTGTAATGAGTAGAATAAAAAAAGAAGAGATTATTATTTTGATCCTCTAGGAATTCACCATCCATCCTTACCAGAAACCTTGTGCTCTTGTGCCTGCTTATTGACCATGAGAGCAGAGGGAGCTCAGAAATGTATCCAAAAAATAAATGATCAGAAGAAAAGTTATCTGTGAAATACAGGAGAAAAAATACATATGCAAATATTTTTTTCATTTAGAGACGAGTTGGATGCAGAGATATGGCAATGGGATAGAAAATAACAAACAGTACAGAGAAAGTAAATCCACCCAACCAAACTTCCTTCTACTATGAGGATAGTGAAGATTTCTGTGCTGTAAAATGTATGCACTGACTTAAAAGCGTTAGCTGTCTTGCTAAAAAGGAAGAAATCCAGTGAGTGAATCCCAAAAGCTCCGTATATCCTGATTCATCCAATTATCTAACCTTTGCAGCAGTCAAATGCCTGCTTCACTCTTACCATTTTACAAGATATCTCACCGAAATGGTTTCATTAAAGAGAATGGTGATTTTACAGCCACATAAATTTAGCATTCGACATGATTCTCTTCAAATGTTTTGCCTTTGATTGCTAGCAAGCTGAGGGACTAACCGGCACTGTGGAGTGTGGCGTTCCACCTCGTAAGGGGGATGTAAACCCCATGGAGAACATTGTGTGTTCCCGTCGGGGTGAAATTCAGCCCTCGCTGTGAGGAACAAAGGGGCTCTGTGCGCGGGCAGTGGGCCTAGGCCGTGTGTGTGTGGCCTGCCGATGGGGCAGCCCACAATGCTGGTGTTTCGGCGGCCTGTGAACAGGGGCTCTTTCTTCCTCACATGCACAGGCCTTGTTTTTTGAACTTTTTCACTCCCAGGGAAGGCCTAAGTCTTGCTTTAGATCTCACAAGCCTTCAGCATGGTCAAAACAGCAGAGCTAAATCACAGGTTCCCCCCTCCTAGTATTTCATCTTGGGAACCCTTGCAGAAGGGCTTGTTTAATGAAAAATGTGAAACCAGGACAAGCACAGAGCTGTAGTTCCAATCTATGCATCTGGACGAGTTCCAGTTCCTGGCAATGGGCAAGTTAAATACTTCCAAGCTGAAGGCTGGAACCTCCCCTGACACACTTACCCATATGTCTTTGTCTAAACTCTTCCTGGAACACCTTGCACTCCTTTTTGTCCTCCTCAGGCAGGGACTAGCTACCGTATTTTTGCTGAATATTTCTTCTCTTAATCCAGGATAAACTGGTTTTGGCTACAAGGTGAAAATAGCTCTGTAGAGTCTCACTTGGACATGAACCTTCTGTGATTCATTTCCACCTCATGTTCCTCCTTGCTTCCAGCAGCCTCTACCCACCTCCATCCCTTCTGCTTCTGGACAGTCCCATAGGCCCTCTCCTGCTCCACAGTACCACATCTGGTCCTTCTCAGGGGAGAATCAGCTGCCATGAGGAGTTGCACTTGGAATACATGAGGATGGGACACCTCTGGGCTCTCAGGAGCCCCACGAGGGACAGGTCAACAGCACAGTGAGCCCCTTCCTCCCAGCACCACATACACAGCCCTCACCATGCCATGGGCTGCAGTGCTGCTTCATCCATCAGAGAAGGTCCAAGATACCTGAAGATTCCTCAAAACCTTACCTCTGTTTCTGGAAAAGTCAAGCTGAATTTCAACAGAAGGTGCTTAAAAATCCACTTCCTCTTGTCTATAAATATAGGCTTAAGTGATCTGGTGTTGGCTTGGTGTGCTTTTACATAATGCATAGTTCCAAACTGCTTAAACTCTGACTAAATTGCACAGCAGTACATTAGTAATTTTCAGGTTCATGCTAGGGCAGCCTATTTAAAGCATCTAAACTGTTTGGATTACTGTATCTCTAGCCTGTGCTTTAATAGTGCACTCATTCTTGCAGCTGATAGCAGTACACTGCAACCTGTAGGAGGCATTGTGGTGACTTGAGTGTCCCCTGTGGGTCTGGGGAGTTAAAAATATGAACACAACCCCAGTGCTAGGGCCTGGGAAGGGGGTCGGTGCTTTGCGTGTGGAGATTTGAGTCTGCTTGGTCCCTGGGGCAAAAAACAGCCATGAAAAGGATACTGTTCTTTCTTTAAGAGCTGCAGAACATTTGAAATGTAAACAATTAGTCAAGCTTTTCCTTTAAATAATGACCTTTTTTGTTTTTATTTTTTGCCTTTACAGATGTAGAGCGTGATTGGCTTTAGTGTCTCTGCCAGGAGTTTCAAGCTAGTAGCTGGTAGCAAGGTCAATGTGGAGCTTTCTGAGAGGAAGCTCCTTGGAAGTGAGTGATCCCAGAGCCCAGCGCTAAATGGTAATGAAAGAACATGTTCCCCAAATGCTTGACATGTGCATCAGATGGCTGCTTTCCAACTCACAGACAAGGAATATGGGAAATGTGGGAATATCAAGACCGCTGTCACATACCCTTAGCAATCAGCCATGGTGGCTTATGGCATTCAGCCCATGAGCTCCTCTGCTTAAAAAAGGGCCATTAATACACTGATCTTTGTGCTTAATAGCACTTGAAGTCTTCCATGATTTTTTCTCTTTTCTTATTTTTGTGTTAAGAAAGTGTCTTGCCTGGTGCTTTTCTTTTACTGTTGTCACAGAATTACTTTCCATTCTTTTGTTATTTTTTTTAACACTTGTCCTGTAATTTTGGTGTGTAGTTCCCTATACCTCTTGGTACCATTCCACAAAACCCATTCTTGTTCTTTTTTTTCCTCTAGATCACCAAGAAACTCATGGGAGAGCACATATCACCACTCATGTCCCGGCCTCCTGCTACACAGAAGGGTTGGCAGAGCTGAGGTGGTCCAAGTTGACCTCTCCATGAATCCAGCAAAGTCCTGCTGTGAAAGTAAACCAAATCCATCCACTTCTTTCTGCTCAGCATCTTCATATGTATTTCCTTAGCGCTGCACGCTGGTCAACTAAAAACCGTTTTGTTTTCCTTGTTTCTAGTGTAAATAGATTTTCCTCTGAGATCTTCTTATGTTATTTTCAGAGTACAGCTGAACCAACTGCAATTTTAACAAAGTTTCTTATTTAGGAGATAGGATCCAGGAGACTGAGGGAGTTTAATTTTTTTTTCTCTCTCTTTGATTTTATTTTAAATTGCTTTTTCATCTATCATTGTATATAGAACTGCTTACCTGGAATAATGACTTCGGAAGTGCTGTGTGTTCTATTTTCTTTCTTTTTTTTTTTTTTTCCTTTTTCCCCCAAATATGTCACCTGATTTCCCAAGTAACTAGTGCAACAGTTAATGATGAAGTTAACAAATGAAAGGTTTGGCTTTAATTTTATCAGGTTACTAAAGTGCAGATTCAGCTCCCTATTTTTATTCATCCAGCACTAAATGCTGTTGCCAGAAGTGCTCTTCTGGGCTTTCTATATTCATAGCAGGGAGAATAGCACCCACAGAAAACTATTTAATCTGATAATCTTCAACATGTACAGATGTGCTGCCCTATGGAGATGTCTTATTCCGCTTGGACAGAAAAAGCCTAGATGATTAATTTACACTCATGTAGGCTATGTCTAAATAAGACAAACTTCCCATTCCCATCCTAATTTAGTAGCTTATTTAAATAGTTTCAAACATTTTTAGACTAAGAGTATGTGAAATATCTTACTGATCACACAGTACACTGAGAATGCTCAAAATATTTTTTCTTCAGTATCTGAAATGTAACTCTCAATTTATCTTATGAAAAAGATCATAATGTTGTTAATCAACAAGTGGCACCTTGTATAAAAAATATTGTCATATTGTTTCAAATGAATTAGAATATAATTTTCATAGGAAATTCTTTCCTTATTTGCTACCTTTATTCATATTATCTCTGTCATTTGTGCAATGGGTAAATTAAGATGAGTCAAAAAAATTCTTAACTTAAAACTGAATTTAGGAATGAATAAAAATGTTAAATAAAAAGGATATAACACACTTGCTTTATAGAGGTGCAGTAAAATCCCTCCTATGAGTATACTTAGATACTCTAGATAGAGCTCTATTTAGTATGAAATGTGTGCTTTTTATATTGTAAGTTTGGGGGATCTTTTGCTCTTCTGCCTTTTCCCTTTATATCCATTCTAGGCTTCCACTTGTTGTCTCTTTCTTGAATGGAAAAAGCAGAGACTGTAGAAACTCTGTGATTTCCATATCATGGGGAAAATATTTCCCAACCAGTGTTAATCTTAGTTATCATGAACTCCAAGGAATTGATGTAGTGAAGTTAGGGAAATATTATGTCTCAATGAAAATCAGTGGTGCTGCTCTTAATGAGGGCATGTTTGCAATGTTCTGCAGTGATGGGATCTGTGTCCTGGCCACAGTGCCTCCTGTAGCCCTCATCTCTTGGCCATCCAAATGATAGGGATTTCCTGCGTGTT
>JAUBOD010000038.1:839772-849883 GCA_032353885.1 Nothura maculosa | reverse complement strand
TACCCCTTGTCCTGTCACTGGCCACCAATGAGAAGAGCTTGGCCCCTTCCTCCCTACATTCTCCCTTCATGTACTTATACATGTTAATCGTATCCCCTCTCAGCCTTCTCTTCTCCAGAGAAAACAGGTCCAGCTCAATCAACTCAATTCTCCTCCTCCTCAGCTCCCGTCAAGATCCTGATACCCTGAGAACTCTTGACTCTGCGAGAGGCAGCAGAGATTTCGGGCCCCGCTCTTGCTGCATTTAAAGCTTTGCCCCTGAGAGAAGCTACATGAGGCAAAATCTGATGTCTGCTGAGCCTGGAGCTGGGCCAAGCCTGATTTCTCTGTGCTGAGCACTGTCAGGAAGATTAAAGCATTGCTGAGGGGAAGGAATAATGATTACTTATTAGAATTGACTTCTTCCTCAGAAATTACATCTTCCCCCTCCAATGTAACTTTCCCTCAGTTGCCTTCCCCCTTACTTGAAATAAGGAGGGTGTCCGAGGCTGAGCTTTGGGTTTCATTACCAGCCCTGGAAAGCTGGAGCGATGCCACTGACTCGGGCAGGGTTGCTCCAGCTGCACCTGAATCTGGTTTGATGGCTGCAAAGTGACAGCCAAGAAAGTGCAGGAACAATTTAAAGCTGGAGCAAAAGTACTTCCTCTTTAAGGAAAGAGGTGATATTGAGTGCTTTCCACACACTAGTACTGATTTCTGAAATGAAAGGCAGGTTGAGAGCAATAGATATGCCTGCACAGATTGCAAATCAAGCCTTATGTCTGCTTGCTGAAGTCCTGGATTTTCTGAACTCTCTTTCCAAACTTAAAAATCTTTTCCTAAATGTTAAATCCAGGGCAAATCCATATGGTAGATTATAATAAACACACCGGTGTTGAAAAAACAAAATCTCAGAATAAATCACATAACCATCTTAGCCAAAATAAGCATTAATGCTACTTACATGGCCTTTTAGAACCTCTTAATCAGAGACATTTTTGTCTTTATTCTTGCTTTATTATGGAGCTATGTGTAGGACCCAGATGGTAGCCCCTAAATGGGCACTTCTGACTAAAGTGGCCTGTCTTGTACCCCCACCAGATCTTATTTATAAGCATGGGAGCAGAGAGAATCCCCAGTGTGAGATGAGAAAATATTTTTTTTTCCTCCTGATAATTTCTGTTTGATTTATGGATAAGTTACAGGGTTGTCCCTCTGTCTTTCTTGTCCCCTGCCAAAGAGTGACTTTGCTGTGCTCTGTGGTGCACAGCCAGCTGGTTTATCTTCACTGCTAGCTCACATCAGCAATGCTGAGTTTAGCATCTAAATAACACAACTCTGTCTTCCATGGCAGAGTTAATGCAAAAACACTTTTTCCTCGGTGCAGAGAAAATGGGATTGTTATTTTCCATGCGGCTTCCCATGTAGTTTGAAGGGTCTGATTCTCCCCTTGCCTTTCCTGCAGGTTTTTGGAGCTGTGTGTGGGAGCCTTGTGCAGAAAATGCATGTGTGGGTGCAACCTAAAGCCCTGGAACATCCCTTGGAGCATCCCCATGGGCATCCCCATGCCCTGGAGCATCCCCATGCCCTGATGCAGCCTCGCATCCAGGTGCAGCCTCGTGCTGTGGCTGCCTTAGCAAGAGCATCTCCTGTGGAGCCATCTGCAAGCCGGGCTCTGGCCACCCCAGTACTGCCATGTACTCGTAGCAACTCACTGTGCTGACACAGTCCCCAGCCAATTTCTGCAAGCTGCCAGGTAGTTCTATGGAAATACCGTGGCCTGCAATAATTTACAGGCACTCATGGCCTATTAAAAAAAAAAAAAACCAATGTAAATAAACTACCAAGGTATTATTCTCCAGTCTGTCATTACCCCATTCCTTTGTAAAACTTCAAGCACTAAGCGTAATATTGATGATAATGGAGTTAACTGTATTTGAGAGATTAGGCTTTAATTGTCAGTGGAGATATGATAAATGTAGCCAGAACAATCTGTAATTAGGAATGTTTTTCTGAACATCTAGATCTAGTCACAGCAGTCAAAAATTAAGTGATACTGTGATTTTGTATCTCAGAGCTGGATGGGAAAGCTAAGGATGGCTGCTAAGGCAAGAAGATATTTTATAGCACCACAGTTCACCTTCAAAATCAGGTCAGTGAAATTATCCTGAACTGAAAATGATGCCTATGCAAGCAAGGAGCCTGAATACACTGGAAGTATCTCTGCCTGTAGACAGAATAGGTGTGAATTGAGGATTCATTTCTATCATATAATCTTGATACAGTAATCTTGAAAAGGAAAATAGTTAGCTTTGGGTTATGTTTGCTTTAATAAAGGCAAGTGAAAGTGCATATTTCTAGGTAGAGTCCAAAGAGGGATGTGCATAGGCCAGAAATTCATTTGCTGCTAATATGCTTGCTTAGCGCCTTTGACGCTTTCCTTCACAGCAGGCATATGAACCCCGCTGTCACGGAGAAGAGGTTGTGTAGATACAGCAGAGTGGCTGTAAATGCTGACTCTGCACGTGTGTGTTTACAAGCGAATGTCCTCTTTTTGCTCTGCTTTGAGGGGACCGCTCTACAGACCTCCACAGCACCTTGCCCTGAGCATGAGGCAGCGATGCGGGGCAGGAGGTGCCAGCCTGCTGCCTCCTCCCCCAGGTTTCTCTCTTCTGCCTCTGCAGGAGCAGTTCCCTTCAGCTGCCACCCCAACCCCAGGCTTGGACTGCAACCTGCTCCTGACCCACGCAGTTTGGCAAACTTGTTAGCACAGGTTTTATTTCCCTTTACTCAGAAGGAAACTCCTTCTGTGAACTTATCTTCCTCTCTCTTCCCTTCAACGGGTCTGCACTGGATCTGATACTAAGCAATGTTTTTTATTCATGACTTGGGCAATGGAAAGAGGTGGATTTTTATGAAATATCAGACATGATTAAGCACAGAAGAGCTGCAGGTGGATTTGGTGAGGATGGCCATGTGCATCAATATTGGGTGAGAGGTGCCAGCCACGGCAGCTGCGCCACAGAGCCGGATGGAGGGTTGATAATGGATCACAAATGGGCACCAGCAAATGCTGGGCTATTGTGAAAGAGGGCAAAGAGGACATGGATATAAAAGTAGTATAACCTCACAGGCATCCAATATTGTTCCTTTTCCCTGTTTTGTACCAAGAAAGTTTCCGATTGATACAGTGACCTTAAGGGATAAAAGGAGGTTACAAAGGTAATTACTAAATCTAGCAAAGGGAAAGGAAATGGGATGGCAGTGGTCAGGTATGTAAATGCTAGCTGAAAGGTGGAAAAGAATCTAGTCCATAGGGACATCCAGATAATTTAGGTTGGGCAGGAGCTTGCCAGTTCACTAGTCCAAGCTTTAGTTCAACAGAAAGTCAACACTGAATTCAGACCAGCTTGCTCTGGGTTTTGTACATTTTGGTCTTTAAAACTATACAGGGATGCTGATTTCCCAACCTCTCTGGGACACTTATTTTCCTTGTGAAGGCAGAATCTCTCCAAATTCATTTCATAGCCATTGTTTCTCATGTTCCTTCTTTGCTCCTCTTCAAAGAGCTTCGCTTTGCCTTCTTCTAGTCTAAAAGGCTTCTAGTCCTTTTAGGTACTAGAAACTGGTATGCAAGTATCCAGGTAGTCTGATCAAGGTCCTAAGAAAGATGAGCACAAGAGATGTTTACTTGAGTTCACACCACCTCCCCTGGATTCTAGTTAGCGGGGTGGCCTTGTGCTGGTTTTGGATGTTCCTTGCTCTCTTGGAGTTGTGAGTAATTAGGATATTTTGTTGCTCTATCCTGGCCCTCCTGTGTGCAGGAGGCATCTTCCTATTTCCTGGTCTTCTTTGCATACTTTAACATTCCAACCTCATTCTTTATCTTTTTTATCTTCCCACCATCATCTGTTAATGACTTATGTCATTAATGATTTAGTCTTTATGTTAACTGTCCTCAGTTTTAGATAGTTCCTTGTTTTCCCAGTCTGGGTGTGCTACAAAGCTACCTGTAATTGTGCTGGGCTCCTGATGCCCTGCTGAGCAAGGTTGCTTCCAATGGCTGCCTTTCTTCCAATGGTTTCTCCTGATTTTAACACACTCGGACATATCCATTCATTCTCCATTCTAACTAATCTTAGTCTTTCTATCATAAACCTTTTTAAAAACATTGTCAGAATAAATTGCATTTATGGAATCTGTGCAGCTTAAAATCTTAAAGAAATGGCTAAAGAGACATCTCACAGATGTGATCTAGACCAAACAGAATATAATAATTGAAACAGAAGGTGGACTATGCAGTCACTGATCTCTCCAGTACTTGTGCTGTGATCCATATTTATTTCTTTTGATCTAATTTTCTTCCTGATAGCTCAAAAGGTTCTCAAAGACTCTGCTGTTTGGTGAGGAATCATTTGACAAACAGGCGCAGGTCAAACAAGAGAGAGGTTTTAAAGTAAGTGGAATTTTTGTCCCGAATGCGGCAGTCAGGCCCACATTCCCACCTTACATTTGAAATATTCTGGGTTGTCAACTTTTGTTCAATTCCAAGTGCAGCTTGTCTGCATAGACATCAGTCATCACCAGGCTCAAATGACTAATACCTTTTCTTTGCTTAAAACCTCACTAAATAAATTAGATATTGCACCGAAAGCTGAAATGGTCTGCCTTAACTTAGCACTAATAGCTCATTTATGCTAAGCAGAAGGGAAGAGGCCCAAGGAAATGCAAGCAGAAATGTTATTTCTTACTGTTATCCAGACTTTTTCTTCGTTGGGCCACAGAACACTGTTCTATTGAGCCATTTGCTTCCAAAGTCTGCTCCCAAGTGGGTATTTTAAGGCTTAATCTTTTAAAGGAAAAAGGCTTTTTTTTCTCTCTCTCTCTCTGTGCAGAACAGCCAAGAAGTTTCCTGAAATTACTCTGGGAATTAATCCAGAGAATAGGACAATTCTTGGCAGATAGCCAGCCCTTGCTTTGAGCCACCTGCATCTGGGAGTTTCCCAAGCAAGCCCTGGTAGAGGCAAGATTTCCTCCTCCAACTACACACTGACTGTATGTAGCTATTTCAGGCTATATTCAAAGCTAAATTGGGAAGCTGTGCTCAGAGAAGCTTGGCTCCAATATAGCTGCATATTTAGTCACAGCATTCGTCAAACATTACCAGTATGTTTAAAACTGAAAGAACAGATTGCACGTTGTATGGATTTTGCTAGTTCCTACCTTGGCTGATCCGTTCCTGTGCTGAAATGGCCAAGATTTCCCTTCATGAGCACAAGTAGCATCTCTGAAACACACAGAACCACAGAGGTGAAGGCTTCTCCCCTAGATGGTTATTCTATAGCATCCTTTTCTGTTATTTCAGTGGGGATTGGAATGGGTAGAAAAATACTACTGTAAAATGATACATGACCTCAGGAATTACTCTGAACGTAACATTAAACCCTCCTAAGCTTTTGAACAGTTTTCCAGTCTGCAGATGGATAAACTAGAAAACAATGCAAGCTCAATTTTATTTACCATGAAAGGGGATGTTGCTCACCAGACTGTGCTCCAGCTACCCCACTGGTAACTGGTTTGCTGTAAAAAAGATGTAAGCTGTCAGCTACAGCTAATGGGAAGCAGATGTTACTCAGAAAAAGCTGGTGCACGAAACATGAGGCACGAAGCTTCTGACTGCTGTTTGGGGACCTTTGCAGTTGGTAGGATGTATACATCCACAGGGAGGGGAAGAGGCAGGGCATGTGTTATCATTTATTGATTTGGGAATTTTCAAGTTCATCCTTTTGCACACCTTTTGTCGGAGATGCTTAATTGTGTTTGAGTAGGAGCTGGTGTTCCATCCGCGGAACAGATATTGGAAGCACAGTGGAGAGCTTCACAAACTCACTCATTTTGATGGCAGCTCTCCAGGCTAGTATCGCACACCCTCATTTCTCATCAGCGACCTCCACTGCACTTAAAGATGCTGGTGCCTTGCAGCGTTCAGCCAGGAAAACCAAAAGTTTTGAGACCATTGAATACAATCGTCCCTTTTTGTAAAACAATTTGACAAAGAGAAAAAAATGATATTGTCTGGCAACAGGAACCTAGTGAGTGGAAGCTGCTGTGAAACAGGAGTGAGATATCCTGAAGAAACTTGGGGGTTTCATAGGGACTCAAGTCTCCAAGCAGACTTCTGTAGTACTAAGATCGTCCTAATGCACAAGGCACATTTATTTCTTCCCTCAAGGATAGGGCAAAGGCCATGCAAAAGACTGGCAAAATTATTTACTAGTGAAGGTGTACAAGCATTTATAACCAATTCTGTGTTTAAAAAGGATAGGCCAAACATTTTTCCATCATATGATGTTGCACATCTCATTGCCAGGCACCTACCTGTTTGCTGATCCTGGTTTAAAAGTACCTAGATATATTAAGGTCTATTGCACCCTTTTTAGACTTTCTGGAGTGAAGCAAGCCCTCCTGCTTGGGCTCTCTGCTTTGCACACTCTGTAATGGTTGTGCACACTGCAAGAGTGAGAACAGCAGCCTCCAACTGCTGGCATGCCTGGGAACACCGGGAAGGCAGAGGTTTATGAGGCTCTGGAGCAAAATAGAAACCAATGATGATATATATTTTTCTTACTTCTTTTAAGTGGTAGTGGGACTTCTGCACAGCAGAGTCTTGTTTCATTTCTGTAGCTCTATGAGGTCTCCATTTATTTCCACTGGAATTGTTCAGCCATTGTAATTTTGCATCTTAATGGCATCACTAGGAGGGATGATAACACTTTTGTGTATATGCAAGGTCCATTACTCATACACCAAGCTCCTGCTATGGCAGCCCCACCTAATAATGGCATCGTAATGAGTTTTTCCAGGGCTAAGGATTTTTCTTTTCAATACGACATTGTAATGACATTTTTTGTGACCTAATCAGACAGTCTTTCCAGATAGACTGTTGGTAGTGTCAAAATGTCAAATAGCTCGTGTTGGTAGCAAAGATGTAGAGCATTCCCTATTTTTTTCCAGGTGTTGTAGCAACAGCACTCAGAAACCTGATGGAAAATAAGGACTGGGGAGTGCAAGGGGCCATCCAAAAAGAAGAAAAAAATGGAGATACCACCTCGTATTGCAAAGAACCGGCTGTTGTAGCAGCCAGACCCCTGTCAGGTGATGGGCGACAGGCTGCAGGCCTGAACCCAGAGGTCCCCAGGCTGCGGCCTGGCCCAGGCCTGGCTGCAGCTCGGAGCCACGTGCTCAGGACACAGATTGCAGCTCTGCAGCAGAGCTTTGTTTTGGGTGTGTGAACTGCTGTTCTTACCCTAAACAGTCTGGTCGGAGCTTCGCCTTCCTGCTCAGCCCTTGACTCCTCTCTCTGGGTTAAACAGAAACTCTGCCACATATGGCCCCATGCGATAGCATGTGAAACCCTCTCCAGGCACAGATTAACATTAATTCCCTTGATTTTATGATTCACAGCTCTGATGTGTGGATCACACAGACCGGCCTGGGGCACATGTGACATGAGCTTCACAGGCCTCAGAATGAGTCTGCCTTTAAGGGCCATGCTTGATGCTGCTTCAAAGTGAAAAGCAGCCACAGGCTCAGGGCCAAATATCTCCAGCGAAGGGTGGATCCATAATAATGTGCAGTTGGGGTGACCCCGGTTGTTCCAACCTCTTCACAGCAATAGATGGTCATATCCCTGCCCTTCTCATGGGTGCCTGTTCTCACACAGCATGAATGACCCTTTTCCCAAAAGGGTTTGAGTCCCAATATTTCTTCCAGCTCCTAGGAAATTGCCATGAATGCAATTGCTCTGTGCCTTGCTCTGTGCCCTTAGCCCTGCATTTCCACTGGGCAGATCATAACCCCAAGTCTTTTTTGCAGGGCAAAATAGCTTGAGTGGGACATGGCGTTTTTCTGATAGATTTATGGAATTTAGCTGAGGGGATCACATTTGGGGGTTAAAATGCTGTTTTTCCCTTCTCTCATTAGAATCTCTTTTTTTGGCTCTATTCCTACTCATTTTCATGGTTCTGGTTCCTTGCTTGCATCCAAAACCTCCTCAAAATTGAATTGTAGCTTCCCCTGATGTTTGCATGCTGTTTTATTTTCTTCAGTAAATCCAAACTGAACCACTCTTCCTGAGTCGAATCCTCATTCTTGATGGGCACAGTAAGATAAGAGATTTGTTTTGGCCCTGTGTTGTGAGAGCTCTTGCAGCTTAGCAAATGGAGGACTGTTTGTGCTAAGAGCAATGCAAAATGTATACTTTCCACTCTTTTTCAGCAAGTACTTTAAACATCTTCTTCCTTTTGTTTCAGCATTTCTCCCACTCACAGCTTTAACCACAAGTGAGGCTCACAAAGCCAGAACAGAAGTTCTTGCAAGGGGAGAGCACAGGATAAACAGAGCTCAGCTGTTGGACTGATCTTCACCTAGGTTTTGTCCACAGAGAGCCAGCTGACTCTTCATTTATTCAAGGAAAAAGAGCTTTCCAGCAGCTGAGACTCTCTAACGATGGTACCTTTCTAAGATGAACATAATAAGCCCTGTGTCATATGAGGATCGTCCTTGCTGCAGTAGTAGGGACACCAAAAAAATCAACAATTAATCTGTGTCTTGCAACATCCTCCTGCTCCTTTTCCTCATGTCTTCTGTTTTCTCTTCCTGAAACCTGCACCCAAACAGACTTCTCTCCTGGATCTGAGCAAGATGGGCAATTTTTCATAATACAACTCAGCTAAGTGTGTCTCTGGGAATGTGGCTGAATATTGGGTTTGCGGGGAAGAACATCCAACTGTGGAGCAAAATTTGAACACATAAAATGTTGTTGTGTGCTCTCTTAGCCACATGTTTTTTTAGATACTCCAGGTGCTTTGGCAAGTGCTAGTGCCACAGTGACGTAGCGACACAGAAATGGCTGCAGCAAGAGCCTACAGACATTAAAACTCCTCCTTGGACAGCAGAAAGGGCTTTATACTAACATATATGTGCTCCAGCTTTCAATCTAACTGTGTATTGGGGGTGCAGCTTTAAGGTAGAGGAATGAAAAAAATGAATTCAATTGCTTCTGTAGCCCTTTTTCTAGTTGTAGTACTGCATGCACACCTCAAGGATGGTCTCCTTCAGCTGCAGCACCATTTTAGATGTAAGAGTAATGAATCCAGACACATTGAACACACGTGTTATGTTATTCTGTGCACTCAAAACCACTTTTCAAGACAGGGTTTCCAGTGAGACATATGGGTGAGCAGAGGGTTTGGGACCCCAGAGTAAAGATGAAGACAGTGGCCCCCCATGTATTAAGAATGTGTTAGAGTGGAGTCACTGCGAACAGCCTTATCCAACCCTCTTTTCAGTACTGACAATTGAAGATTTGATATTAATCCTAAGAAATATATGCTAGAAGCAGGCTTAGGCCAAAATACCCACATTATGTAAATGGATCCAAACTGATATTTACACCAATTTTTGCACCTACTGTTTCTCCAGGGTCCCGGTTAACTTTATTACTCATTAGACCTTGAAATTACATTCTACTCTGAAATCTACATTTGGGAAAATGAATTCAGCTGAGGAAATTGCAGTTTTCTTCAAATGTTTGTAGGTTTGGGTCAGCTGGTATTGAAACCTCTTTCTGTCATACTCTTTATTATAGACTGCAAAGTATGTGTATGCAGTTCAAAAAAAAAAAAGATCTTTCTGCAAGCAGATCATTTGCAAATATTGAGTGAGTGCATATGAATTTTACAGTGTAGTTAATATGATGAAGTTGGTGTTTACACAAAGAAGTTCGTTTGGCAAAAGTGTTTAAACAGCACGTCCGCAGGAATTGCATTGAGAGCCCCAGCTTATGCCACTTGCACTAAAATGAATTCCTCTTCTCTGTCCGTTCTGATGAGGATGTCTAAGATGCAGAGAGCCTTTCAGTATACAAGGTAATTATTTTTTCAGTGTTGCTTGTTTCCTGAGTAGTTTTTGGGTACATATATTCAAAACCTATAATGCAAGTCACAAATGCATTGTAAAAGCCACAAAGACCATATTCCTTGAAAAAAAGAAAGTATGGGGCAAAGCTCAAACAGCAGAAAGACAGGATATCTAGTATATGTTAAAGAAGTAGGGGGTCTGTTTTGGATGC
>JAUBOD010000038.1:796774-808154 GCA_032353885.1 Nothura maculosa | reverse complement strand
GGGTGAAATCCTAAGCTGCCGTGGCACGCTGTGGTTGTAAGGGGTCATGGCCCAACCAGGGACATTGGGCCTTGCATGTGGAGGCTGCCAGCCCTCGTGCTGGCCCTCAGCCACCTGGTACCTGCCCCTCTGGACCACCAACATGCTGCCTCTGGCTCCCTGCACGCTCAGTAGCCACTTGCCAGGCAAAGTTGTTGGACACGAGCCCAGGTGAGTGAATGAAGTTTCCATAGCCCCTAGCTCGCTCCTCGTTGCAGATATTCTGCCAATTTCTCTAAGTTCAAGCAGCCCTTTCCCTGCCCTGAACTCCTGAACAGAGATGGTTCAGCTTGTGGCACATCGATATATACACCTAGGTCCAAGTGCGCTCATCTAAGTCCCTGCTAGTGTGGCATTTGTAGTCTTTAAACCTGGCACAGGCTCTCGTGAACGGGCAGAATGCCATAGGAACAGATGAAGAAGGTGGCCATGACAGAGAGCTGGCCAACATCATCTCAGGAGTGAAGACACCAGGCTCTAAAAATGCTAAATATGTCCGAATAGGGTTAAGAGCTCTTGTGACAAATGGCTGGAGGATCATGTTAGTGTCACTGCAGGCCACAAGGGAATTATTACGAAAATTTTCAATGTAGGTTTAGTACTTGTGTGTAAAAAGGTATTGGACAGAAATTTCGAACAAGAGAAATGATTATTTCTAAGTTTGTTATGTTGGGGAGGTTTTGTTTGCCTGTTTGTTTAGTTGGGTATCCTCTGCTTTATAGGAGAAGATAATGGCATGAATGGGATCTAAATTTTGATCAGGTTCGTGAACACTTTGGTGCTTTCAACCCAAAACCTCTATACAAATGTGTCTTTTGAGGAAAAATGCCATCCAGTTTGCTCATAATCAGAAGTGTACTACAGGAAAGCAAAACCTTTTACTCACTAGGGTTTTGATTTTGGTGTAGAAGTAGTATTTTGATATCCCCGCATTTGATGTACAATAATCAGAGTATATCCCCCCCGGAAAGATCCACAATCTAAAAATAAACAGAAATTAGGGCTTGAGAAACACTTGTGCTAGCAGATGAGTGCCAATGCTGGCTAAAACAGACAAAAGATATTGGAATATATTCAAAAACATTTTTTTAAAACTAATATTTTCATTTATTTTTAAACGCGAAATTCAGGAGAGAAATGTTTGTGTGAAGAGTATTATTGGCAACCTCTTTGCCCCAAGAAATCTCCCTGAGAAACAGAACCATGTGATATTTAGTGGCAGGGATAATAACTACTGATCTTTCATTTTCCTCCTAGGGGATGGCTTTAGAAAGACAGATCCAGAACTGCTCTGCTTCTTTGCAGAGCACCATAACAGCACAGTGTTCACACACATGACACACACGCATGTGACAGTCTTTAAAATACAATTGTTAGTTATTTTCCTTGCTGTGAGGGGGTGAATCCCCAGCGCTCATAAGATGTCTGTTATAAAGGAGAAGTGAAAGACTGTTTGCCCAGTTTGGAGAATACAGATGAGGAATTATTCTGAACTAATTCAATTGCTTTTCTTCTCCCTAAGCTACCACAAGATATAAAATGTTTGGTAGTACTGTAAAGCAAAGATTCCTGTTTGTGCTTCTCCAGATGGATCTGTAAAAGTTATTGTCACATTGTGCCTTTGACTACCACAGGGATTTTAGCTATATGTTACAAATGATAAATTTTTTAATGCACTAAATATGACTAAATTCTATTAAGAGGTTCCATTTCTAGATGATAAATGTAAGACAAATGTAATTTGTTCCTAGCACTAGGGTTACTCTTTTTGTTCCAGCATCGTTTTCATACATAGCATCAGGAAGATCTGCTGGAACTATCACAAGGCCAAGATACAACTAATTTCCCAATGGGCTTGAGTTATTCATTATAACCCCAATTGTTACTCCCTGATGATGTGTGAATATATATGGTTGATAAGCATTTCTTCATAAACTGTGGCAAACTGGAACAAAGTGTTGGGGTTGGACATTTGTGGCAGAGCAACCGTTTGGAGAATATAGAGAAAACAGACTGAGTTACTGTTCCTGGATATCAGATCTGCCAGCGAGAAGTGACTGAACAAGCTGCTCAAGACGGTGTTGGGAAATGGCACCCTCCTCTACAGCAGCTGTCTGTTAATCTGTGAACCATTCAGGACAGATCCTGGCCTAATCCACCACAGCCTGGAGCACATCTCTGCCACAGGGAATTAGCAAATAGGGTAATGGAAATACCAGTAACAATGACACTTCCCAGAATCCTCCTATGGACCTAAAGAGGAATCACATGAGAGCATATAGCACTACTTAAGAATGAATTTACTTATGAAAAGTTACACTAGCAGGAATTAACTTCCAGTAATCAATGCTTCAATTTCAACTTCAGAACCATATGGCTTTAGCAATGGCTGTCACACATGGTCCTTGCTTTTGTAGCTTTAATATCTCTGTTCAATAACCAGAGGCATCAGAAGCAGGTTTGCTTTAACATAGCAAAGACTCATTGATGGGACAGCAACCCCCCTGACTATACTAGAGGAGAGAATAGTGCCACTTTATATCTCCCAAATACATAAATGAGCATTTCAGCCAGGAGGAGTGGGAATAAAATTAGTACCAACCTTCCTTGTGTTTTGGTGTGCAACAGAAGGACACAGATGTCACTCCCAGGACAGGTAAAAATAAATAGACAGACAGACAGACAGATAGATAGATCTGGGTAACTACCCTCATGCCACAATGCCATGATGCAGGTCTGCGTGGCGCTGGACTACTGTGCAGTGGTCCAAGCATGGCCTTGCTGAACTAGCAGCCCGGGCTAGATAATGGTTTATGCTCATTTTTTTTTTGCTGATTACACAGGGATGAGTGACACATGATCTGGCATAAAGGAAGATTTTTGCTGTGGCATAAAGCCTGCTTTCACTAAGTTAATTCTTGAACAAATATGAACCAGTGGGACCGGAGTCAGTATTCTGTGCCATGAGACCATAGTCCCATGTGGTCAGTATTGAAAACTCTGAATGCCAAGATCTGTTTTTATCAATAAACTTCAGGCAGGTTCAGGGGCAAAGCAGCTCTTAGGTTTTGGTTTTACTAGCATGAGAAAACTCTAGAAATGCTCTCAATAAAGAAATACCTTCCAGTGTGGTATAATGCGGTGATGTATGTAGAGATACAAACTGGCAGGGATGCATGGGGAAGTTTGCATAGAGACAGAGTGTACCTGGGCAGATGAATGTCATTCGTTTTCTCAGATTGTCTCATATTGGTCTCATTTTATTTATTTTATTTTATTTTATTTTACATTATATTATTTTTAATCCTGTTCAGTCATCTTCAACTAATATTTTATTTGAGTATTTGTAGGAAACAATGTTAAAAGTCTTAACAACTTAAGCCATGAATGTTTGCTCAGAATGTTCTGCGTCCGAATTCAAACCATAATTTATCACACTATTTTTCTCCCTAGTGAACACTTTCCTTTGACTAGAGAGGACCACGTTAGCTGTTTGTAACCTACTGTAAGTGCAGTTGAACTCAGCAGCTTTACTCCTGTGCTGGAGCTTGAGAGATATGACTAATATATGACTTGTAACAAACCACTTCAACTCTTTCTCATTGTCTCCCTCCTTTTTGTCCTGCTGTCCTGACAGCGAGCACCCAGGAAAAGGACTGTCTCCTGCTATGCATATGTACTACAAGGACCTTGATCTCTAGAGCTCATACTAGCTCTTAGTGCCAGTGAATTTAAAATGCCTCCTTACTAACAGAATAGACATAATTTAATCAATATGGAAAGAGAGGATATTAGAACAACTCGTTACATTTTAAGCACTAATAACAATTTTGCACTACAAATTTTTATTCCTACAGATGATTTCTGCAGCCTTGTACAACGCAGGGTGCTTCTGAAATACACATTAGAATCACATAGTCTCAGAGCAGGGATTTTTCTATTAAGTTAAACCTTGTAATTGAGGCAATTCTTCCTATTCCCCTATGCCAGCATAGTATTTCATAAACATATTTATTTTATAGTGCATAAAAAAGAAATTTTCTAGTATATTTTCCATTTTCTTTTTCTGTCTTGAGCAGAATATCTTTATATTTGTGGGAAAATGTCCTTTTTAGAAATGACCTCTAAATGTAGCCCAAATAACATTCAAGTTTCCCATAAAGAGATGGTAAAAGGCAGCATTTCTCCCCCCCAGCATTGGTTGCTGGACATTACATATCTGGGCTGAGGTCAACAGAGACTTGTGCTCCAAAGGTATCTGCACTAGTAAATAGTTTTTTCTCTCCTTATTGACTTGCAGCCTAGATGGACAGGGTAGACCAGGTGATGAATTTTTAGATAGCTAAGGTTGGTGAGATGAATCACATCCCTAACTTTCCAATTAATCTGACCTACCATCAGAGCAAGAATACAAAAAGTAAAGTGTATTTGTGTAAGGGATAGAGCAGCTCCGGCGTTACATGACACTGTAGCTGCTTAGATGTCATTGGGAGCACATAAGGAAATGGTGTTACACTGTTGTTTAGTTGTAACAGGAAATGTGTATGCTGTTGAGATATGCTGTTAATATAAGCTACTGTAACTTTTCCTTAAAAAAAAAAAGGAGAAAGGGAAGAAATTTTGGCTTATTTTAGACCCTACCCTTTTTCTCATCTGCCAAGCCAAGCAAGAAGCAGAAGAGGAGCATGGCAGAAATAGGAATTATGGCCCTTGGTAGAGGTTATGGGAGCATGGCAGGCCACTGAATTTAATATTCAACCCCTTTCTGACAAATTGTGCTTCTGACTGAAGAACTGCCTTGGTCAGAGTGGATTTATTGCCTTTTGAGTAGCTCTTGAATTAAGAATATTGGAAATCATGAGCAGAATAGGAGTGATAAGAGGTGAGAGAAGTTCAAAGTTAGAGTATGCAATATTTATTGCTGAGCATTAGGAGACTTCATGTATGTCTTGGCTGCAGGGCAAAAAGGAAAAAAAGTATGAATTTTGGGGCATGATCCTGAATAGGTTAGGAGTTCGGAACCATTAGTGGTTTCCAAGGCTTTGGGGGACCTTTTGTAACACCACAGTATCCTGTTGGCTCCTGCCAACCTGAGTGGGACAGTTTTGGAGACTCCTGAACTTGAATGTGTTTTTAGTTACATCTCTGGCAGGATAACGTAGTGAGGACAAAGAAGTGCTAGAAAGGAGCTGCAGTTTTTCAGTAACAGTCATGACAGTCCATGATACACAGGGTTTCTTGCTGAGCTAAGAACGGTTGGTCTTGACCTTCCAGTGGAAATGGGCTACTGGAGGCTCCCAAGCACTCTGGGATTTGGTTTTACTTAGGCCAGAATGGAGAGTGGTTCTGTTCAGTCCATTGCAGACACAGATCACTTTTGATGCAATAACTTCCCTGGTCTTATTGCCTTTGGTCTTACCACACAGCAAATGCACCCAACTCTGTGCCTACGTTCTGAGTCATCCAGTATGACAAAAAAGAACCAAGCAAAGCGTTTGAAGTAGTCTAACAGCTGACTTCCCTTGCTTGGACAGGGTTTGGACCAGGCTGCCAGCACTCTGTTCAGGAAGATATTGACATGGGAGTCCTCTGGTTTCTGCCTTGATGCACGTTGCAGCCAGCTAGAAGAGTGGTGGACACAGGAGGAGATATGAAGCTAAAATAGACAGATGAATTGACCCCAAGCACAAACTTGTTAAAAACAAAGCACTAGTATAGCCATCAATGGCACAGGCTGTATATACAGAGCCTGCTTGTTACGAGTCCTTGTTTTATACCTGGAGAGATAGAGAGCAGGCCAAGTTGGCCTCATAGAGCTGTTTGAATTTGCTCAGCCCCTGCGTTACCTGCTATTGTTTTACAGGGACACATTGCATTGGCAGCAAGGCTCAGCCAGCTCTTCTGGGAATTTATCCTAATAAACTGAATCTAAAGCACTGGGATGCATGCACACCCGCAGTCACTTCTCACAGCCCTGCGGCTGCAGAGGTGGTGGCCACTGGCAAAGGGATGGAGAGAGCGCTTGGCTTTGGTAACACTGCCATGGGCTGCAGCTGGGTCTGCCCGCGTTCGTGTGCTGTGCACAAACATCCCACTTCCATAAGGGACAGCACCTTTTCGGATATCGGCCTGAGTGTTAAACCTGGGAAGGGGGGTAAAAGCAAGAGGCAAAATTCAGCTCCTCTCCTCTCGCAAAGCCCTGTTCCCTGGTCTAGCTGAAACCTCTCTTTTCTGTGAAACTCCTTAATTCAGGCAGATTTCTGAGCTTTCCCTTTTACCTTAGATATTGTGATTATTTCCCCCAGGCTTCTGGTTGTATATTTATCGATCATTTCTTACTAAGCCACTGAAATAAATTTTATGCCCACTCAAAATTACATTATGATAAACACATTTTTCTTTCTTTATCAGTAGGCACTACACTTTAATGGAAAGACTGTCACAAGTAGCACATGTTCATATTAAGCACTCCAACTGATAGAGAGAAAAGTCATGCCAGGGAAGTAAAACATCCCTGGCAACTCCTTTTAATATGACTTAATAGTTTCCAAAGAGAAGCAGAACTTCTGACCAGGCAGCTCTGCAGTCACCACCAACAAACCCACCACCAACGGCAATCTAGAGAAATGAAATCCTAAGGGCTCCCCTGTCACCGCCCTGTAATTCCAGTCTTTACAGGGATTATTGTGCTTGGGAATGTCAGTCAGCACCTTCTCTGGCATGGACTTGTGTTTCCCTACTACTCTTTCTCTCTTGGAAAAGTTGTTTCTGTCTCTAGCATTATCCTTCTCTTAAGAATTACTTCAAACTGTTCCCATCCCTAATTCTTGATTTATCCCCTAATTTATTCACAGTCGTCATCTGACCTCTTAGACGCTATACAACAAGTGGGAAACATGTT
The DNA here is from genome assembly GCA_032353885.1 of Nothura maculosa. NCBI lineage: Eukaryota > Metazoa > Chordata > Aves > Tinamiformes > Tinamidae > Nothura > Nothura maculosa. The sequence continues at coordinate 801,214 of JAUBOD010000038.1, read as the reverse complement.
TGGAAAATCTGCTGTTTTATTTTCTAGTTTGGGTCATACTATTTTACATAATTGGCAGGTTTCTTTTTAATCTTGGTGTCTTTTCCTCATGCTCTGATATAATTAACACTAAATCAGACACTGAAGGGACTACAGTAAATGTTGAGATAGGATTTCCAGATATTAAAAATATATCAGAGATTGAACTAGACACCCCCTCCTCCTGCTCCCAACATTCCCTCCTGGAAACTACAAATCCAGCAGATGAGAGGCCATCTGTGTGGATACCTTGTCTTGCATTTTACCACTAAAACACTAATGGAGCTGCACTTGGAGGGCTTCCCTTGCCAGCAGCCATCCCTGGAAATCCCCTGTAGGAGGGAAAGGATGGATGACGACAGTGCCATGGAAACAGTGGAGTCTTTCCTTACTTTCCTTAAATAAACCAGAAATTGCAGACTGACTTGCAAAAGTCAGCCTAACTAAGCAAGTGCTTCCAAATCAAAATGCTTAGCACTTCATTTCAGTGGAATATATAAGAACTATGAGACTCTGCAGTGAGAAGACAAAGTGCCGTATTGTTTGTACTCCTGAAAAAAAGTTTACTATCTTTATAATATCTTAGATATCTTTGTGGCGAGATCTTGAATAATAGACTTGGCATAACATACACTTTGGCTTGTATTTATCCTGTTTTATAAATATTTTAAAATCAAATAGGTTCTATATTCTAGAGCAAAGATTAGTGTGTAGCCATTGACGTGTGAGCACCCGACAATCATGGTTCAAGGAGAGCAAGTGGGCAGAGTTGTAAACATCGTGCAGCAAGACAGTGAGAAGATACAGCTCCCAGTTCACGGGTCTCACACAGTTCTGATTTCTGTAGAAACCAGAAACCTCTGCCTTTTTTTTTTTTTTTTTTGAGCCAATATTTTGCTGTTTTAGTTAATCAGATGCATCTTGCAACAAAAGGGCGGTACCTTCTGTCTCCATGTGTGTTTCTTCCAGTACAATTAAAACCCAATTTGGGAAAAGAGAAATTTCACTGCCTATTTCACCACCATTGAAATGCTGCTCCTCTTTGCTCTAGGCAATTGCACTACTTGCCTTTTCTTAAGGTATATAGAGGCACTCTGCTTCTGCAGAAGCAAAGACCCTTGCTGCACTCCAGTGCACTTCTTTGTTCTATTTAAAACGAGTTACAAGTCTGGCTGTTCATCACATTCTGCCTCCACTCATGTCTAGGGTGGTGATTTACTAAGAGTGATTTAATTTTACCTTTCTGTAAGGGAGAGGGGACTTCTTCACTGCACTTTGTGTATACACTGGGCAACTTCAGCCTGAAATGAGTGGCTAGGTGAGCGTCATGACTGCTTCAAAACATCCATATGAAATTCCCAATCTTTCACGTAGAAAACTGTGCTTGATGATTAAGGGATTGGGGCATCTATCCTACAAGGAAAGACTAAGCAAGCTGGACCTGGTGAGCCTGGAGAAGACTGAGAGGGGATCTTGTCAATGTGTACAAATACCCGAGGAGAGAATGTAAAGAAGATGGGGACAAACTCTTCTCAGTGGTGGCGAGTGATAGGACAAGGGATAATGGGTATAAGTTGATCCACAGGCAGTTCCATCTCCAGGTGAGGAGGAGCTTCTTTTCTGTGAGGGTGCCAGAGCCCTGGCACAGGCTGCCCAGGGAGGCTGTGGAGTCTCCTTCTCTGGAGATCTTCCCAACCCACCTGGATGCCGCCCTGTGTCCTGTGCTCTGGGTGTCCCTGCTGGAGCAGGAGGTTGGACTAGATGATCTCCAGAGGTCCCTTCCAACCTCAACTGTTCTGGGATTCTGGGATGCTTGACAGCATGGGCCTGCACACACAATCAGGTGCAAGGCAGGTTTTCTGCAGCTGTTACCACCACGTCCTGTCCCTTCATCTATGCTACTGTATATATAGTTTTCAATAGTATTCTTCTACTGGCGAAAAATTGATGCATATGAGCTGAGTTTGCAAAATAAGCCAAAGAAAAAAAGAAAGTGTGACCTTTGATTAAATGGGATTCAAAAAAACATATGCATACACATTTATAGATGAAAATTTACCCAAAGAGGTCAAACTGAAAATACAAGGTTCAATTTCAAAATGGATTAGGAATGTCCACACATGATTAGCAGCCATTTAATTAAATAAGCTCAGGACACCTCTTCAATTATGCAGGTGCAACTGAGCAAAACAGGCCTCTTTACTGTAGAAAAATGTATTCAGCCAATAGTAAAAGTAGCAAATGTACGGATGCATCATCAGAACTCATAGACCTATCAGCCTCAGACACTGTTTTGAAGCACTGAAATGCTAACGACTTTCACTTTCTTTAAGAAAACAAATGAGGAAGTCAAATACAAACACCTTTCAAAACCATGTCAGTCACATGGACAACATGCAACAACTAAACACACCATTTTAGTGAGAAAGTAGATTTTTTAGTTAAGAGTACAATTTACACAAGTTGTGGTTGCTGCTTAGGTGACTGTTGGGCTTACCAGGCTAATCAAAAGCTTTTGGGGGGGCCTTGTCTAGCAATGTAGAACCAAATAGACTTCATCTTGCATCAATGCTAACTGTTTAGTGGGTAAGCTGTAATTTTGCAAAAAAGCACAGAGATCAGTTCATGAAGATGCAGTGGAAACATCAGCTACTCAGTTTACTTGCATCATTGTATTGGAAATTTTAAGTCTTAAATGACTTCTCTCTTACCAATTAAATTCTTATGTCTTGCAGATCATTGTACATGTCCTCAAAAAGTTTTACTGCATTATCCTTAATTTTTTTTGCATTTCAACTAAGTTCATCTTTCAATAACTAAATTTTGTCATAAGGTAAGACTCGTTACTGTCTCCGGAGTAAAAGCCCTTATGTTAGCAATGAGGTGTAAGGAATGTTTGATTCTTCTAACTGAACAACAAAAATATCCCAAAACATCACAGATATTCTACTTAAAACAGGATGTTACTTTTTTTTTTTTTAATGGTGGGATCACAGTAAAAGCCTGAGTATTTGAGATACAAAGGAAAGGTTCTGATATAAGGATTCTAAAATACAGCGTCTTTCCGGGTGAAGTGTATGGACACTTCTTTTGAAGACCTGACGCCCCATAACTGTGCTCAGCAAAGAGCTGGTGTCACTAAAAACTAGTTTTCCTAGCTTGCAGGATGTGTTCTTGCAGCTTCAGAATTTGCTTATGTTGACAAAATACAGACTGTAGATATGAGCACTCCTGTAAAATCTTAAGAGCTGTGTAAGCCACTAAAAGTATGTATTTTTTAAAGTATTGTTTGGAGACGTTCAATCCTGCTCTTTGGAGGCATTAACCAGGAAGATACGCGACGGATGAAGAAAACTGCAACGGATGAAGTTACTGCAAAACACAACAAAACAAAACGATTCCTGGTAAGGCAACGCATGCTCATTATTCTGTTGTAAATTTTCAGACTTTGAGATGATTTCTGAACTATATCAATGCCGGGATTCCCACAAGGAGCTTTTCCCCTGGCAGGGCGGCAGAGGAGCCTCTTGTCAAGGCCTCGCTGGACTCGGCCCCGTTGAACTCCCCGTGCTCTGGGTGTCCCTGTGGGAGCAGGGGGCTGGACTCGATGGTCTCCCGAGTCCCTTCCAGCCTCGGCCGTGCTGGGATGCAGGGAGCATGGGGGTAATTCCTGCCATGGCAGAGGGTGGCCGCTCGCTCCAGGCGCTGCACCCGCCTCCGCAGGATCCCCCCGCCAGGACTATTCCCAAGGTTCTTAAACTAGGAGAATAACTGGGTAAATATGGGGATAAATAAGCAAATAACCATAGGATTACGGTTGGAAAAGACCTTCAAGATCATTGTGTCCAACCGTAAGCCCTTTGTCACGATACCTGCTAAACCTCATCCCTAGGGGCCTCATCCACACATTTCTGGATGCTGCCAGGGATGGGGACTCCATCCCATCCCTGGGCAGCCTGTCCCAGGGCCTGACTGCTCTTTCCATGTAGAGATTCTTCCCGATATCCAACCTGAACCTCCCCCCTGTGCATCTTGTGGCCATTTCCTCTCGTCTTGCTCCTTGTCCAGTTATCCTGGAGCAGGGATGGAACCTGCCTCCCTCCAACCTCCTTTCTGGTAGTTGTGGAGAGTGGCCAGGACACCCCGAGTGCCCTCCAGAAGTGACGAGGAAATATGTAAGTGAATAAAAAACACAGCGGTGATTAAAGACGGGAATAAATGTGGGAATAACCAGTAAGGAAGCGGATAACCAAGTGCACACACAAGGGAACCAGGGCCGTGGCGTGGGGGGAGCTTCCTTTGCCGTGAGGGGCTGGCGCGGCCGAGGCCCGGGCCTGCCTTGCGCTGCGCTGCCCGCCGAGAAGCCCAAGCCAAGGCCTAAACAAAGCAAAACGCCTGCTTAGGCCCGGCTTAGGCCGCCCC
>JAUBOD010000038.1:783144-796064 GCA_032353885.1 Nothura maculosa | reverse complement strand
GGCGCCGAGCGGCCTGCAGGGCCGCGCGCCGCGCCCGCCCGCCCGCGGCCTCCTGCCGTTTCTCGGGGTCGGTTTTTGTTTTTCCGCTCGAAACGCGGCGCTCGGCGCTGTTTTCCCGGCGGCCGCCGCTTCCCTCCGAGCGGGCGCCGTGGGGCCGGCACCGCCGCGCTGCCCTTGGCGGGGGTTTGGCCGCCCCGCAGGTAACTGCGTCTCCGCGGGGCTGTGAGGGGGCAGGATAACAGCCCCGGCCGGCCGCGTCGCCCCCCGCAAGGGGGTTTTGCTGGGGGGAGGAAGGAGAACTTGTTTCACACTTGGCGCCGCTTTATCCCGATGGGAAGGTGTAAACTTTGCATATCTGGTTCATCCAGATGTGTGTGTGCGTGGAGGGGAGCACTGGGGTGGCACCCACCCCCGGCTGGCACAACAGGGAGCACTAACCTGTGTGTGTCCAGAGAGCCGGGTGGGCCACGGGCTCCACTGGCATCCACAGGGCCATGGAAGCACCATAGCTGCGGGGTTTGCCTTGTAGAGATACCTGCGCTTGGATCCAGAGGAGTTCCTGGGTGCGTTTTGGTCTTCTCGCGCACCGTGGCCTGTGTCCTGATGCTCCCTTCTCTTGCCAGTTTTGTGCCCCTGTTGGTAGCCAGTGCGTCTCTGATCTTGTAGCTGCCCTTGTTGTTTGTGTTGGGGATTCAGCTGGCGTGATGACCTGGAGGGTGGCAACGGCTGCCAATGTTAGGAAGGGATTTGGGTGCTCCATGTGGTGAGCTCAGGGGCTCGTGTGCTTCCGTCTCGCTTTGGGGAAGCTGCTGGTACAGGTGAGAGCTCCGGCGGATCAACCTGCTCGCACGGGTAGCACTGGTGTCAGAGCAGCCCTTGAGGTGGGAGCTGAGCTTTTGTGTGTCCGTTCTGGCCACTAATGAAAGCAAAAGCCCTGGCCAAACTAGGAAAAATCCTAGAATTCCAGAAACTTGCTTTAAATTCTCTTTGAACGCATCTCATTTCAGAGAATTGGTGCTCAATGGAAGAAATTGGGCAATAAGCATGTCAAAGTTTGACACTGAAAGTTGGTCCCATAGCTAGCTTTTTACACCTGAAAGTCCTGGTCATTACCACTGTTCTTTAGTGAAAGTTATAATTCTGCAGTTGTAGTTCTGATAAAGTATTTTTGTTTGCTATATTTCTAAAATAATTTCTGTAAAGATAGAAATAAGTATTGAAACTGTAACTTCCTTGCATTTTTAGCATCCTTATTTATAAAAGAATTATTTCTTGTATTGATGTAAGGATCTTTTGTGAAGTTGGAAATTGGTAGTCTTGTTACAGCTTGAAAAGAACCTTGATTCATTCAAAAATATCGTGCACCTCCTTGAGACCTCCATGTCTCAAGAAGTGAGTATAACTAAAAATACACCATAGTTTAGTTAAAACAGAGGTCTCTTGCATGTGACTTTGTGACTTGCTTTGGAAACTTTACAGAAATGTTGACTGGCTTGTTTTGTTTTGTTATGAGGTAGTATAGAAAGTGCAACTTGACTTCTGGATGGAAATTATTTATTTATTTATAGATTTTTCTCTGCTCATAAAGCCATAACGTGCTTGAATATAAACTTCAAAAAATCAAATTATTGGCAGAATATTTGTTGTATTTGTTGTGTCTGTTTCTTACTGTTAGCTCAGAAAGGCTCAATGCTAGTTTGTAAAGAAGTACAGTACCATAATACAAAACGTAACAAAATACCTCTTTTGTCACAAATCTAGATAATTACTCTCTAAATGATACAGATCAGGCTTTTTTTGTTAATACTCTATGTAGGGAGATCACAGTGTTTACTGACAAAAGCCAAGAAATCCAAATTATGGTAACTTTGCCTCTTCTGGGCTTTTGAAGCATAGATAAATAAAAAAGTAAGTAAATGCTTTTCTGCTCAACGGAGATCTGATAACAGGTTGCTTGATGTTTTGCCCGATGTCTCAAACACACTGCACCGTGAGACAGTTTATTCAAAACAACCTGTTTTGCTTGCTGTTTCCTGAATAAGTGTGTGTGTGTAATTTTTTTTTAAGACATGCCTAAACACCTGCATTCTGTTTGTGTTTGCTCTGCTGACCTGGGTTCCTGTAGATACCTACGAGGAGCTGAAAGGTGGTGGGTAGCCTTGTTGCCTTGGAAAGCACCCGCTTGTGTGGGGACAGGTGACTTCTTGTGTGAGAGTTTTGAGGATGGAGGCTCTGTGCTTGTGACTGAGAATATCTTAATTGAGCTTTATTGCAACGCTGAAAGAGTCGTGTGAAAATAAATGATAGCACAGCAGACTGCTTAAAGGTGTCATGAAATTACGTTGTATTTGAGGAAGATGTTTGTATACCAAGCTTGGTTTATGCCAACTGGTAAGAAATCTCTGCCTAGGGTTTAGAATATCTATGGGTTTATTTTGCAAAAATAAAAAGATGGCATAAAATCTTACTTAAAATTGTTTTATTTGTCTTTTATAATACTTTGCATAAAGATGGATAGTTTTACTGGAACGGTGATAGTACCTCCCAGCTCCTCTGCTGGTCAGTTGTGTTCCACCCCCAAAATAACCTGGGAAAGGTCTCCCTCCGGAGATGTTACTGAGCTCCTCAGTGCACAGCTTTGTTTGCATGTGGTGTTGGTCACTCAGAGTGCTACAGAAGAGTGTGTCGTCTCTTCCCCTACTCTTTGACTTGGCTACTGTCAGCCCCTCCACTCTCCTTTCACTCCTAATATACTTAATTTCACAAGATAATTTCTAGCATGTTTCCTTTCAGATTATGCTGGTTGGTTAAAGTTTGGTGATAACTGAGACTTTTCAATCAGGCCCATGCAGTTTGTGTCAAGCTACGCAGCAAGAGTCATTGATCAGAAATAATTCATTTACAGCTAAACTTTTGTTTCCTCCTGTTCTACTTTTGGATGATTTGGGGAGGATGTATTTTTAAAGTTATCATCTGGTACCCTGTGTGGCTCGTGATTAAGCCTTAGAGGTGTTTTCAAAGCTCTACTTTCAAGTTTATATATATTCCAAATCCATGGTGGATGAATGTATTATGGCTGAGGTCAGGTTATTTGTAACAAGGTATGGTTTATTTAAAAGGAAAACTGGTAGAAAACACTGCTATATTTGTGGAAGGTAAAATGGAAAATCTTACATATGTTACACAGCCTGGGCAGGCAAGAGTCCAGAGGATTGAGCTTGAGCATAAGAATCACTGAAGGTTTTCTGTCTTTCTGAGACTTCTATTGAGGTGATATGCGACCCTGGATAAGTTGTTTAACCAATTTATAGCCCAGACCTGGTCTGTAATTTTGAGATAGTACTTTGCATGGGTCTACTTGTTTAGACCAAGTCTTCTGTGGAACTAGATACTGGTAGTAGTTTTACGTATGGAATTGGAGTCTTATAAATACCCAAATGGTACCAGATTTGGTAGGTGGCAGTTTTTCTTTGTCCCTCTGCAACATATTTCAAATATATTGTAATTAAAAAATAGCAAGGGCTTTCCAGGCATCAAGAAGCAGCAATGAGACTAATTACATTTAAAAAACGAAAGCTGCTTCAGCTTTTGAACAGTTAATGTTTAGATTTGTAGGCAACTTTTAGCAAACATTCTTTTTCTAAGGCTGAGTAGTCTTGTTAACAATGGTATAGTATCATACATCATCTCTCTGTCTGATTGCATGAAGATGCCCATGCTAGTACAAATAAGTAACCATTAATAGGTATATTAATGGACTGCATATTTGTCATACAGTCTGTATGAACAAGTTGTTTCTTCAGGCTTCAGTGGAACAGTGTTTTTCTTCTTACACTTTAATAAAACCTTGCATTGTTTGACATAGTGATTGTTCCTTCTATCTGTTTTAACACATCTTTAATGCTCTAATTGTGAAAACTCTTCTTATAAAAAAAAGTGTTGCCCCAAAATTATAAGCATGAAAAATAAGATGTGCCAACATCGCTTCTGCAGCCCTGTTGCTTGAGGACTTGCTCAGATACATTGTTTGTGTTTTGCCTTTCTGCAGTCATGCAGCTGGTGATATTGTTCCATATAAAACATACCATAGATATGGTGACTTGTTCTGTATGAAATGCACTTCCAAAGTGAGGAAGATGCTGTGAAGCAAGTTACTTTGCATAACAGTTAGGTCGCCTGCAAGAATCTTTAGGAGAAGATCTTCTCTATTGGCAATTAAGCTTTGTGGTGTGGTGAAGCCCAGAGTTGGAAGATTTAAAAGATATATCAAGAGATTTTACCTATGTATGTATATGTCTGTTTTCAAGATCTCCACAGAATTTTTACAGAATTGTTACACATTGTTACAGAAATGACGAATAAATTGGAATTTTATTGGTGTTGTATAGTACAGTGTCTACCTGTGAAAGAAGCTTGGGTGGGAAGCTTCTAGGATGTAGCATCGTTTTCAAGATTAGTCTTCCGAACTCGGCTCGTCTTGAGGAAGTATTGTGACTCTCCACAGTGTGTGCTTGATGCAGGTAGGATTTTCATAACAGTTTAATGAAGAATTTGCAAGGTATTAGTGTTAGCCGTGATTGTAACCTTTCTTTCATTTTTTTTCACCCACAGACACATGACTTCATTATAAATAACCTGTTCTTTAGCGCATCTCTGGCAGTCCTTTTAGGGTGTTAATGACAGATTAGATGTTGGACCCTCCGTTCTTAAATACACCACTGAACCTAATCCCTTCTCATAGTAACAGCTGAACAGGTCTTGAACAAAACTGGGATGCCCAAATGTAGGCCCGGTTGTCAAACATGAGTGAGTCACTGAGACTAGTCATGTAGAACCACGCTTTGTAAGAGCCTGCGCAGAGCTAAGCTTACGTGCACTCCTCTGTGCTAGTGCATAGCTGTGTCTGTAGGGTCCTGTTTTTCAAACAAAAGCATTTTGTGAGGCTTGTTTTACATCTTAGTAGACTAAGCATAGTCCACAGGTTGTACTGTTAGTGTGCTTAGCAGAGAGCCTGCAGAGCAAGAGTGTTGGCTGCAAATGAAGAAACACCATGGGAGTAGAGTCTGTTGATAATAGAATCCCCTTAAAGGGTTGTTGCACATCTGTGCTCTTAACAAATAGAGAAGCAGTGCTGATACATGTAGGTGGGATTGTTCTGAAGAGCAGTGTGGTTATGGTCTGGAAATTATCTGTGTTTGTTTTTTTATTATTTTTTTTTCCAGTAGGTAAAAATGGGAAATATGATGAAAATCAGAAATGGTGAAGGAAAAGCAAAGTTTATTCTTTAGAACTGCCTGCCAGGTTCATTCTGCAATATCTTGTACTGTGTTAAAAAAGCAAGCAGGAAGTTTGATTCAGTTTTTCTCTGGAAATCAGATTTATGAATTTTTCTGTTTATTTCTCTTCCTTGCCTGTGAGTGTGCATTTGTTTTGAATTCACTTGAACACTTGAAACCAATCTGGAAGAGGAATTAAATCTCAAATTGTCACCCTGCACGCATCCCAGAGCTGTGTGAATCCAGCCTGGCGGGCACCCTTGGAAGGAGGGCAGCGGGAGCGGAGCTTGGGGCGGGCTCCGGGGGCCGGCAGCTGCTCGGGCAGCCCATCCGCGCGCGCCGCCTTCCCGACTGTCTGCACTGCTGCTCTCTTGCCTGGAGCAGGGAAGAGAGACAGTGCACGTCATGGAGAGACACGGGAAAGAGGGAAGCTGGGGGTTATGGTAGTGGAGCTAGGAAGCTACAAAAGAGCAGGCCTGTAGAACAGCAGCTCCCTTGCTCATGGAAGATGTGTTGGTGCGTTCCAGCCGTAATGGTTCTCTGCTTAGTAGTGGTGTTTTCTTGATCAACCCCAACTAAAATTCTTTCCTTAGGCTCAAATGGCTCAGTGCTTTTCAGGACGGGCGAGGGAGGACCCTAATCTTAATCTGATCTAATGCTCTGTGTCAGTCGCACGGTTGTTCCGTGTGCATATTGATATAGCTGTCCATAGCTCTGCAACAGATTCCAGTGCAGTATTTAATTTTGTAATGTGCTTCTAAAAATAGGTATGTGGTCTTATGTAACACTTCTTGTATTGTTAGCACCTAGAGGCTTCATCCCCACTGTTAGGAAGCAGCGTGCAAATGCCTCCTCCATCCGTTTGGATTGTAGGTATTTACATCTGTGAAGTGTTTTCTCTGTCATTATGGACAAACTTGACTTGTGTTTTGGAGATGTGCAGTATCTTGTTGACACGGTTAGGTAGGCTGCTCTTCTCATATGCAAAATACTTCCTATATTTTGTCACTTCTAAGCGAGCCACCAGTTTGCAAATACGGTGCCACACATTAGACATTTGCTTCTTTAATTTAAAGAAGCAGGGGGGATTCCTGCTTACAGGTGTGTGTTTCATAAGCAGTTCTTATTCAGACCTCTCACATAAATCTGGCCCTATGCTGTAATCATAATAATCCTGGAAGTCTGTGTATGTTGTAGATGTGAAAAGGAAATATTAGTCATAGTAATGTAACTTTGGTGCAAAGTGGAGAAATGCTCAAAAATAAACCATCTTTTTTTCTCTAATATTTTAAATGACACTTGTGATCACATTACACAACTTAGCTATTTTTTATGCTTCATGCTGCAGTCTTACAAATACTTTGCTGTCTTTAATGCAACTTTTCTCATTTTTTTTTTCCTATTGTCCTTTTTAAAAATGATTGAATTCATTAAATTATCATTTAAATGATATAACACATTATATCTTGCTGATTGTATGACACCTATACAGAACAAACTTGAAATCTGTGAATAATTTAAGAAATAGGAATCGGATGTATCCGTACAGTTTTAATAGATTGCAATGTACTTTTCACTTCTCATTTTTTTTTCTTGCAAAAGGTGTTAACATAACGAGAGCAGCTGAGATTTCAGAGGTGCAGGGTCTAAAGTCTTGAGCGTCCCCCCAGGTATCAGCGCTCATTACAAAGACACATCTATTGTTTCTTCCTAGTACTGCTTTTACACAACCTGAGTTTCTGTCGTGCTGTTTACTGTTGTCCTAAAGTTCTCCATTTTTTAAAATATGATTTTTAAGGTCCTTCCTGTCCCATGAGGGATCCTGCAGTTCAGTGAAGGGTAAAATTAGGAGGTTTTGAAGTCTCAAGAAACACACCCTTATAAAACTAAACATACAGGTGGTCTCTTCAGTAGCGACTGCTTTTGAGATGAAGGGTTCTGCATATGCTCACAATGCCAGTGTTACATGAGCAATAGAAATACCTTGGTTTCCCTGCAGCCTGTAATTCCAAGATCTGGAGTTTAGGGGCCAGGAAGGTGCTGTCAGCCCTCATCCCAGCTTGTGAACCACAGCGGCCACCACAATCACCTGTTAAACTTGTAAAGCTTGAGTTTGTGAGCAGCTTGTCCCATCCTTTGTTAGTGGTGCGGATGGGAGGTTTTGTCAGGCTGCGTCCACATTGGGGAGCTCCGAAGAGCCACGGGCTGGAGCTGGCTCTGAGGGACAGGAAGGACGTGGCCATGAGGAGACTTGTCAGGGCTCAGAGGTGCTGAGGGGCAGCCAGAGCTGCTCACGGGCACCATTGGGAGCAGAGACCAGCAGCAAGGGCAGGAGGAGGCGTTTGGGAGAGGAAGAGCCCTGCCCTAGGCTCTCGATCCATGCTGCTTTGCTACAGCAGGAATGAAATGATTTTATAGTAAATAATCCTCTTTTCTCTGGTGGTCCTTCCTTTTTTTATAGAGCAGCAAGGCAGACGTGGGAAGAGCAGCTCTTTTGCTTATTTCAACCTTTATGTGCCTGTCTTGGATCGCATCCTCAAGCTTCCTTGTCCATGTGATTGTCCATGATGCCCTTGTCCCCTGGGGAGACAAAAGCAGAGGTAGCCTAGGTGGTGGCTGTCATTTTATCTCTGGGTCTTCTTGACCTCGCTGGAGCAGGACCACGTAAGGAATCTGTTGGTGTTGTTAGATTCAGGGGAGGGAAGCCTTGTGAAAATCATTTCCTATTTATTTTTGTGCAAATAGACAGTGCAGGTGTTTTCTTCCAGAACTTCACTGTCCTGTTAAAATGTAATTCTCAACTTAAGGTGGCTGTCTTATACTCCTCACAGGCCTTTCTGTTTATCAAAAGTCTATTTATCAGAAGATTTTATGGAAGATAGCTTCCCTTATGTCCCCCTACCCCGGTCAAGTAAAGCTGTGAAATTCATTGCTAGGTTTCTTAGATTGCTGCTAGGTTTTTTTTTTTCCTTTTTTTTTCCTCTCAAATTGCCATTTATAAAATTTATGGGTAGCCCTTCATTGAATAATGCATGGTCAGAATGAGCTCACTTCCCTCTAGTGTTGCCCTTGCTCTGGAGCGGCATAAAACTGTGTGGGTATGTTTTGATTCCTGTGGAGTATGAATATTTGGGTTGTGAATGTGTTTCCTGTGAAAACTCTTAGTCACTAATAATTGTAGTGACACTTTAAAATATCTGCTACTGTTTTGCCTGGAAAAGAAAGAGTGCTTAAAAATGCAGGAGTGACAGATTTCACTTAGAAGGTGAACTTCTTGTATTTACATGCATTAGGGGAGTTTAAAGTAATCCTCTTGTCAATGTTAAATGCTAATAGTAAAACAGAAAAACATGTGAATTGGTCTTGCCTAATAAGTTACCCTTGTGGTGTACACTGCAAATACGAGAAATCAGATTTTGCTTTGACTTACTTAACACTAAAGGGAGTTTTATTTTTTGTTTCTTCCTTTAAAGTGTATCCAATCTTGACTTTTCTTTCCCTCCCTGCTTTGGATTGTGCTTGGGGAGCAGGTTGGTTGTTTCTGAAGAGCCCCTGGGTATTAAATGCTCTTACGTGACAGCCCCTGTGTAGGGAGGTGCCTGTGCTACCTCGAAGCGCGGATCTGAAGTTAACGTGGGTGCTAAAGCGGGTCCCCGGCGCTCCCCGCCAACCTCAGCAGTCGCTCAGTGGGGTTGGTGTGGGCTTGGCAGGGTCATCTCTGTGGCCAAAAGAAAATATGCACAGAGCAGAATTGCAAAAAGCTTAACTGCCAGTGTAAATGCATCTCTTGAGCAAAATAGGACTTATTTATAATTGAGGTATTATGTGCTGTGAGCACTCATTTAAATTTAGAGCTGATGTCACACGTGTGAGGTGGTAGTGGCAAAAATTTGTGTAACACTATTGAGATGATTGTATCCCTTATATATTCATTCATTCAAATTGTGTTAGTGAGGAACCTACAGGAGAGAAGCTCTATTTTGTTAAGCCTGGTGAAGGTGCTCCGGGTGTTAATACATATGTGTGAGGCTGGGAATGTTGATCCAAAGACAGGGTTTTAGATAAAGGCAGAATATTTCAGTTAGTCTTGTTTTGGTTCCCAAGTTCCCAGAATACCTCCTTATCTTTAGTATTCTCCAGTACCTTCAGTATGCTTCCATTTGTTTTTCCAGCGTACATTTCACATTCTTTTTGTCTTTGGTCTTCAGTCTGTCTCTTCATTTCCATTGTCCCTAGCCAGAAACCAGCAATTTAACATTGGAAAGCACTTGTGGATTAGCAGTGCTTCTTTTATTTTATTTTTTTCCCCTCTCTTCTTCTTGATGCTTATTCTTTATATTGCCATACCATAAGCTTGTCTCATTTTCAGGTCATAAACTGAGAAGGCCAATGTTTATATGAGCATTTAAACTTTTGTTACATTAAAAACAAACAAAACTCTCACTTAGTATGTAAAACTCTGCTTAAGTGAAAGTTAAAAACTGCAGGCTTGAAGGTTTTTGAATTCAAGAAATAATGGAATGAAGTTTTTTTTTCTTAATTTGAGGTCCTAGTGCATATAATTATTATCTAGAATTTGCTTGCTTGTTTATTTGGAATCTCTTTTTTTTTTTTTTTCCCCCAGAGGACTCCAGCCTTATTTAATGAAGAGTATGCATGGTATTAGCTGCTAGATCCTCAGATTTTTTCTTGTTAATGCCATTGTTGAGTTCATGCTATCCAGAAGAGTAAATGAACATTGGATGAATGTTTCTTTCTAATTTCTTTAATATAGCATCATAAAAATGCTTTATAATACCTTTATTAAAGAAAAAAGTATGGCCACACAGGCCATATACATACCCAGAGGAACTCCTATATCACCTGGTATAGGTGATAGCAGTTCCTGCTATAGTGGATAATTCTTGGTACTTTCAGAAAAAAAACATCTATTCACAGTTGCAGAGTAAAAGATTTATGTTGATGTAAAACTCCTGAAATATTGCAAAGTGAAGGCACTTCTACAGACCTTTGTTTTTAAATCATTCTGGGGATGCTGGATAAGCAAATATCCTCCTTACAAGAGTCTTAAGTCCTGCAACCACAACAATTTTGACAAAAAGTTAAAATTCCAAAGTTAAAATGTTGCTTATCTGAGGAACAATTTCTGAATCCGTGCGTCTCCATACGGGTAGGGTTTGGCATCTCCCGCTTCGCTGTCAGGGCTGCTGCCCTGGCTCTCGCCCTCGCGAGATGTTGCAGGAGCCCTGCTCAAGAGGCAGATGAAGCTGCTCTGTGGCAGCGGTCCCAGCCAATTGGCTACACAGCAAAGTAATGCAGAATTCCTCATACACCTCTCGTTATGATTTGCAGTTTCTTTTTCTCAGCCCATGCTGAGCTCTTGATTCCTCACTGGTTTACTTCTTCTGCCCGTCTTAAACAAATGTTTGAGAAAGTTAGTCTTCCTTGGTCCTAAGATGAAGTTTCCCTTGCTAGCACCCCATATCTATGCTTAAGTCTGCACTGTGGCACAAAGCCCTGCTGTAAGAAGATGGAATGTGCCGTGTAGGATCAGGCAGTAAAACTGAGTGGGGTTGTGGCCAGTCTGGATGTGCTGTGTGACCTGCTGGTGCTGCAGGGCCTTGGGGCTGCAGCAGATGGGAGTGGGTCCTTCTCATCGGGAGGATACGTGGAGCACCTCCGAGCCCCAAAACGAGCTGCTTGTCACTCTGGCAGATTATCCAAGTGCTGGAGCCTCCCAACAGACTACTCTGGAATATTTTCAGCTGGGGTAGTAGTTTTTTCTATTAAAGACAATCAAAAGTGATTTGGTCTGTCTTGGAGTGACTTTAAAAATGAGCAAATCCTGTTAGTTTGACCAGAATGGTTTCTGAGCATAAAAGGCTGGTGCTTTCCGTAGTTTGGTGAACTGAATTAATACATAGTCTTGCAAGCAACACTTAAAACTTCCCAGCATAGTTTTAACTGCCTTTAGCAGTGTAAATTGTTCTTAAAAATATAAACAAATCTGTCTTCATAACCTCTTCCTAACCTCTATAACCTCTTCATAACCTCTAAAATATGTTATTTTACATATATGAAAGGCAACCTTAAGTAATGCTTTAACTGACGTGCAATTCAAGTGCATACAAGTTATTGTGCAGTTATGTGAATGTGAAACTTAAATCTACTGAGGCAGTTTTTGAAAAATAGTCCATGAGTACTGAGTAAACCTAATATTACAGGAGTATTTTCAGAATTCCTAACTTGAGATACATACATATATATATATATATATATGCATATATCACACACGTGTGTAAACCCTTGATATTTGTGGAAGTGAGTTGTATGCTGATGGTTTCTTTTAAAAATGGTGCTTGGAAGAAGAAAATCTACATTGTTTATTTAGGATAGATTTTGCCCTGTAGAATGGTTGGGAGATTATTGACGTGAAAGTGGATTGGAAAGGGAGATAGCTGCAACCTAATAATGGTGGAATGGCTTCTGTTTCTGCGTTTTATACAAATTGAAACAATGAGACTATCAGCAGAAGTACCTGGAGAACAAGGCAGTGTTTGTGAGCAGAGGTATTTTAGTTGTAGGTGCAGGGGAGAGTTACGTAAAAGCAGAAAGAGGTGATGCAGGCAAAAGGGAAAGCGAGTGTTTGGAATAGGAGTTAATGTTCTCAGGTGACATGAGAGCTTTATTTCTACTTGATGAGTTCCAACCTACATTAACACTAGCATGAAACGTATATAATAAAGATATATATATATATATATATATATATATTTAAAGACTTTCTCTTCCTCTTTAAGTTTTACAAGTGAGACATTTAATATCCAGACTTGGCTGTAAAATTTCTGATGTCACTTTAAAATCCAGTCTTAGCCCACAGTGTCTTGCTCCTTTTAATGTCACTGTTTGCAATGGGATTTCTTTTATAGCTGTAGCTGCCCAGGAAGCCGTAATCTACCTCAACCAGTGCAATGGAAGAAGTGAAAGAGCTTGGCTGGGTGCTGGGGAACACCAGAAATGCACAGAGCAGAAGTGCACACACCAGGCGTGAGCCTTGCTCTGGGAGTGAGTAAGCATAGCTGGGCAGCATGGGTATGTTCCTCTTAGATATGTACATGACTGACTATACTGCCTGTGTAAGAAGTGCTGTATCCTTTTCCTCACTTCTGAATTGTGAGGCATGTAGGGTGGCTTCGTGGTTGTGCTGGGATATCTGTGCACGCAAATAACAGTGCAACCGTACAGAGTCCCTGAAGCTGCTTTTGCCCAGCACTGCTGCTCTGCGCCTGCTGCAGTGGTGTGTGAGGTTGCAGCCTGGCATGTGCCTAGCAGGTTTTCCTGTAACAGACCCGTCCGGGATTCTGTCCCTCTCTTGGGCCTGTGGTGCTTGTCCTTGATGGCAGAAGATGTTTGGATGTGGTTGCCTGCTGTTCCTGCTGTAGCCGTGGTGTTGCTGGGATCTTTCCTCTTTCTCACGGAAGGATGGTCTGAAATTTATAAGAAGTCTGAAAAATGTAATAAGAGTAATGATATTTAATGAGCAATTCTTAATGATCTATACTGTTCATGGATAATTCTGTTAGCCTTGCAGATGTTCAGCGTGTGCTTCCCCCCTGCCCCCTTTCAGAGGCGTATGTTAATCTG
>JAUBOD010000038.1:765817-780400 GCA_032353885.1 Nothura maculosa | reverse complement strand
TGTAGGGAGTTACTATGATGGAGAGATCTAAAAAAAATCCATTTAGGAATGGAAAAAGATGAAAATCTCAGACAATACAGACTGTTCAGGAAAGTGAAATTTTTCTTCTGTGACTTGAAGCAAGAGACAAAAAATTTATGCAAGGGGCCAAATTCCCTTAAAAAGATGTTATCCTGGGAAGAGCTGCCTAAACCTCCTGTGCTCTATGTCTGTGGTGCCAGTCTTCCCAGGGAAACATCAGCCTGCAAAGAGACAGCTTCGATACCTTCAGCTTATGAGCAGACTAGTTACTATCATCGGCATAAACCACTTGACTCTCCTTTTTTATTTTTATTTATTTATTCTTTTTTTACCCTGCCATTCACAAAAGCTTCTAGGCTGTCGGTGGCCTCCCGGCACAGGTATGTGCATTGCAGGGAAAAGACAAAATAACCATAAACTAAAAGGGCCTGCCAGTGTCTGCACTTGCTGCCGAGCTGCTTTGGGAGCCAGTGGAGAGGTTGGTGGGCAGAGCTTGGTCTGCTAAATCCAGCAAGTTGCTCTCTGCTGCTAGCCAGGTTTGTGAGCGTCGCCTTGGGCTCTAACAGTTATCTCTGGTTTCCAGCAAGGCGGCTCAGGGAGCTGCTGCATCAGGGAAAGGTGGAAAGAAGTTTCTGAAGAGTCTGAAGAGATCCTCCAGGTGCTTTGCTGGGCTCTTCTCCAGCCTGAACCTCAGATAGGAAGCGGCTGCGTCTCAGTAAATTAGGTTTTGGAGATTGTAGATCCAATATTGTGTAGATGGGACAAGATATCCTGTGTCACTAACTGATTTAAAGATGTCATTGGGGTAAAATGTTGTGCATCCATTTGAGGTGAATAATGTGGTGTTTCGATAAGTGTCCATTTGGAATTGCCTGAGTGGAGGTGAAGTCCAAGATGATTTCTGTGGGGTTTATTTTTTTCTTTTTCTCGATAAGGTATCTTTCCCTGGCTGAGCATTTTTTTGCACAGCACTTGCAGAATTCTTGCCTTTCCAATATGCCTTGTTACCTATTTCCTTGTCAGTATTACATTTTTTTTTAATAGCAAACCCTTAAAACTCAATTGATGAGCAGCAACTCAGTGCAGAGATGGCCTGTTGTGCCAAGTCTGCAAAATGAATTGTAGTGAATTGTTGGTCTCGTTGTTGGTGTTATTGCTCTCAGCTGGTTAAGTTCGGTATAATCCTTCATATGTTCATATATTCAGTACAAAATTTTCTTTGGTAACCATTGATAATATCTGAAGGGGAGAGAATGCAAATAACTCACGTCCTATTAATTCTGGCTATCAGTCTTATTAATGGTGTCAGCCACGTTTGCCCTGTCTGTTGTTTTTGGTGTTCAGTTGTGTCTGTGACTGTTGGGGTTTTCCCCTAGTCCCAGTTGCTCTTTGTCTCTCTTAGGAGCGACTGAAAGTGAATACAGGGCTTGTCCGGTTGAACTCAAAGCAAAGTGTAAATGACAGAACCTGATACTTAGACATCTTCTCATCTAAACATAAATCATCCTAACGTGCTCTTTTCAAATACATTAACATGGGACTGTGCTGAACTTTCCAAAAAAAAAACCAAAACGTTTTGCCCATGCTGTCCTGTCTTTGGGGTGTGTTCAAAAGTGCAGATATCTGCAAGACCAAAGATTATGCCGTTTATTTTTAATCAGTTTTTTTTTTCATGAATGGCTTTCAGGTACTTTTTGATCTGCCGTTGTTACAGCCGCTATTTGTAAGGAGTAAAAGGCCAGCAGATGTGCAGCAAGAAAAATCTGAATGAGTATGAGGATGATGCCATTGGGAGAATGGCAGTATAGACTTACATAGGTTTTAAATATAAAAATTTACAATATTCAAAATATTATGTCCCTGACAAAAACTTTGGAGTATTTTTGCAGGCTTTATTACACATACCTATCTTCTAATCTTAATTACATGCAGTCAATCTGGAAGGTCTCTGGGTGCTTGTTCCTAGAAGCTTATAATTAATTTTAAGCAAAGTACTTGAGCAGCAGAATTTAGCATCGTAGCAGCATTTATGATGTTGACATTTCGTATAGAGATGCAAGTTTCCTGGTGTACTTCTCTTAAAAGAAAGGCTCTTAGTATAAAACAATCACAGTAGAGCTCTATTTAGGAAAGTAATGGCACGTTTTAATTGGAGTGTGATTATGTTTTCAGATGTTTACTTCAGAAAGCAGGAATTCCTCTTGCTGCCTCCCAGATTTGCTGGTGCTTCCTAGGAAGTGGGGAGCGGGATTTGAGCTCGTGCCCAGCCGAGCTGCCGCGTGTGCCGCGGCGCAGGCACCAACGAGTCCGCGCGAGGCTTCAGCCCCGTAAAGGGCGACTTGGCCACCGGCGTCTTTAGGTTTAAAGAACAAAAGCTGAAGAGTTTTCTGACGGGAGCCCCATGTGTGTTTACAAAACATTCACCAGGAAGTAAAGAGGCATCTCGCTGTTTGTGAGTGTTCTGGACTCTGTTCTGAGGGGACTTTTCTGAGAGGACTTTTCCGTCCTAAAGCAGAGGAGCCTGGGCATGGAGCAGCTGGGAGAAACCCCGACTCCTGTAATGGAGCTTGAAGTCAGCGTGAGCTTCACAAGGGTAGTTGTAGCCCTGCTTTGTGTGTTAAATGTAGTTTTTGCTTGATAATGGTAGATGTTCTGCAAAGAGCTCTAAGTTCTAACCTGTTTCTCAGACTTGAAGCTTAAGCGTTAACATTTAAGCTTTTAGTGTATCCATAATGACAGTTATGCAGGTAGATAGCCTTTTTTAGCGCACATTTTAAATATTTCCCTACGAGACCTGCCTGTGTATTCGAGCCCCTTTCCCCTGCGTCCCGGCTGCTGTTGTGAACGTCACTGGGGGATCCCGCCCTGGGCACCCTGCGCTCCCGCTGCCTCGTGCAGCCTTTTCCTGTGGCTGTGGGTGCTGCCACTGGGTGCTGGGCACCCCTGGGTGCTGCTGCCCTGGCTTCCCTGCCAGCCCTGGCACCGCAGAGCTCCTTATTGGCCGAGCAAAGGGCTAAAGATGTGAGCAGCCTGATGGCAGGGCCTTTGCTTGCAAGCACAGCTGGCAAGGGCCCACGCTCTCTCTTGTGGTTTTGCCACGATGGTCCATGATAGATAGCTGCTGAAATCGTGTACTCCTGTCTCTCTATGGAGCAGTTAGAGAAGTATATATTCCGCTTGTTTGATGCCTCCATCCAAATTCTTCATTGAATGTAATACTACTATAATGATACTAAAAAACTATGTATAGATACATCTATATTTTTTTCCAAGTTGCTTATAGATTTAACGATTCTTCTGAGATGTGAGCCCCATGTGTCTTCACACTGAGAACCTTGTACAGGAACCCACAACTACGAGGGACCAGAGACTCTGGCAAGCAAGATCTTGTCTCCTCTGTGATTGGGATTTAGATGGAACAATTTAGTGCCTCATTTTGCTGAGAACATATATGTATATATATATATAATATGTATATATTTTTTCCCTCTGAACTGAACACTCTCTTCATACTATTTTTTGACCTATAAATCTCTTTGCCCTGCTTATGATTGGTTTCTGAGGCAGTGAGTTTGATGGGCTGCTCAAGTCCTATGTAGTATAGGGCCAAAAGATGACGATTAGATGCAGCAGCTTTTTCCTGCTTCCTTTACTAACCGTACATTGCACGTGCTGTTCAGGTGGCCTCTCTGGCCTTGTAGACTTTCCCAGGGCATCTGGGAGCAGAATAACATCTCTTCACATGGGAGCTTTTCTGCCATCCTTTACTTCAGAGTGCTCCACCTCAGCTGTGACGTGCCCCTTCTTTTCAGGAATTAGGTGCAGAAGTTGCAATATCCTGTTTATCCCAAGCAGAGAGAAGGGAGCCATCCCACACGATCCCTGTGGTAGCTGGGCTGTTCTTTGCCTGCTGCCATGGCCCTTGTGGACGCAGCCGGTTCTGCTGCAGCTGCCTGCTGTGTGTGTCCAGGTTCCAAAGAGGCTGGTTTTTGGTGTTGCCTTCGTGTCTGGTTGCTTTGATACCATCCGAATGGCTGGATCTCGGGGATAGCCTCAGGGGGTGTGTGTGTGGAAGATACACAAGATTACATGGGTTTTATCAAAATGCTTCTATTTGTTATTGTTAATCTGTCTGTTGAGTAACCGGTACAGTTCAGAGCAGGTTTAGTTGATCTTTTATCTCAAGGGTTCTAGGTTGCAGTGAGGTTACCGAGCATCTTCTGTTTTGCCTCTTAATTTTTTCCTCCCTATTGTTTGAAGACCTCAGCCTCATCTAGAGCTTTTGCTGTGTTCAGACTCCCAGAAAAGCGTTGCTGGTGTTGGAGGCTTCACAAGCATTAGCTCTAGTATCTCTGCCCCGTTATTTTCCTTCCTGCAGCAGGTTCGCGTCTCTTGCTTTGTCCTCCTCGCCTGTGGTTTCCGTTCTCTGTGTGACCTGCTTTCTGTAGCTTGTGCATTTTCAGTGTGTAATAGAGCAAACTGCACTGCAGGGGAGAAGACTTTAATTTAAAAAAGGGGATAAGTAGGAATTCCCAGTAGACTTCAGTGTTCATCTTGTCTCCTTCAGGATAGTGAGACGGGCTGTTATCTTGGCCAGTCAGTGGTTGGTGTATCTCTTCAGGATACCCGAATGGAAATAGGTGGGTAAGCACCACTGAGCAACTATCTGTGTTTCATAATGGTTTGGATCTTCTACCAGTAAAACATCTGCTGATTGGTGCTTTTATGGCAGTGTGATGTGGGGGGTATTTTCTTTCTTTCCATGTAATGAGATCATAGTCTTTTATGAGCCTTGAAAAGCTGTTCTATTGACTTGAAGCCTCTCTTCATCTCACTGGAAAACAGAACTTCAAGCCAAGTGCCTAGAAATTTTGTTGGAATTGTCAGTTTGATGTTACCCGTGGGGATGGTTCTGTGAAGGCTTTGCTGGCTAGATAGATTCAAAACCACCCTAAAAGCACCTCTATAGGTGCTTTTCTTACTGATAGAGTAAGATGTTCTGTAAATACGATGTCTTTTAGAATTGTTGTCTTAAAACGACAGTTCCTTCTAACTACTCTCCTGTTTGAATTCATCTTTATTGGATCTAAGATGGGGATGCGCAAGGCCTTGTGGTTTAGATTGCTCATCCTAGGGAAGCAGGAATGCTGCATGAGCCCTCTGGAACTGCAGCTCGTGTGGAGTGTGTTACAGGTGACCATCTGCAGTGCAGGGGGTGTTAGAGGTGACCATCTTTGAGCAATAATTGTAGTGTGTGTCACAACAGTACAGCAGTGTCAAAGGACAAAGCCCTGTGAAGTCACCTCCTATTTTCCAGATGGATTAATCCAAATGGATTAACGTGGTAGGGGTTTAAATTTGTCATTAGTTCATTTTCTGAGTGTTCAGACTTTGTAAAAGTCTGAGTGACTTTGTGTCTTCACTCGAGTTGGGGGATTTCAACTGCATGTTTTAGAGGACATCTAGAAATGGACTTTAGTTGACTCTGCATTCAGATCAAAACACTTGGAAAGTTTTAGCACTGCAGTGAGAGGCGTGTTGGGATCTGGGCATCTTGGCAGCACCACAGGGCAGGACTTGCCTCAGGCCAGTGAGAAAGTCGGTCCTTCTTCCATGGATTGTCACTGACTCCTGCAATTGTTGGGAACACAGAAAATATGAGAGTGTCTCTATTCCCAGCAGTGCTGTCTTCTGATATTAGTCTATACGTTTATCTTTGCTTGAATTAAAATTCAGGGTTATGTTGAAGTGTCTTTTACTGAGAACTGCTGAAAAACACCTGGAATGCTTTAGGTAGGCCCAACTCCCTAGAAGAGGAGTATATATAAAATTATGTAACATAAACAGGAAACTTAGTAATCTTCTCTGACACTGTAAGCATTTACTTTTACTAGTTCAAAACAGATCTTTTTTTAAGTATATTTGCTCCTTATTGATGATTTTTTTTTTTAAATCCCCTTAGGAACATGTGTTTGTACCCGTTATACATGGCAATCTGAAATTATCTAAATTTAGTGCTTAATTGCTTTTAGTCATTTCTGTTGATAGTCAGAAGTCTTCCCATAGGAAGTTCACTCTGAGTGAAGTCTGCAATTAAATACCCCTATCCCAGACATTAAGGGAGATATCGGCTGGTGCAGAGCAAGAGGGAACGTGGTTTTCAAAGTTACCTTGTTAGAAATACAGTATGAGCAGGAATTAAAAATGAAATGTAAAAGGAATTACCAAAGAATAATAACTATGGTATGATAAAGAAATTTATAAGGAGTAATTTTAAAAATGATGCTGAGTATGAGCCTCGCTAGCCAGAAACCTGCTTACAATTTGCTGACTTTGAGTTCCCATCCATTGCTTTTTCATGACCTTTTGACAGGAGGAAAAAAAGTAGGATCAGTAAACTTTGTTACAGAAACCTGGCATTTTAGAGGTGTTTGCCATGATAATTCTGAGAGGGCTGCCAATTAGAACAAGCACGTGCGTGTGTTTATTTTTTGGTCAAGTGATCTAGGCAGAAAAATAGTGTGACTAATTTAAGGATAATCCTTCCAGTTACTATTTTTAATGTGCAAATTAACTTGCCAAAGTATTTCTCTTCATAAAATCACCATATAAGTATTTTGAATGGAAAGTGCTACTGTATTTTAGATGGAAAGAATGGTGGTCATCTTTTGTTTGGTGCCTGAAAAAGAAAAGAAAGGGGCAAGTGTTAATAAAACAAACATCTTTGTGCTTCAGTGCTTGTCAAGTGGGACACACGCAGCGCTCAAAGGAGAACCTGGCTGCAGAGCAGAGGCAGGGAGCGGTTCTGGCTGCCCTCCTGTGCTAGAGATTGCAGTATTAGTGCTTATGGTGAGAGAGAATGCCAGATTATGAGTGTTTTGTGTGTAATGTTTGTTTTCTACTAACTACCTTTAATGTAATGGTGTGCTCCTGCCAAAGCTGTGTGTGTTTGAGCAGTTTCTGACTCCCGTTCCATTGTTTGCAGCGCAAGTTGTTGGTGTCTGTTCTGCTGCAGATTTCTCCTGCTGTATCCTGATTTCCTAATGGCAATTTAGAGCTGTCCTAAACGGGCGTAAGGTGCAGCTGGAGCAGAATGTGAGAGCAAAAGTAAAAATGCTGTAGCTGGATAGAACAAGTGGTGAGCTTTGGTTTAGTCTTTTATGTGTGGTTCAGATTACTTGGTAGTTGCATTTCTGTGACACGTAGAATGACTCTGTCTTTACCATATGCCATAAGAATTATCATATAACAAACTTAGGATGACTAGTTTTGTTCTAATCAGTCAGATCGTAGCAAATTAGAGAAATTTAGGTGTAAACAGTGAATTCCTGCAAGTGACTTTAAATAGTAGGGATGAGTATCACTGGAGAGTTGAAGATTTGTTCTGCAGGTATTTAATGTTAATGCAGAATAGGAGTATCCTGGATTTGAAAGATGATGCCTAAATGAATTCCATTTTCAACTACTGTAATAGCAAATCAAAGTTGAAAAGAGTGACAGTGTATATCAGTCTGGGCTAATGAAATGAGGCTGCAGAGAAAACATCTTTCAAATTGATTTTTCTACAGGGAAAAGTAGAAGCAAGTATTTAAAATGCAAATATTACAAGTGTATTGGTGTATCACAAATAGAAGCAGACTAATTTGGGTTATCTGATCTTGGTGGACAGGAAACCTATACAAAATGGCATGTGTATGTGTGTCTGGATATACAACCATTGATATTTTTTCCCAGTGTGAACACAGTTCGCACTAGGATTTATAAATTAGATAATGAACCTTTTTGGGTAATGAAATATTTCCTCTTGCCTCACTGTGTGCGACCTGGGGACTCCACATCTTTGGTTTAGTTCTGTTTTTAGTCCGTGTGGAAGTTTAGAGTAGTTGACATAGGGTTTTCCACTTGTGCTGACACCTTAATCAAGGTGTATACATCAAGCTTATTATAAACCACTTCTTTCACTTTTTTATTGTACTGTCTGCAGTACTGAGAGGGCACTGGTCCATGTGCTTACTCTACAGTGTTTCTGAAAGTCAGAAAAAGAAGCATTGAGAGCAAGTCAGTGGTAAATATGACAGAATCACTTTATTAATATCCAATTTCTCTTTTCTAAATAATTTTATTTTAACTCTTATTCCTCTACATTTAGCTTCCTTTAATAATAAGCTAAGTTTTAGACTATGTGATGTGGTTTCTTTTCGTCCCCCTTTCCCCTCCCCCCCCTTCTTTTAAGCCAATTTTTGTTTTCAGTTTCTTTCAAGTTGTGTGGTGCTAAATTGTGTTGCATGCAGTGCTGTGGTTAGAATGAAGAGCAGTTTTTTTTAAAGGCCTTATAAAACCTGGGCTTATTTGACTTGGGTATTGCCTTTGAAGCTTAAACTGAAAGCAATTAATATAAAAGCAAAACTGCTAAAGCAGTCCAGTGTCCTTAGATCTGAGTACAGAAGAAACATATCTTAAGGATGGCTTTTGTCACACTCTTATGTGATATGTGTGTGTGTGTGTGTGTGTGTGTGTGTGTGTGTGTGTGTGTGTGTGTATATATATATGTATGTAATTAAGGTGAGGAAACAGGGCCTTTGTTGATGCTGCTGTAAGTTGCAGAGCTGTCCTGGGAGCAGTTCACTGTGGAACCGAGAGGATGCATCTTGGTTAAGGGTTTCATTTTTGCTTCTTTGAGTCTAGTTCCTGTCAGTATTTTCCTGAATTATTAGATGATAGAAGGGGAAGAAAATGTACATCATTTTGCCTACAAGTACAGGCATGGCTGTGAGCACAAAAACAATGCGGGATCCTGGCTAGGGAGCAGGGAGCGATCTGGTGCTCGCGCATCCCTGGCCATTCCAGTCGGGACCATGGTGCTGGGGGAGAGAGGCCTTGTACCAGCCTATGTGAGTAGGAGTGACTGTGTAAAAATGATGGTGTATTCAAAGATGTTAGCATCTCCTGTGGCACAGTGTAATGGAAGAAATATGTGGATCGTTAAAAAGACTGAAGAGAAAGCTGAGTCCAAAAAAATGTAAGGGAAGTCTCATCTTTCCTAGAAAAGTGAATACCGAGAAGGTATCGTGGCAAAAGTCATTCTTATTATTATTTTTTTTTTTAAAAAAGGATTTTCCACAGTATTTTGTTCCTTTACCAATATTTTAGCATGTTGCCATAGTAAAACAAATTCCAAACACCCCTCCACCTGGTATCTTTCCCCCAAATGTGTGTGGTTTTGTGGTTTTCACAGTATTTTGCCCTGTTTCAATTCCTCCTGCTGAGGAGTCGATTATCAGACGCATCCGTGTTCCACCTGAGCCGAGTCCTGCTCACGTGAGTCTGTGTTTCTGCTTGCTGCAGATACTCTCCCTTCTGGGTATCTCCTCATCGCGGAGGTGCTGGAGCAGGGAGGCTCCGTCCCTTTTATACAACCAGGGAAATCTGGACCTTTCTGTTCCAGATGTTGTGGCAGCCGAGCTCCTGCACGAGTTGAGGCCAGAATGAACTGATTTGGGTTATCCTCAAAGATGAGCGCCTGCTTTCTTAGCTTCCTTTCACTCCTGTGTTGCAGTGAATCGAAATTGTCTTTTAAGAGAGAAATTCTGTATAAGTTTTGGAATAAATTGTCTTTGCAGGTTGAGGACACTTGTGCCCTATGCCTCTCCACTTGGACAAAAGATAGAGTAGATCTCTAGCCATAGAGTTCATGTTGTGAGCCCCCCTTGCTTGTTGTTTGCCCCTTTCTTTTCAAAGTGCAGAGAAAGATTTCTTACTACTAAATATTTGCTTTCTTAAGTCTCAAAAATACTGCTGTAGTAATGAAGTTTTGACAATTATTGACTCTTCCTTTAGTATTTGTGTTATTACTGCTTTTTACTGCCTTTGCTCCTTGCTTTAAAGGTATTCAGACACTTTTTACATTTATTGTGTTTTACTCAATGTAGCATTTGTACTCTAGCATTTTGTAGTGGATGTTTTTTCATTCATGAAACAATGAGAATAGGTAGAACAAGAGTAGCAAGCAACAATATGTTTTACTAATAACATTTTATCCATCTATTTCATTTACAGGAAGTGTTCGTCAGTCGAAACTTGCTTACCTCAGCAGAGACAAAAAATTAATGGGCAAAAGTGCAGTGTGTAGGTAGGTAGCTGTCCTCAGCGCACCTAAGGGTCTTTGAGGAGAGCCTTGCTCTAAGGTAATGGAATAGTCATCAAAACACAGGATTTTATGCTCCAAAATATTAAGGCAATAGATTCAAAGATGAGGTGTTGCAGAAAAGTGACTTTGAAGTATATTCGTGTTTCCCACTTTATAATGAACCTGTGTGTAGGCTTTGATATTTTTGTAGTAGAATGATGCATGAAAATATATATGCTAGAGAAAATGAAATTATTTTTTTAAATAATTTAATATTTAAATTTTAATAATAGAAATATTTTTCCATTATGTGAGTAAAAATTGCCTCTCTGATAGTTTTCCCAGTTATGAACATACCTTCCCTAACACAAGTTATAAAGGGCCTGGGCATCTTCAATTTGCTGGCTATCAGTATTTTAGTAACTTTAATTCCTATAAACATGCTACAATAGTAGTTATACTTCAACAAACTCCTTTCTTTGACAGTATTCTGTAATCATAGTGTCAGTCAGTCAAGGTACCAAGACTGTGACTTAGCAGCAGAGGTAAATACAGTGCAGATGGATGAGTTTTGAATTTCGTCGTATGATTAATACATAGGGGATTTTTTTAAAACTCCCTTTATTATAGTAGATACTGGAGTAAAACTTTCTTTACTAATATAGTCTTATGTTCTTTTGGATCATCTTCCTTCATTATTTCAACTCAAATGGTAAAAACTAAATAATCCTTTAAAACAACCTTTGTTTCATCAGAAATATATTTTAATAGGATGTTTCCTAAGCAGGATTGCATTTAATTCAGTAAAGTGGTTCTTGAAGTGGGAAAGTGTAGTTTAGGGAACTGTTGCAGTATCTTGGCATCACTGAAGTAAAAAGTCTGTGGTTTTGGTTTTTATTGTAAGTTTCATAATCCATGGTGCTAGATTGTGCAGCCCGTATGGTGTAAAAGTAGGAAAAGTTAACATTTCTAAAAGCTTGACTTTTAGGTCATTTTTAGAAGTGAACTCGATTAAAATTACTCCTAGGGAAGAATTTCAGTGCATCACAAGTTATAAACTCTTGAGAGACTTCAAGTTTTTGGGGAAATAAAAAGTTGTGCAAGTGGCATGAAGATGTGAGAAGTTAAACCCATATGAGTTAACTTCGTGTTTTGCCAGGCAGCGTGTTAAAGTAGTGTGGACGTGTTGCTGGTAACGTGTCCTGACATGTTTTAGGCTCCTCAAAAGTGAGAGTGCAAGAGTTGGTAAACCTGAAGAATAGCTTGCTTCTGGTGCCTATTGCATTTACCTTTTGGCAGATATATATATATATTTGAATTTATTAATGTACTTTGCATAGTCCCAGAAGTAATTTTTAAGGGTTTTTTCCCCTTAATTTATGCTATTTATGCCCATTTACGCTTAATTACTGTAACTAGGCATTAGTACCTGAATGTGAACATGGACTTTCCTCCTAGCTCTTGTAGCACAATTTTTGGTTGGAAAAGATATATGCCTGTCATGTTCCTCAAAGTAATTTCTCAGTTTGCTATTGCTTCCCAAGACCCTCTCCACTTTGTTTGACTTTCCTAGAGCAAAACTGGTGAGTAGTTTTACCTCCTTGTTGGAGAATGTGCCTTGTCACAGGTAGCTGCCGAGAGTGGCTTTAGTCTTACAGCCTGCTTCTCTTCAGGCTTTCCGTGCAGTAGCTGAAAGAAGCCAAGGTGTGTGCAGCCTGTTGCATGGGATTGCAATTCATGTGCTGGCCAAGGCTCTGTTTGGTGAGCCAGCATTTAAAGCACAGCTTCTCCTAAGCACAAGCTGGAAAAGTTACTCTCTTTTGGAAGCAAGAAGACAAGAGCCATGCTGACTTAATTGCTGTGAAGATGGGCGAGTGCTCTGTTTTTTGGATAAATTCATTTCCAATTGAGTGATAGAACCACTTTTTCTAGCCCAAAATACGTGAAGCAGGTATACACACCAGGGTATGGAGTTAAGGACTCCTACAGCTTGTGTGCTGCTAGTCATGTGGTTGAGGAGTGGCTGCTCAGCCCTGCTTATTTGAAGTTGGACGGGATCTGATATTTTATGAAGCAGTACCAGACTGACCTGTTCTGAAATGCTGGATTCGTAGATTCATGAAGTCATCCACTTATTGACAGCAGTGTTCAGCTCTGCTGCTTCTGAAGGCTGAAATGACTTTGTCTTGTAGGAGAAACCCCTTTGGTTGCACGCTTGGAGTTTTCGGGTGTTTCAGTTTTCCAGTTTCTTTAGTATCTTTCATACCAAGAATCTTGAAGAATCTTTGCATAACTGTAAGACTATACCTAGCTTATGTTTGGTTTTCCTTTAAAGTAAGAAACAGACTACAACAGACCTTACAGCAGACCTTAAAAACAGAGATGCCCTTGTGAAATGTTACCAGTTGTCTATTTTTGTTTAAGTCTGAGAACAAGTTTCCTTCTTTGTTCAGACAGGAGGTAGATACTCCAGAAAACTATTCCTCTCCCCCCTCGCAAATTTAGAGGGTCTGTCGGTCCCTGTGAGTATATATGGAAAAAGACAAACTGCAAAATTCAGCTTTTATGTAAAATGCAAGACTAATTAAAAAAGTTAATGCTCTTTGCAGAAAGGAATTGGAGTGTCTTTGGAAAGAACAGTGAACAGCACATGTGCTCATATCTTAGTGGGAAGAGGCAAGTGTCAGTGCAGAGCAAAAGACGAGCTGGTAAATGTTACATGTCAGTGAACTTCCAAAAGGTCCTCAGGTCTTCTCTTAAGTTCTATGATTTTTTTTTTTTTAGGCAAAAACCACCTCCTTCCAACTCCCTACCCCCCCCCCGACCACACACACACAAAAAAATCTGTTGGATTGCCATGAGTGACTGAGATTTCAGATAATTTTCCTCTGAAATTCTTCAAAATTATGGTAAGAAAGGAAACTATTAAACTGGAAAAACAATAACAGAAGGAAAACAGAAAAGGCAAAGGAACTGCTATTCACCTAGGAAGTCAAAAGGCTCCAAAGCTTCATTTCAGTTTTTGTCCTTTAACTGGAGTATAGACTGTACAGCAAGCTCGGGAAAAACGAATGCTTTGAGGGTGTAGAGAATACTTGAAAAGTTCAGAATCATAATATATTAAAGGATCTTCTGTAGAATAATTTTATTTTGAAATAACCTGAAAGGCAGAAACTTTTTCAAGTTTTCCTTTAAAATTTCCATCTTTTAAAAGATAACTTTCACTTCCTCAATTTTGGCTGCTTAACTAGGGCTGCCTAAACCAGCTATCTAAGCACTTACCCAAAGCTTAGCAAAACTATCTTTTGAAAGAAACTTCAACTCATGTATCTTTTTCTATATATATTTTTCATGTCTTGCTAACAGATTCTGTTCCTTAGCGTTATTTTTCTCATGGCACATTTATTTTAGTACTTGATATATAGCTCAACTGGCATTGTTCAGTAATTTCAACTGGAAAAAAAACCCTGAATTTTAGACTGAAGGTTAACACTTCCT
Organism: Nothura maculosa; assembly: GCA_032353885.1. NCBI lineage: Eukaryota > Metazoa > Chordata > Aves > Tinamiformes > Tinamidae > Nothura > Nothura maculosa. The sequence goes on along the minus strand of JAUBOD010000038.1, from coordinate 766,755 downwards.
TGGGATGTGTGTGAATAAAGGTGATTTAGGGATATCTTAGGATCTGTAGACTTAGGATTTTTGTTGTTGCTGCAGTTCTGACACACAAAGCAGATGCAGAAGCTGAAGGAGAAGAACGTGTGCTGCCTGGGCAGATGTGAGCTGAAAGGTGGGATGGCAGAAGCTGTTTCTACCCTCTGCTCTGCTCCGGCCCCGTCCCAGAGGCTGGGGCAGGAGCCTGCACAGAATCCTGCTGCAAATCCCATGCTCAGCAGAACTTGCTTCCTGATGCATCTCGGTGGCTGCAACCCTGCAGTACAGCCTGGTTATGAGCAAGTGAATTGCTGTCACTTACAGGCTAATTTTAGAGTCTCCTAAGTTCTCAGATGACACTTGGAGTGTCACTTTTACCCATTCTAGTGATGGTTGGTATTTTTGTTTTATTTTCAAAGCTTTCATTGGGTATTCAGTTTAGTAAGTAAATTATCTAGACTAGTGGGTTATAATGTATTCTTCTTTTGAGGAAAATCTGAGACAAATGTTTCCTGTCTGTAACAGAACTCACTTGATGATAATTGTATAAATTCATATTCCCAAAGTCTTTTATGACTCTAAGTGTTTTCTCTGCCATACTCAGATGTGGGTGATACAGCAATCTAGTGATTTTTTTTTCTATTCATTCTAAACAGAAAGCTTTTGATATATGATATGTTTTCCATGTGTGTAGATTCTTTTTTAGTCCTTTTATGCTTACCTGCACACGTTAATACTTTTTGAAACTACTTTGGAAACATTAAAATATACTCAGTTCAATGATCAAAAGAACTAGAAAAAGAAAAGTTGTGTTTGTGGAAAACTGTATATTTTGTAAATTCTGCATAGTGTTTCTCCATGAAGTGTCTAAACATGCTGCCTGCAGGAGCCTTTAATGACAGGGTACAGTTCAAGCCTGATGAGCT
>JAUBOD010000038.1:617156-637310 GCA_032353885.1 Nothura maculosa | reverse complement strand
CTGCACCCCGAACCCTGCACCTCCTGTGCGCCCGGCTGTGCATCCCCTGCACCCCGAACCCTGCACCTCCTGTGCGCCCGGCTGTGCATCCCCTGCACCCCAAACCCTGCACCTCATGTGCACCCCGGCTGTGCATCCATCGCTCCTCAAGCCCGTCACACCTCACCTGGCTTCATGCCCGCTTCACCTCAGACGGGCGCTGCCTGGTGCCTGCCCCATTCACCTGCCTTGGTGTCCATCGCTCCTCAATCCCGCGGCACCCCCTGTCCGCCACAGCCCCCGGCTGCACTTGTGTCCCCTGCACCCTGCACGTGCCCTGCGGCCCACACGTGCCCTGCCTTGTCCCTGCCCCACACCATGCCCCACACCTGCCCTGCTGCACCTCGCCATGGCCTCGCCCAGGGCGCCTGTTCCTGCAGCCTCACGTCCCCCCCGGTGCCCTGGTGCCGGCGGCGCCTCCGGCACCGCTCGCCTGTGCATGGGACCCCATGGCCGCTCTGCCTGCCCTGCACCTTTGGCTCTTGCTCCCTGAGGAGGAGCTCGGGGTGCACGGGATTTGCGGAGACCCCCGAGGCCTCCGTCCCTGGGGACATGTGGAGCCAGGAGGCACCTGGCAGAGCCTGCCAGGAGCTGCTTCCCTCTGCTCCAGCCCCACACACAGCAGCCTGGGAATCCCAGCTTTTCGGTCCTGCATCCAGGTCTGTCCCTGAAGCAAGCTCCGACCCAGCCTAAAATTACATGTGGTGCAGACAGGAGAGCAGCCAGGACTTTCAGAGAAGGCAGGAGCTGAAGGCAGCTCCACACTCCGAAGCAGCCGTGCTGCTGCGCTCCGTGTCCGCCCCGCACACACATTTCCTCTTGCTTAGGTTTCAGCCTTTTAAAACTCCTATATATTTGCAGGGGGACAGTTAGGAAGAAACTAAACTAACTAAAATTCAGCCCTTCAATATTTGGGTAGGCGATAACTTAGCCCTTATGGTACATTTGACATTGGAACATGATATTCCTGTGTGTTTTTGCACAGGAATCTGCCCCGTTTCTGCACCCTCTGAGCTCTACAGTGCACATGGGATTTAAATTTGGAAAGCAGCACCTCAAGCGAATTCACCAGCATCTCTGCTTCATTTTGTTGATCCATTTTGATATTCAGGGAGTAAGAGAGACAGTGGTTTAAAAATGTTAGTCCCTCCTTCAGGGATACTGCTACGATAGGAATTTTTCTGGCTGCCGAGCTAGATACAAATATCTGGAAAGCCTTTGTGCTCATTCCCTCATTGGGAGAGTGGAGTGTTGTGAAGCAGCCATGGAAAACTTCATTTATCTCTGTGCCTGGCCCTAGTGTCCTGGCACAGAAGGGGCTTTAACCTGCAGGGGCTCATGAGGATTTTAAAATTTATGAGTAATAACCTGAAATGATGCATTGATGCAAATATACATTGATTCTCAGTTACAAAACTGTTACAAGTCAAAATCTTGCTTGTAACAGATATTTATGTACTTTCACCTTGCCCTGTAGAACCCTCACAGTGATAAACTGTTGACAGAAAAAGAGCATGTCTTGTTTAGACATGAATTGGGACTAAAATGATATTATTATCTTGTAATCAAGATGTGAGGGTTTTTTTTACGGCATAATATTATCTTTAGATGGTTGTGCTTTCTGGACCTGATGGCATAAACCACATCAGTATTTTGCCAGCACTGGAGGACAGCAAATTTTAAGGCTTATCAGGATGTTCACTTTGCTTCAGACCCCTCTCTGAACATGGGAATATTCAGAGAGAAGTGGAAGGTGAAGCTCACATTGTAGAGATTTTTGAAAACATAATTTAAAGTTACAGAAAATATGTAATTTAGATAGGTATAAATTAGTTAAAAAGCTGTTACACTTGAATGAAGAAAAATCAGTGCAAACTAACAAAATTCAAGAAAGAAACCTGATCTACTGCAAGTGCAGGCTGCAAATGCAATCCATGGAAATGCCTGTTTTTTGCAGCTGACATAAATAAATGCATGGAGAAGAAGTAGGTTGCTGTTTCTCAGCATTGCCTGTAATTCAGAAGTTCCTACTTTATTACTGTTACTTGCGCTGCCATAAAATCTTTAAAACTGCCCTTTTGCAGCTATGTTAGCAGGAAAGTCCTGGCTTAGGAGTTTTAAGGCTTCCTTCTGCACATTGTCCAGCGCAGTGTTGGTCTAAGGGCAAGGTCTGCTGCCGCCGTCTGTGCCAGCACTGGGATCAAACAGGAGGGCTTCATCCTTCACTGGTGGCAACGTATTTATATGAAATGGCCAACATTGCACAAGTGATTTCCAGCTTGGTATTGAATAAACGAGCTTTTAGCAAATGGGCAATCATAGCCTTTAACATTAAGTGGTGTATGTGGCAGGCCAAGAAACTAATTAAAAAAGAAAAAGGAAAAAAAATAAAAGAACTGGAAGTGAGTTCTGGGAGTGGCCGGACGTGTCTCTAATAGCAGGCTCCAAAGTCTCTTTCAGACACTTTCCCAAGGTTTCCTGGCTTTTTTTTAACCACCAACCCCTCTCTGTGTCTCTCTAATCAGGAGGAAATGGGCTCTGCGCAGCCTTTGTCGTGCCTTGAAAGTGCAAGCTGCAGAGTTACTTGAAATCCGAGGCTGCTCTCAGCTACACACTTTGGTTGGTTAAAGTGCCCCCCTTGTGCCCCCCAGAATGGGGGCTCCCCAGCCGGATCACTGCAAGGCTCTGGCTCTGCACACGAGGGCACCTGGCCTGGGCACATGCAGCTGGGGAAGGTACCGTCTTCCTGGCAGCAATACTCAGCACTTGGTGCCCTGCGATGCAGAGTGTTGTGATCTTCTTAACATCCCTACGATGTTGACCTCTTTATTTTTATTTATTTTTAATAGAAACTTAATTCCAAAGATAGGGAAGCTGAAAGATGGAGGCCAAAAATTTTAAGCTTTCATGTCTAAGATGGGCTGTGCAGGTTCAACTGGCTGGCTGGGAGCTCCAAGGTGAGACCCTCCAACCCTCATGAGACTTGTGTTTGTGCTGCCTGCCATGCTTATCTTCGAGGATCTGGTTTGAAAGCCTTGACTGAGTAGCTTGCCCCACTCTAGATCATGGGGATCAGGGGATGAACTGGAGTGGGAACAGCAGGGGCCCTCAGTTCAGACTCTGCCTTTTCTCTGGCCCTGGTGGGGTAGCAAGGCTGGAAGCAGGCGGGATGACCCTAATTTTTGCAGGACATTCCCATGCAGAACAGACAGATATTCCCTGCAGGAGGATTGCTCACGGACAGAAGGCAGGGGGAAATCAGCTCAGGCTGCTTGCACCAAGCCAGAACCATCATATCTTCACACGAGCCACCCAGGAGCAAGGTGCAGTGAGTCTGTCATCAGCCCCATCCCTTTTGGCCAGCCAGGACAAGTGACAGGTTCTGCAAAGCTCCGAGTGCCTTTTTGGGGTCAGCACAGCCCCGGGTGACACTGCTCCTCCTTTTTCCCCTCTGAGCCAGGCTCTTGCATGTTGCTCACACCACATTGCACAGGATTTCCTCAGGGAAACCCAGGGAATGTGGCAGCCCCCCTAAGGACTGCTCTCTCCACGACCCACAGTCTATGTGTCAGTCTCATTCGCAGTGACATTGACAGCCAAAGTAATGACTAAAACAACGTTATCTGCCTGTCCCTGTCCTGAGTGCCATGTGGTGTCCTGGGCAAGAGGCCACACACAGGTTAGGGGCTCTCGTTTCCAAACCACCACGTGCTGACAGCTGCCAGGAGACCCACATTGTCCCATGGGCTTTAGCCTGGGCGCCTGTGCACGTTTTGCAGGGAACAGAGTTCCCCAAATCACTGAGCTGCAGCTCCCCCCACACACAGAGGACTGGAAGCTGCTGGGGAGACACTGAATGCCCCAAGTCAGCTTCCTATGGAGAGCCCTCCCATGCCCTTTCCCTGCCCTGGCTTTTCCTCATTGGACTCTCAAACAGAGTGTGAATGAAGCAGCAGCTGCCTGGGCTCCACGCTGGCATCCGAACATCCCCCTTTTCCTCCAAGCCAGGTTAAAGCTAGAACCTCCCTCCTGCAGCAGGCCAGAGGCAGCCACTAACAAACTGTGCACAGACACCCAGGCTTCCACGTCTCCTGCGAGGTCCATAACCTCCCAGCTGCCCCTCATGTATCCTGGTCAGCTCCCCTTTTGGGTCAGAGATTTTTCACTACTCGTCTTGCGTGCCAGGATCACGGTGCAGCAAAGAGGCAGAATTCCTCTGCAGCTCCACTTTTAGCAAAGGGCATGGCCAGAATGAAGCGAGTATCCAGCTAAAGAGCAAAGCTCGGTCCTCTTTATCCTACCAAACCTCCACCTGTAGTAGCCTTCAGGCTCCACAGAGTGGAGCAGGTTTAATATAAATCAATCAATAATTCCCCTGTCTTACCTCTGTAGTGCTTGAGTATGGAAGGGTAGTTGTCAGAATCCAGGGTTTCTCTGTTACTGCAGATTTCGAGTCAAAATAGAGGTTGTCAATGACATTTTTGCTGAAGTGCTCAGCTACATTTCTGGTGAGCATCTGCGTGCTGCTCTTAAGCAGACTTCCAGGCCTAGATGTCATAGCATGAAAAGGGGAGGATGTAGGAACCGTACTCCATGTGGAAGTTTCTGCATCTTGAAGATCTAAGGCAAATAAAGGAAAATAATTAAAATCACCTTTACATTTTTATTATATTCTCTAGATTCTAATAAGAGTGGCTAATATAACTCCTAAGTAGTAAATGTCCACCCTTGAGTTCTCTGATTTTTATTTTCAATGCAAACAGGTATTTCGTATGAAGAAAAACTTTGTGCAAAGCATCAAATAAAAGAGAAAATGGCCATGGCCAAAAATCTACCACAGCCAGGTTCATATGGACCTTCTGTGGGTATAAGTGCAATATTATTTTATTCAAGTTAAAGAAGTTCCTTGTGGGACATTCTCCTGGCATTTTTAAAGCAGTCCCATGCAGGGACCGTGCGACTGCTTGGCGGATGTCTTTCCAAGGTTCAGCTAACAATCATGTCAGTCAGCTGAAGTGTCTGCAAACTTAACTGTGCATTTGCTTTTCCAGTCACGTATCCTTCAGAGAACGCCAAAGTCGCAATTAGAGCGCAGGAAAGATTTTACTACACATTTTTCCTCCCCATTTTCAGGGCTCTTCCTCCCCACTGGTATGCATTTAATATCCTTTCCTTGTGGCTGTGAGGGCAGGGTTCAAGCCGGGGTGGCCTCTGCATCTGGGAGCATCACATTTCAGCATTAGCGTGGCTCCTTGCAGAGCTCGCTGCCCTTGCTGCAGCCCGGCGAGCGCTGGCTCACAGCCCGAGGTGCTTTGTCTGTCCTTGAACTGGGGTCTCCTGCATGACAGAACCTTGTTTTGCTGCTGAGCTGCTCGGCTGCCTGCCATTTATAACAATTTTAGCTCACAAGCCCTCTAAAATAAAATAAATGTAATGATTGGGTTAAATTGCAGCAGAAGCTCCCAAATGTAATTACTTGGCATGCTGTTATGATGTCTTAGGCAGTCAACTTCTTACCCAAAGGATCAGTGAGGGAGCTGCCGTGAAGTCAACATTATCCCCCTTTTCTTTTTGGTGTATGTGTAAATATATATATTAATGCATTTCTTTAATGAAACTTGCAGTACTCTCATTGACATCCAGAAATAAAAAAGGAGATCGCCAGCCCTGGTAAGTGACACCTTCATGAAGGCATTTCCTGCTCTCAACAGCAGCGTGTTCACCTGCTAGGCAGCTTTTGAAAAAGATTTGTTTAGCAGGGGGGATGTTACTCACTTTAAACATTTCCCTTGCTTTTATCTAACTTTGCTTCTCTGGGAATAAAAATGTCCAAGTGTTCATCTCATCACAAAGAAACGTTGATTGCTTGTGTGTTTTTTTCCAAATCAAGATGCTGAAAACAACACCGTGGATCAACAAGTCTACCCCAGCATGGACTTGCTGCCTCTAAAGCGCCCATGTCTGGGGATCTCCTCATGGCCAGGGGTCTCCAAAGGACTGCAGGAGCCGATCAGGAACGGCAGCCACATGGCCTGCATGAGCTGAGGTCGGTAATTGGCTGTCTCTTGCAAATCCCTGAGTCCAGTGGGGAACAGGCTGCTGCTAGAAACACAGCTAAACAAAGTGCACCTGGGTGCTGAGCTTAGGGAAAAAAGGGCCCGCCATCAGGTGCCTAAATATAGAACTACACACCCAACTTAAAAAAAATCTTGGCTTTATTTACAGACAAATAGCAGTGATTCCAACAGGAAGACACTGCATTCCAGTACCAATTGTGTCTTAGGGAAGCTGCTGCTCCACGAAAGGGAAGCTGGTGCTGCCAGCGACAGTGGCGGGACCCTGCAGCCAGGGGGTAGCCCTGGGATGCTCCCCAGGGCAGGAGCCCAGAGGAGACTCCGGCCCTCTGGAAGGGCAGGGCTCCCAGCAATGCTCCCCCTGCACCAGCGGATCCTGCAGCTCAGCAGTTGGCCACGGCACAGCCCAGCAGCTCTTCCCAAGCTCAGTGTTGTCCTGTGTTTCTACCAAAGAACCAAAGGCTGAGGTCAGTCTTGTGACCCATGGATGGAAATGCCTCATGCATGGATCTGTATCTGTCCACACTCCAAGGAAAGTAGGATCCAGGTTCATCATATCTTTCTAAGGAATGCCACCATAGCCCTAGCCTATGAGTTCACGTCCTTTCTTAAATAGGAGGGTTTGATAGGAGAAAGATGCATGCTGTAGGACCTAAGCAAGCAGGCTGTAGGACCTAAGCAAGCAGGCTGTAGGACCTAAGCAAGCAGGCTTCTACACGTTTTGCATTCCACATTAGTATCTCTTTTTAAAGAAGGAAAACTCAGCTCCTGTCTGGACATCAGTAAAGAAATCCCCACAGTGCTTAACATTGTTTTAGCAGTCTCTTTGGAAATCAATCACAGCACTCTTCATGGGAACAGAACCCACCCTGACGTTGATTGCTAGCAGCTGAATGATATACAGCGTGCGAACATACCGCTGTAATCATCGCAAGGCGCCCGGCAGAAACGATGAGTTATGACCACGGGCACATTTCATGGCCGGCCTCCATCTGCACGGCAGCAGGCTGGCTATGAGGAAAGGAAACCCCGCGTTTGGCAGCCAGGAGGAGCAGGAGGAGAAGGAGGAGGAGGAGGAGCGCGGGCGCCGCGGGTGGCGCAGATGCGGCCTTGTGGCCTTGTGGTGCGGATGGGGCCTTGTGGCCGCCTCCAAGCGCGGAGCAGCCGCCTCGGCGCAGCCTGCCCAGCTTCCTGCTTCCTGCTGCTCCGCAGGGCCGGCCAGGGGCAGGCTCCATCTAACAAATGCCCTTCTTATCTGAAAGGTTGCCAAGGCTCGTGGTGCTTTTGCCTCGTGTCACAGAGGGAAAACCACCCCCAGACTTCATTCTACTCACAAAATGTCCCTGTAACCTGACTGTTTTCTAAGTGCTGGTGTAGACACCTGAAAGCTCCTTCAGCAGCAGTGCTAGCAGAATGTCCCAGGTAACCATGGAGCTACAACCTACAGTTCAGCTCTAGCAGCTCTAGTTCTAGCAGTTCAAATAATCCCAGCTCATCCTGAATTGAACACTTGCTTATCCTCACTGAAAGCTCCCTAGACTTCATTAACTACGTGGATTAGGTCTCCATGCAAATGGACCTGCCATGTAGACACCGAGGACTTCACTCAGCTGCCTAACTACAGGTATCCACCACTATCTGAAATGCTCTAGGGAATTCAGAACATAAGCAAAAGGCGCATGTAGGAACTAAGGGAGATCTATATCCCCACTATATCTTACCCCTTCTTGGCAGGTAATCAGAGGTCAGGTGGTTTATCCTGGAGCATCTCAAATGGCAGTAAGCACCTATGCTGAGGTAACTAAATCTGGCCCTGCCTTTAGACACCTGCTTTCAGACACCTGGAAGCTGAAGCTTACTCCAGCCTCCATACAGAGATCCATATAGAATAAAGGGAAAGGGTTTTTTGTTTGTTTTTGTTTTTCCATGAAAATTATTAGTATAGTTGCTTGTAACTGGCATCTTTGCGCTTGCAGCAGAAGATGAAATAACACAACAAAACTAGCCATCCTTTTGGTCTTTTTGAGGAGCTGTTCATACCATTTTCCCCTATAACACTGTAATCCACCTATTTTGTGTGCTTCGTGTGCTATGTCTCACTAAGACTTTAAAATGTACCAAAATAAAGACCTGGGCTACAGTGAAGATTTTTCCATTTCTTTTTACAAACTGTAAAAACACATTCATCTTTGGGGTCCTCTCAGAGTAGCATTGCATTGTGTACAAAGACTTGCCATTACATCCAAGGATTTGAGACTGATTCCAGGCACAGCTGCGCAATAGTCTGCCATTTATTGCTTAGATCAAAGAAGAATCCAGCCATCTCTAATATTTAATGGATTCACATAGCAAGCTCTTTTACTTACAAACCTCTTTGAAATAATAATTTAGGGAGATAAAAACAGGTTTGTCTGAATGGTTTTCAGGAAAAAAATAATTTGGGGTCAACTCAAAATTGCCAATTTAATGAAACTAATGAGCTTCACAATTCTAATTTATCCTGAGGAAATGGGTAAAGGCAACTCATTAAAAAAAGAAAGAAAAAGCTGTGAACCTGTGTGTAGGTTGTTGCAATCATTATTAATATTGAGGGCATGGAGTGAGACACTCATTAAGGCCTAAAAATGTTAACATGATTACAAAAACAAGTAATAGTTTCTTTGAATATGACCACATGGAAATACTGGCTCCTATTCTATGGCAGAGGAAAAGCAGAATATGTGGAGATAAGAAGGTTCTTCTTGGTCTTGGAGTTAACACGATGAAAGCCAAGTAACTAGAGTCATTCCACCTCAGGAGAAGGGATTTATGGTCTTACACAAACTCCGAACTTTTTTAGATTAATCAAAGAAAACCCTAGACACATTTGTTCTCTCTTCAGAGCATGTTATGCTGTGCTTGATGCCTACAATACTGCTCCTTGAAACTCCAGGAGTTTGGCAATTTTGACTAAGTTACCATTTTACGATTTTTAAATGATCTTTAATTATTTCTTTTCACCAGTTTGGCTATTTCTAGTATATGCAATGTTAAAAAAAATCAATCAGATAATATCAACCTGGATGGAACACTTCCTTAGCTCTGTATATACATCAGAAACTCTTTTTTCTAGTTAAGTGCTAATGACCGTTTTGGGGTCACTGAATTTGACATCTAATGCACGCTTAGATGTCTCCCATAATTAAGAAGAAATGCTAGGCATTTCCCAGCATTTCATAAGGCATTTCAGTGTATAGTTAATAAAATTTAATAGTGGCTGTTTTTCCTGTTCATGTACTGTTAGATAGATGGTCGTTGCTGGTAGTGGCTGGTCTCATGACAGTTTTGGTCTCAGACATCATAGTAGGCACATGATCTGTACTGGTTCATGGTGAGCACCCTCAGCATGTCCCTAAGCACTCTGTAGATAGCAAAGAGCTTTTTAGCTTCAGAATTTCTGGTAAGAAGGGAAAGTAAAAAGGTGCACAGCAGATGGCAAAGTTGCATGTATTTCTATTTAAACATGGGTATAAGAGTGGAGGTTAATGTTCTGTGTTTATATTCATTAAAAGTAAAATCTTTGGAATTAAAGGGACTCTGAGAAGGAGTTAAGGGAACCTGTAATTAACGACCACTGGACATTAGTCCCTTTGGACTGCTGAGTGCCTCTTGTGGCTATTTAACTGCTGCAGCATCATCCATTAACTGCTGTGGCCCCTCACAGTCTGGAGCACCTTCCATCTCAACTGTTCCCTATGCTGAAGAAGATGGAGAAGACTTCTGTAAAAAGGGATGTGGAAAGGTGCAGGCTTTGGCAAAGTCTGGAACTGCAGCTTTTACTTTGGCAGGGTGAAAAGTGTGGAGGGTCAAGTTGTTCCTGCCACCTTTCTTTGGTGCTCTTCCCCTTCCCAACAAGAGTGCTGACTACCTGGTTGGGACTCCTCCTCCCATGGCCCTATGTAGACTGAATCTGTACTGCCTAGGGCTCTTCTGTGCCCTGTCTTACCCACTAAAGTTGATGGAAGTGTCAGCATTGGACATGAGCTAGTAAGTTCAGGCTCAGATATAAGTTAGGCAGACTAAAATGGGACAAGGCAAAGATGACCATGTGAATGGTGAGATGATGAGAAAGAGCAGATAGAGGGCCAGAGACTGGGGTAGAAAAGGAAGAAATGCTATAGCAGTAACAGTCTGGATGAAGCCATTAGTACATGGATTTTTTGGTTATTTGTAGCATCTAGTGTTTTGTTGGCTTTAGAGAGCAGACAAAACAAAAGATTAACAGATGCAATATTGGTTATAGTTCCTACTGTGCTTCTGAAATACGTGGCATGTAAGAATAAGCAATAAAATCATTCCCTTGCACAAAATCATGAGACTCTTTTGAATGGGGCTTAGGCATGAAATCCTCCTTTCTAAGTAAAAAAAAAAGCAGGAGTTTTGTATCTACAGACACTTCAAGAGATAATCCTAGTCGTTATCATGGGCTAGAAGGGAAATGCAATGTGGAGCATCATTACAAAAGAATTCACGGCCCTTTCTGTGTCCTGACTAGGGAAGTGATCGTTGCACGTCTAATACTGGGTTCAGTTTGGGGCCCCTCACTACAAGAAGGGCATGGAGATGCTGGAGCATGTCCAAAGACAGGTCAAAGGGGCTGCAGCAGAGACCTTATGAGGGTCGGTTGAGGGGACTGGGGTTATTTTGTGTGGAGAAGAGGACACTCAGGGGACCTTATTGCTTTCTATAACTACCTGAAAGGAGGTTGTGGTGAGGCAGGGGTTGGTCCCTTCTCCAGAATAACTATCCATAGGACAAGAGGAAATGGCCTCAAGTTGCATACCAGATGATTGGATATTGGGAAGAATTTCTACATGAAAAGAGTAGTCAGGCATTGGAACAGGCTGCCCAGGGAAGTGGGAGGGAGCCCAGGGAGTCACCATCCCTGGCAGTGTTAAAAACGTGTGGATGAGGCACTTCAGGATGTGCTTTAGCAGGTATCCTATTGAAGGGTCTATGGTTGGACTCAATGATCTTGAAGAGCTTTTCCAGTCATAATGATCCTATGATTCTGTAATTATAATCTCTAGATCTAAGTGAATAACAACTGCTTACAGCTTGTGCTTGCCTATTTGAGATCATTCATCTCAGTGAAAAATTATTGGTTTGCAGCATTTTTTGAGGTTTGTTGGAAATATTCAGGGTACCTATGGCATTGCCTCTGTTCTCTCCATCATATTTTATTCAAACTAACGCACTCAATACAAAAAAGAATGTCTCATTCAACTCAAAATTGACTTTAGTATTAGTGCTGGTGGTGTGCTGGGTGATTTCCAGCAAGAGGAGATGGGGCCTGTCCTACAGTTGTTATTTGCAGGCAGGAATTTTTGCCATGTTTTCACTCATAGCAATGATCCTTGCCCCTTCCAAACTAACATTATCTGTGCTTTATTATAGCTAATGTGTGTGTAACAACACACACATTATACACACACATAAATATATAATAGCAAATATATAAACAAAATAGGAGCTTGAAAATGCTTAAGTCTGTGATTTTTCACAGGCAAAATCTTGCTTTATCCAGGTATATTGTTTCTATGAGGACACTTCAAATTGATTGCTGATTATCTAATTTTAGAGTGCCTTAAATAATGTAAAGTTAAGTTAAGCTTCTGACAGGCTCCCTTGCTATTCTCTATTCCCATCTATTTACATGTAATATTTACTTCACCTCTGTACCAGTCATGTCAGTCTTCCAATGGACAGAAGTTCTCATTTCTTTTGGACACGCTATTTTGCTCCCTAGTCCTGTTTCCTTTTCTCCTCTCCTTCAAGTCCTATCTACTCCCATTATCTTGCCTTCCATCCTTTCCCCATGTTTTCCTTCTCTTGGTTTCCATTTCTCTACCTTCTGCTTATTCCTAGACTTACAGATGTCCTGATGTTGGTAGCAGATAGTCCACTGCAGAAGCCACCCAGGCCATTTTGGTTGCACTTTAGAACACTAAAGAGTTTATGTTGTTTGATGCTCTTACATATGGCTTTCTTGGTTCAGTACTTCATCATTTTCTACCTTGAAAAAAAGGCCTTTAATCTCTTCCTATCTCTGTCCAGAATATCTTACTGAATTTGATGAAAAGTGAAGTCTCAGCACCTCAGAGGAACTCAAAACCTTGCCCAGCTTGGCCCTGCTTCATGTTAGTTCTGCAGCTGCCAGACTAAAGCCTGGTCTTTGTGTGAAAAAGAGTGCCTTAGGTTTAAAGCGATCTCAGATTGAATGGAAATGGGATATGTATTTAAATTGATCCTGACTTTCACAAAGAGTAAGTTACATGAGATCATAGCAAAATTTTTGTATCAAAACACATCTCAGAAGGCCAATTTTAAACACAAATCCAAGCCAAAACCTTCCCCAAGTTCAGAATAATCACACTTGGCATTTGAATTAGATTCTCTCTAAAACGTAGCTGCAGTTGTTGCATTTGGAGCTTGTACTGTATCTGAGCTGATAAGATGATTGGGATGCAATTCAGTGAGTAACTTCTTTGCCAAAATCTCACTACTTTTTGTGAGCACTGTGAAAACAAAGGATACATTACACTAAAATAGACTGTTATTCAGGGATAGAAAAGCTTACAGCTATTTCAGCTCTGAAGACTTCACTCAGTTTTTACTATCTTACATAAATATAGATCTAATATGTTATTTTAGGCTGATTCACTTCAGCTTTCATTGAAATCAGACAGATGTGCTTGGAAGGCTAATTTTAGGCAGTCAGCACTGAAAATATTAACACCTGTAGACCTCAAGACTAGGAGTAAGAGTTTTAGTGTTCTTCTGTAGTGCTTACTATTATAGATATTTTAAAAATTGCTTATCTTCATACTACTTCTAGTCTCCATGAGCTTCTTTGGTATATATCTGGAATTCTTAGACATTTAAATACATCATAATGTACTGTTGATTTCTCAGGAGAACTTCCCAGAGATGTCAGAAAAGATGTGATTGACATAGTCAAATGCTTAAAAAGAGATCTATAGGCCTATCTACAGGGAGAATATCAGGAAAATTAAGGTAAACTGATTAAAAGAGTTAGCACAGTGAAGAGATGAGAAGCAGTTTTACAACCTCCTGGTAATTGTCTTCCTCAGTATCAGACTTAAACTTTTCCTCCTCTGAGGATGAGAAAATGACGTAACCTCACTTGAACTCCCTTAGGCCACACTTAATCCAACTAGCTAAAGAAAATCACACTGCCTTAGCACCTTACCTTAACCTTACCAAGTATTGTTTAATAGAAAAGCCAGTATTACCCTGTATGCAACATTTCAAATGATCTTGGTCTTTTTTGATCCCTAAATTATTTAGGAGAGCATTTTGGCCAATTTTCCATTCCTCAATTCTTCAGGCAGCCCTTGCAGAGCTCCAGACAGATGAGGAGTCCTGCTCCTGTGAGTGCAGACTTGTTCACCAAACTGGTACCCAACCTTACAAGGAAAGGGAAGTTCAGCTGCCAGTTATGTCTAAAACAGTCCCAGGTTAGAAGTAACATGGAAGTTGTTTTAAACTTCCTGAAAAATTAGTCACATGTGAAAGGAGAAGGTCATAAAGACTTTTTAAAAAATCCTCTAAAGCCAAGAATATATCATATGTATCCTCCCCGCCTCTCTCAAAGCTTAAATGTTCACATTGCTCTTATTTACCTTGAAGAATCGTTTAAGAGTGTGCAGTCAGAATGCCAACAGGATTGTCACGAAGGATTAACAAAATGACAACAAGCAAAGAGTTATTAAGAATTATTCAACTCATTCAACCTTCCTTATTCCTTTTCACAGATGCATATCAACCTAGCATTGCACTGGTGTAATCTAGAAGAACATGAACAGACATAGACATCTTAAAGAGTTATTGCAAACATTTCTGAGATTTTGATTTCATGTCACTGTTCTGAGAATTTTGAATGTTTTCATTATATTCCATCTGACACTGTGACACTGTGTAAGCACTCAAATGTATAAGCCATGTGGCCATTTTAAACATGCATTTTGGTTAACTAGAGAAATGATTGTGCATGTATTTGATTTTCAAATTTTTCATCTTTTTCATCTTGAGAAAAGAAAATGTATTTTTATCATAAAATGAATGAGGAGGAGAAGGACTTGTACCAGTTCATATCTGGGACTTAATACCTGCAATTCTATTTAAAAGGAAATGATGCAAGAATTGTGAGATGAACTTAGAGCTAAGCACTTTGATCCAAAGACTTGGAGTACAGAAGGGACATCTTGGAAAATATGAATTGACCTAAAAAACCTCACCATCAGAAAACCACCTTTCACCTCAGTTGTTCTGTTTATGGTTCTTTAACTGGTTTTGACTATAAAAATGTCTTCCTATTTGAACAAAATATCATTTTTCTTAGCACTTGACCGAGGGGAAAAGGGACATGGTTGGTAGCATAATTCCCAAGACGCTTCTTTAAAGGAGCAGCTCACCTTGCTTGGAGCAGAGATTTACGTAGACGAGTTTTCCCGTCTCGCCGACTCCCAGCTGCATCCATGAGTGCAGGTATTTCTTACTCTGCTTGGCCATCACCTTCTGACCTTGTTTGGTGAGGAAGAGCGAGCTGTTGGCCACCTTGAGGAGCCCGTCCTCCTCGTGGCAGGTCCACCTCACTGCCTGGGAGCAGTTGGCGACGACGCTGCGGGACGACAGGGCTGAGCGGGTGGAGATGCTCAGGCACAGGCCGGATTTGACATGGAGGAGCCGGTCGTCCGCCGTCCACCTCCACTGCTGGCTGAGGCTGCTCATGTTGCACTTCTCCATAATGACGCCTTTCTTTTCTGAAAGGCACTGCTGCTTCTGGACGTGGATAATCAGAAACCCTTCTGGAAGAGGAAAATCAAATATATATATATATGAAATAGATTATATGTGACTGTTTAACAAGATAACAAATTCCTCATGATTTAAAATATATCAGCAAATAAATCTCTTTTTCACTTTCTAAATGGTGAAATTTTCATGAACTTTTGAATGTTGAACCTATTAAAATAAAACCCTTTACAACCCACATGATGCAAGTGCTGGTTGATGATAATAAAAAAGTGAGTATGCTAAAAGCAAACTTTGGTTGGTAAAGATCACCTTGACCTTCACTATATATGAAAAGGAAGAAAAAACTGCATATGAAAGATGAGAACTATTGACTGTAAGTCCATTTCTAAAACCCATTTCCCTTGCTTGAAAGCATATGGAGATGGACAAGAGCTCTCTGTCCATTTTAGTTATTTGACACAGTCCTTTGTCAACATAATTCACTGCCAGGAAATCATTTCATTAAAACTCATAGTGTTTGTGAATTAAACACATAAAAGGACATTCCCAAATCTCTGTGCCTCTTGGTGTCTGTGCTTTAACAAGAATGGCAGCTCTTTACTGATAGGAAGTACCCCTCTCCTCCTGGATTTACTCCAGTATCTCTAGCTGCTAGTTTTGGGACCATCCTAACTCACACCAGATTCATTTTTTTGTGCTGCTACAGTTACACATTTACAGAAAACACTACAATGAACAGAACAACAATTCATTATCCCCACCAAAAATGTTACCAGCATAAAATACCTACTTGTTAAACAACACATAATCGGACATTTCACATGCAGTCTCAAAGCCACATTTTATTGGAGCTTTTCTCATTTTGTAATTCACCTACTCGAACATTTCCAGACTCATTAGCTATAAAGTGCTAAAAAACCCACATGTATTTACTCAGGTTTAATTGCACTGTGGCAGTTTTTAGAGAACTAGGCATTTTCTAATGAAGCAATAGAGAAAACCCCTGACTCTGGGATTTTCAGAGAACAGGAACAAAAAATAATCTCTCATTCAAAGAGCTTGTCCCAAATCTTAGCTCCTAGTTTCTCTAGTAGGAGACCATCTTAAAAAATAAATAATAAAAAGAGAGGTATATCCAGCATATAACGAGACAGTTTACTTTCCTGTGCAAAGAAATCTAAACAGAACTGGCTATGTTGGCCCTGCCCACCCCCATTCCTCTTGGAATTCAATCAGTTTTCGTAGTTCCCCCGCCTCCCTGAAGGGCTCTGCCCCGGTGGCAGGGAGCATTTTACAGCAGAGGAGACACGGGGAGAGACACTTACCTGAGATTGTCAAGGGAAGGCAGGTAAAAACCAGGACGTGAAATAAGGAATCCATTTTCCATCTAGCAACTGCCCATGCTTCTCTTAAAAAAACCCACCTCAGATAAGTGAAGCGAAGGCTAGGAAGGAAATGTGCCTTCACAGGGGGAAAAAGTCAGTGACGAGCACTTCCTTCTATTCAATTGTTTTGGGGAGTTTTACACCACTTTGTCCTTTCATATGGTTCTTCAGGGTTTACTAGTTGCTTTATTTTGGAAAAATACAGACAAAAGACAGAGAGGTTTTCAGACACTCAGCTCACTTAAAAAAAAACAAAAACAATTCAACATTTGAATATTTTATTGGATTAAAAGTGTGAAGAAAAGGGATTGTAATTCTGTGTAGTTGGTTGTCTGTGAAATACAAAGAGTCTGCAGGTGATCTGGGTTATGCTGAATAAGTGTCATCCAGGGAACCCGTAGCCTATTTCTGTAATTACACGTAATAAAGCAGAATCTCAGTACTGACACTTAACTCCATAAGTTCCAAAAATTAGGTCTAGAGCGGGAGGAGAATGGGAAGAGGAGGAGGCGACGCTCTGGTGTTTTACCAGGTCTTAGACAACCTCCCCCTGAGGGATCAAGTGATGTTGACTTGGCCTTCCCATCAGGTGATCCGCTCTGCTCAGTATCAGCAGGGTCTGCAGATGTCCCCTGCAGAGGCTCTCCAAAGGTTTGAAGCCATGACGGAGCTATCCAAATTGTGCTGGGCTATGCCTGCTTACATGGCTAAAAGAGTGTTGGGGAGGCATTAACCGCCTAGGAAAAAACACAGACATCCATACATATTTTATATCAAGTTTAATTTATTAGCAGTATGAAGCAAAGTCAACATCACTGTATTAAAAACTCATTATACCCTGTGAACAGACCTCCCAGTGCTTGCTGTAAGTCATAATGCCAACGTCCTACTTCTCCTAAGGAAAAAAAAATCTTCCAGAATGTTAAATGAAACATTCATAGCAGCATTTTCCTTTTTGTATAATCTGTCATGAAAGTTTGTATAACTAGAGACATCCATCTCTTCTGAAAGAGACAGAGTAGTTAAAACAACATAGGCAAAAAATCCTTTATTAATAAAAGACAGACAAATATTTAAAATCCTTACCATTTAATATATGCTACAAAGTTTCTTTTAAAAGTAAAATGACTTACACAATTTACAAATACACTGGATTTGGGTCTGTAGCAGAAGCATCTTCTAAGACAATCAACGGTATAGGGTAAATACATATACACTGAATAACAGACATTGTGCTCTGTAACTGCTCTGTAAGACCTACAGTAAGCATACATTTAATAGATAATAGTATGAAGAACATATATTTCCATATAAAATATTTACTGCTTTTGAATATTTTCAAAAACAAGACTTTTAATTCTTTATTATCTCCTCTTCTTTTTCTTTTTTAACCCATAATTGAACACTTGCAATTTTAGCAGCAAGATTATGTGGCCGAGAAACAAGCCTACCACATAATCCATAATAGCACTTTACAGTACAGTTGACAGTCCATTCACAAGACAGAGTTTGCAAACGTTAAAGCATTTATACACTTGATAAACATTTCTTCTTTAGAAGTTCCAGCGTCCATCTGACTGCAGCAGTAGTACATACATACATTTCATATGGCAGATATCAGTATTACAGAACTAAACCCACCTTTAGATATATATGTGAAATCCATGTGTAGTTTCAGTACAGTACCTTCTTTATAACTCATTTTTGGGAAGCTCACAATACATTCATTTACAGCAAGGGTCGAGCAATCTTTATACTTTTGCCGAACTCTCCACAATCCCTTTGGAGGCCGGCTTCAAAGCCTCTCCTCCCACTGCAGTAAACTCCTTGAAGAAGCTGCTGGTAGGTAATGAAACAAATTACCTCAAGAGACTGCCATTCATTTTACCCTCATAGGCCTCACTGGACAGCTTCTGCAGAAAGTCTGCTTTCATACAGACTCAGTGCGTGGTGCACAAACTCATACTGTTCGCTGGTCTGCACCATTCCGCCCCTGAGAAGGAAACACAAGAGAAGGAAATGTTGTTTCTTCAGAACGCGATCTCCAGCCACTGCCGGCTCAGCCACCACCAGGCCTCTTCTCAAGGCCTTTGCTCAATTCAAGGCCGTTTCTCAATTTTTGACTTTTAAACTTTGCTTGATTAAATGAGAGATTTGCTTCAAAATCTATGCTATACAGCACACACATAGCACAACGTATCATTCCTGATTTTGTTAGGATAAGAACTGTAAAGAAAAAAATGTGCCATCTACATTGTTAAAACTTCTCAAATTCAACACTGAGTGAATTTTACTCAGTTTCTTGGGCATGGAGGGCCAGACACATGGAATCAGCTTTGCTAGAGATGGGGCAAAGCAGTTTCTGATTCCGGCCCTTCATTCTCATCCTTTACTAAAAATGTAACCTTCGGTGACCCTCAGATTGCAAGTACAGAGAACAGCTTTTCCTGTCCTCTTTCGAACGCCTACAACGCATCCTGTCTGAACAGCAGCCACCTAAGAAATTTTACAGCAATGACTCATTTCACACTAACAATACAAAAGAGTTTAACTTGACCATAAAAAGAATGAGTTACAGTCGGTTTGGATTAGATGTCTACATTTAATACATCCCTTTTTCGGGTCAAATTATGAACATAAAGTCCCACATCTTCAGCGCCAGTTGCAGTGTGGCAGGAAGGGCATGATGTCCTACAGGAATGGGAGCTTAGATGGTGTGATATGTAGCAGGACTTTCAGTTCTGAAATTAAACTCAGACTTTTTCTGACAGTAGTTGGATCCTTCATGTCTTGTTTCTCATGGAGTGAAGGCCCAGGTTTACTTAATTGCACTTTAATTTTCTAATTTGTCAGGATATTAAATGCAGTTTACTCTGCTACTAGGAAGAGCCCCTCAGCTTACACTGGAACAGGTAGCTAGCTTTTTGGAGATGAGAGAGTAAACAGCTTTAGTGGCAAGGATGACTTCAAGGTAGGCATTGCATCTGACTTCAGAAGCCAGTGAAGGCTACGGATCACGAGTGATGGAGAAGACAGGCATCCCTCTGGAGAAGATCAGACAGACCTCTATGTGATCACTTCAAGCACAACAGCAACCAAATCTTGGTCTGACATACAGAGCTGGACAAGAAATGGTAAAACTGCCTCAACAAATATTTTCCACAGTGACTCTAGATGGTCAAATAATGCTGAAAAAGATAACTAAAATAAAACCAATTTCTATAAGCAAGTGATGATCTGTCTTTGCTCCACCAGCAAGCTCAGGGAAATGTAAAACACTTCTAATGAGCTACATCCAAGCCTCCCCTTTCCACACAGTTTCATTCCCTGCATCCCACCATGAACAAACTCCTTAAGGGAGTGCGTTTCCAACTTCGACATCCGCTGTTTAAAAGGGATGAAGGAAGGGAATGTATCCAGGGAGGAGCATGGGGAAGGAAATACAGAACAAGTGTGAGATGTGCCATGCTAGGCTGTGTGCATGGAGACCCTTGCTCCTCCCTCTTCTGTGGTAATCCTGGTCTCCACCACAGTAAAATTCCATTGGAGTGTAAGGAGAGGCTGCAGCCACATTCATATCCCTTGCTGATCCTGGGCTGTGCAACTCACTCCCAAAGGGGACACAGTGGTCTCCCTAACAAATGCCTGAAAACTGAAGAGCCTTCTCCTACTTTCTGGGAAGAAAGAAGGAAAAATTGCTGTTATCACCTTAGTTAAAGTAGCTCTCAGTAGCCCTAAAGTTGTCAACTACATAGACAGAACACATTACAATTATTTTTTTTTAAATCAGTATTGTTTCAGTATTTCAATAAAAATATAAGAAGAAATATTTTGCA
>JAUBOD010000038.1:604176-615446 GCA_032353885.1 Nothura maculosa | reverse complement strand
CAAGGGGTTGAGTTTCTCTAACACTAATCAATTTTCCCCTTTCTTAAATTATCAATTTAATTCACTTTGGTAGAAATCAGGTTGTTGGCTCATAAGGGAAAAAGTTCACACACAAGTGGACACCATCAACTGTGCTTTACTGCATCACCAGGCCTAGCTTGGATGCTGCAGCAAGTCTATCAGGGAATTAAGTGCAGACAAGGTATCAGAGAACAGAATGATGGAGTGCGTCCCTTGGGCAAGATTCTGGCTTCCAGGTAGTCAGATAAACCCAACCTTTTCTGTTGAATTCTCTCTTGTTTTGCTTTGCAAGGGCAATCTGAGGTACAAAGGAAAATGGTAGCTCACTGTTGACGAGTATTAAGAGGAAGGAGTCCTCATCTCTGCTTCTGCTTGATCCTGGTCTGCTCCAACACAACTAGGTCCAGAGCCAGCTCTTGTTGTCAAGCCTGGAGGGATATTCAGTTCATTTTGCCAGCTTCATGCCACCTGCTAGTCCTCTCATGCCAGGACTCAGTCACCAGGCAAAGGTGGCCTCATGGAGCCCTGTGCACGTTATAGTGATGCCTGCTCACTGCATGAACCTGAGACTGGCCTGGAATGGCAGTGGCTGGACTCTAGTCTTAAGCATTGCTAAGCTCTGCTTTAGTAATCTCTGCTGTAAACTAGATGCTAGGTGAGGTAGACCAAAATATAGAAAGAAAAACTGTTTGGTTACTAAGTTTTTCCTAGAAAAAAAAGTCTTTATTTTTTTTTTAATCTCAGATAATTCCTGAAAAAAATGAAGAGCTAAGAAGCCTGTGTAGTCTGTTGATAAAGTCTGAAACTAAAAAAAAATACAGAACTGTACAAAATCACAAGACGACAAGTTTTTTTAAAACAAGCTTTGTGTCATTGAGATGGTTGTGCTGAATGTTTGCATTTGGATCAAACTTCCATTCTCTTTCTGTATTTTACTGAGATACTTATACATATAAAAAAGTTTACTAATCAGATGTACAAGACATGTGGTCTGTTGTCCATTACAGTGCTGCAAACTGGTCTTTTCTTCTCCATAGGAAATAATGACATGAACTTGATGTAGCTGAGAGCAGAGTTTGCTTCCACTTCTCGACATAGAGTGTAAGAGCAGGAAGAAAAACATTATAACAGAAGCACTAAGATGAGGAAGAACACTATACACCTTTTTATACAAGTTAAATAAATAATCCAAATGGAGGTTTGGAAATTTGGAGTAGATAATGTAAAGCAGAGGAAGCATTTTTCCCTCAGCTCTTCCATTTTTTTTTTTGTTGCTGAGATCTTAGGTTAGGAATTCTCATTGGAGAATTTTATACTCTAGGCTGCTCACGTTGCCTGAAAAGGCTCAGACTTCAGTGTCTCCTATGCTGACAGAGATGTGGCAGGGGAAGGTTAGAGAAGGTGATGCATAAACATGGTTGGCAACAGGAATCCTGCAGTTCTTTGTTCCAGTAGTTTTTGGAACTGGGAGCACATGGAAGTCCCACATTACCCCTTTGGCCTGAGCAACTTTTTCATCACTTTCACACTGCCTACTGGTTGGTTCAATTTAAAGAAGAAATGCACATCAGAAACAGCTGATATACTTGAAAGGAGCATACATAAGGTTATATGGTTGGTTATATGATTTGCTGCCTGCAGCAGAAGAGGAGCAAGGGTTCTCTATTTGTGGTGCAACTCTGTTTATTCACACAAAACTCGGTGTCCCTGAGCAGAGAAATAAAGAAAATCATAACCAAACCAGCCACTTCCATTAGGCACAATACCCACATCCTCCCTTCCAACACAAATCTCTCTTCAGCCCGGGTTTCACAAAACAAAGCACTCTGCAACAATGCTGGCTTACTGTGTTCCTGCTCCCAAGCTGTGAATTCAATCTGGGAATTGATCTTGACTTAAGAAAAATCTGCAAAAAAATGCCCTGTTTATCCAGCTTTTCTTAAGCTGGATAGCTTTGCCAAACCAATTCAAAAGAAGCCCCAGTACAGGAGAGGGAGTAGCAATAACACTAGATTTGGCTCTCTGTTTTGTGAAGAAACTATACACCGTGTAAAAGGGAATGTCCCTTTCAATCCAGGCTTAAAGACAATCCCTTGTCTGTGGATTGCCTTGTGTTGCTGTGTCCTAGTGGCATGTCAGCAACCGCAGAAAGCTCCAGGATGGGATGAGGTGGGTGCCAAATGCTTAGCAACTGTAGGACTCCCATCTCAGAAGAATTTTATGCAGGAAGTCTCATCCAGTTCCATCCAGAAAACAATATTCCTTAGCCAAGACAAATCCAATCCTAAATACAAATGCTAGTTTGAATATTCAACTAATTCTTTCATAACAGTTAACATAAATTATGGCAGTTACTTCGTGTAAAGTAACATATAAACATCTGTGAAATGACTTTCGAAGTCACTATTGAAAAGGGAGCCAGGTTCAGTCTGTCTTTGGACAAGGAATATGCTGGGTGCTTCATGACCTCTGAGTGTTCTTCCCCAGCCCAGTATCTCCCTATTCTTTCAATACCATGTGCCACTCATCCAAAATGGCACTTTTGCAACTTATCATAAGAAACTTCAAAGCCTGAGTGTAATTGTGGTTGTGTTTTCTCCCGCCATTCTCCAATACGTAGACAACATAAGTACTGTTCAATAAGTTCTTCATCCTTCGAAGAATGCCCTGCACTGATGTACTCCACTGACAAATGTTCAGCCAGCTAGAGACTCACTTTGAATCAACAACTGCAATATAGGAGAGCCAAAATCACATGGGAAACTCTAGTAGCAGCACACATTTCAGCTCTAAAACTAGTCTTGAAACACATGTATCATCATAATGTATAAACAAAAACATATTTTAAAGCAAAATTGTTGGAAAAAAACCCTCTCCTTTTTACTTTTCTGTCAGGATATTCTGTATTTCTTTTGAAAGGGATGAGTAGAGTTCCTACACTAGTTGTGCTTCTTATCATGAGCCACCTCACAGAAGGAAGGTCCTTGTTCTGAGTGTTAGCGATATAATCTCTTTGTACAAGAGAAACACAACAGCTGGAATTTAGGTTCTGGAAGAGCCCAAATATAAAAGGAAAGAACTCTCTGAGTATGCTTACAGAAGGAAGAACAGGCTTTACAAAAGCTTTCTGTGTTGGACTAATTCACCTGCTGATTTTATACAGAAGAAAACTTCCTTTGGAATCAGCAGGGCAGTAGCTCTGCTTTGAATCCACGGGAAAATCCAACACACTGTTATCTACAACTATTAAGTCTTCCTGTGTGATAAGACAATTTAGTAACTTGAATATTTAATTTTGATGACTATCTTTTTTTTTTCTAAAGATCTTGACTCTTGTGTGCTTCCTACCCTTTGTAGCATGTCTCAAATACTATGTTGGCTGCAAGGCACTTTCCAAGGAGAAAGTAGGAGACTTCAGTTATTTGGAGCTAGTGTGTACAACTATGTGAGACCTCAATTTATCCAGTGCCATTTTAAAGAGACTCATGTTACTTAATCAATGTATGGTTCTTCTGGAACTCACCTATCCACTCGTAGCTGGCAGACAATGCTCAATGCATCTACGACTCCTTCCTCCTTCAACTGGTGACAACCAATGGCTGTGGCAATAAAACATCCAGTTCTTCCTATGCCAGCACTGAAAAGAAGGCAAAATTTAACATGAAAATGGAGCTCACAGACCAAAGAGATAAGTGGAAAACTGTAAGAACATGAAAAATGAAGTTGCTAGAAACAACCATTCCCATGCACATGTCTAGCAGGAGTAATTTCTCAGCTCAGTCTTCTAGACAGAAATGAAAGATTATCGTACTCCAGCAGTATGACTGTTGTGGGTTATTTGTGAGCCCTAAAAGCTACCTCTCCCTCTAACCATGAAAGTAAAAAAGATCAAAACCATACGGATGGAGCTGACCTCCTCTCCTGTGAGTCTTCAGACAGGAGAAGCATTAAGTGCTACAGCTCTATAGGTTTTCTTGATGCCTGCTTGGAAACTGCCATTTTGGCATTTTCTTTACTCCCTGAGCCTCAAGCACCTTTGAGAATCTGTGACTCTCTCCCTCTCTTGCTTCAACTATGTGGAATTCAACACAATCTCTTCTCCATTATACTATAGAACATGAAAAGGTGGGTCTTCTAGGCAAAGCATAGAGCCAAGGGCCCAGGTCTGCATGTCTGGTTTTACAGGAAATATTTAACCATGTCTTGCTAATATCTGTGCAATGTGTATGAATGCTACCTGCCAACGAGAGGATAATGAGAAGTAAAACTGGGAGCCTAAGAAAAGATCGGGTGAGTTGAAGCTCCTAATTTGACGACTTGTCTCCTTGGACATTGTTATCTTTGGGATAAATGGATACAAAAAGAGAAGGAAATAGTTTATAAAGAGGGATATGCAAAAGGCAACACAATATTTCTGGTTTTTTTTCCTTTTTTTAAGGTGTAATATAATAGATCTGATCTCTTAATTTGGAGAGTAGGATATTGGACTGTAAGGGCATGCAGTTACAGGAAGTGCCACTTTTTCTAGAACATGTGCACAAGCTGAATGTAGCTGGTGAGGAAAGAAAAGAGTTTCTAGCAGTAGGAATAACACTGTCAAGTTTCCGAGTATGACAATTTTATCCTCTGTTCTCATTTAAAAAAATGCATGTAAGTACTCCAATTTATATGGAAAATCATTGCTTCTTCTAGGAAGGAGAAAATAACTTTGGTACAAAATATGTGTTGCATTGTATGCTAGATTCTCAGTCAGCTTGGTTTCATTAACTAAATGGGGCTAATTCAGTTTCACATTGGCAGAATATAATCCTGTGTTTCTAGTTTTTCCTTATTCATTCAAAGTAAAGAACAAAAAAAAAAAAGTTTTCTCTCTATACTTGGACTATATTAATTAGTATATATATTTGGTCCCAAACCACCTAGTTGGTATTTATTTTGTGACTACAAATTTATGTAACCCAAATTTTTGTAACCCAAATTTATTTTGTAACTACATATCCAAAAGATGTATTGAAGAGGTATTTCCAGTTTACTACACACTTTAGACTAGTAACACGATAGAGGATCTCATGTCATTGTACCTTTTTGGTACTATACGGTTGTATTTGTGATATTTCTTTCTTTGGCAAGGGCAGTCAGTTCTGCTGGCTTCAAGCATGAAGACAGAGATTTATTCTTTTTCCATGTGTCTGCAGAACAAAAACTGCTTTGCTAAAAGAAATAGAGTCTTTTTTGCATACTATGTCCTGAATCAACTCATTACTGAGTTGTGTAGCAGCGTTTAGTGCTGACAGGCTACAAGAAAACACATACACACACACACACACACACACACAGACTTTTCCCACTTGTATCATAATTCTAATTTTTAAAGCTTCTTAAAGGGTCTTGTTTGGACATGCACTATAATGATCCTCTGGAAACAACTGAGAATTGTTCATTTTCATCTGAGGCCTGAATTTAAAAATTAACACTGGCATTATGAGACCTGCCTGATATTTTCAGGTTAAAATAGAGGACACTGTGTGTTAGAAAATGGAGCAAGAGTGAGTTCATCTTCTTTGTAGATCATACAGTAGTAAGTGTAGTTGAGTTGTCACTGGAGAGCTGTGTTAATTTTAATCATGACTGAGATGGCAGCTGAGTCTTTAATCATGAATAAATTCCTGCTAGTAATTAAAGACTGTTGTCACATTATCCGTCCAAGAAAGATACCCCATTTCTCTGAAATTCCCATTACTGAAAATAATGTGGAAAATGGGAATCTCTGTGGTCATCCATGATTTTGTGCATCGTTTAATAAAAATACAATTACAGATGAAAACAACTGGATAAAGTTTGGGGAAGTTCCTTATCCATCACACTTTAGTTTGGTAAAATGATGGGTAGTTGAAATCTGCCTTCCACTTCTCTAAATCTCCTAAATATAGATTTAAAAAGAAGACAAAAAGGCTTTGTTTTGATGTACATTTTAAATTAAAAAAGTACTCTCCCTACTATAAGTGATGTATCATAATTATGGGAGAAAGCCAGTAAGAAAATACTAATTCCTTTTTTTTTGTTTTGCTTTACTTACTTGTGAAACAAAAATAAAACAAACTCAGGGCTGTTTCCTACTATTGAGATTATGATGTGACACAATCAGTCAATATAAACCAATAAAATAGTACTTGAGTGATGAGAAGTTTCTAGTTCATTATCATTTCTTTGATTAACACTGTGCTCTTAAGTACTGAATAACACCTTGCTCTTGAGTATTAAACCCACTGTCTTTATGAAAATGTTCCCAAACTTTAGTATTGATGTGGTTTTGTCTCCGTATTTGCATCTGATGTCTGTTGCTATTAACTGACTTAAGACATTTTAGTCAATCACAGAGCAGAGCATCTAACTTGAACATATTGCTAAGGAACAGGATTATAAAGAAAGGAAACTGTGGGGAAAAAAAAAAGGCAAAATCATTTTTTTCCATCTGGTCTTTCAAACACTGACAGAACACATAAGCAGACACCAAGGCATGGTCAGAAACAACTTGGTAGCAATAAGGGTATTACCTCAAAACCTCAAATCCTTGAATAGAAACTTAGAAAAAGCCATTGTCATTAAGGGGATTTTTCTATGGGGAACTTTCCTCTTCCCAAAATATGGTCTTTGGTTAGGAGAAGGACAGTTTGATATGATTTTCTGTGGCCTTGTTTTAGCTAACCTTTTAAGAAAATGCTTTCAAGTTACCTGCAGTGCACAATTACAGGCCCTCTGCCAGGCGATTCCATCCTGTCCTCTTCCACATCCAGCATGAGCTGCAAAAGAGGCTGAGCACTGTCCGGGGTTTTGTGGTCTGGCCAGGACGTGTACCAGTAGTGTTTCACACTCTGGGACTGGCTTCCTTGCTGAAAACAACATTAAGATTTTATATGCATGCTTATGATGAGCAAGTCTTTTTATCTCTCTCCATGTTATGGCAGAAAGCCAATAAAAATGCTCTGAGAAATTTTATATATAAAATTATATATATATATATAAATTTCTATATATATATATATTCAATTAGACTTTTTTAGACTCATTTGTTTGATACAACTGAGGGAAACAGGTATGCTTCCATGGACAGAATTCTAAAAAGAAAAATTATCTGTGTTTTCCTACTATATAAATTCTATTCTGTCCATTAAATTATTGTCTTGCTTTGTGGTAAACTGGAAATTGTCAGGGACTTCTGTTAACTCAAAAATGGAACTGAGAGACGACCTTAATTTGGGCCTCTGATTTTTACATGTTTCTGCTGTTTTTTTAATGATAATATCATAGAGTCTTATACTAAAATTAGAAGAGCATTCAAGGTAAAGCTGCAGAACTGCCCTACTAGATCAGTTTAACCTCCCAGTTCCTCTTGTGATTCTCTCCAACAGAGGTTGCTACCACTTAACTTCAACAAGCAAGGGAGAGTATATGTAGCCCAGAGTAATCTGCACACTTTTAATCCAAACAATGTGGCTTCTAATTAGTTCGCCCTGCCCAGAATGAAACATCAAAAAAATTTCTCAGTTCACTATTTATTGCAATCTCATGGAATTTAAGAATTATGGAGAAACTCCGAAAGGAGCATCTGCCTTATTCTGCACAGTTAGTGTTTAGTCAGAACCATCAAGCTCGAGGCATGAAGCTTTATGTATGAGTTATATTTTTAGCTTTTCAAATGGGCTTATGGATGCACTCAACACATGACATGAGCAGCTTATCTTTTTCTGAATGATGCTACGTTCACTAGTTCTTTCATTAAACTAAAATCTCTTTACATTGCTTTGGCAATTTTAAAAGGGCCTCAAAGCAAATGTAATTTTAAAGGTGACACACTCTTTTTGAAACCTTTTTTCCTGCCAGAGTGATACGAAGCAGCAACAGGGCAAGTTCCACAGCTTCGGTCTCAATTATATCTTTCAGCTATGAGCTTCACAGCTCAGTCATTCCTCCCATAAAAATTCATGACCATTTCAAGAAGCATTTAGCTTCCTTTAACATTGAAAAATAAAATATGAGAACAGTGCTTCGCAGCAGATACAGATCATTACCTTTATTGTGAGCTGGCGGACAGTATAGTTCTCACATTCTTTCACGCTGTTAACAAGGACTTCAACTTTCCCATAGATTCCTCTTTTTTCTGGCCAATAAAGCACACATTTCTGGAAAGCAAAACGTGTCAGTGTTATCAAATAACTGGAGTCTTCAGCCACAGTAGTATCCAATGTTTAACAGAGTGTACTTCTCTGAAAAGTTCAGATTAATTCAGCTGAGGTTAGAAGCTTTTCTGAATGAGTTATTGTTGGCTTCTTAGCAATGGCTTAGACCTGACTTTAAGGATCTGAGTATTATCTATATGAATCCTTATCACTGAACAGTTTAAATAGGCTTGTTTTCTTTTTAAAAATTAATGAAGTTCACTTAAAAGAACAAGCAGAATTTACAATAGTTTTTTCCTATATCACCTCATAATTCACAGTGCTAAAGCCTAAGATTTGTTCAGCTTATAGGTTATATATTTGGCATATAATAACTTTAAAATATTCTATAGTGGGTGCATATGTGTACATATAAGATTTCCTTCTGAGCAAGATACTCTGAATTTGTCCTCTCCTCACCTGTTCATTCTGTTTAGCATGATCCCTGATTCCACAAAGTGGGTAAGTGTGTTCTGACATCTCACTGAAGTCAGGGGACTTAAACACATATGTGAAAGTGTTTGGTGGAAGGATGGCCTAAGTTGCCCAATATATTGCTTATTGGCAATGCAGGATCAAAAGACTCATTACACAAAATCATATAGGGAATTCTTAACGTACCAGTAAAGTGTTAGACTATTTACATTCTTATATTATGTAACTTTATTGCATATTATTATATTATGTACTTGGCAAGCACTTAAAAGGGGATGAAGAAATAGTATTTACTAAATGGACTCTATCCATCGATATTCAGGTTAACTGCAACATTATGCTAATTTCATTATAATAACACTGTACTCTAACTGAAAGCAAACATCCATGTTGTACAAATACTTTGCTAAAAACAGATGATCATTACCTTGATAAAGGAAAGCATGTGAGTTCCACATTTTCTAAAATCACTCTAGCCAACCTGACTGATTTTATTAATTTTTTTTGCAATCAAATAAATTTTTATTTTTCATGTCCAGGATATAGGTAGAAAAACACTCAGAGAGCAGACAGCTCTACATAATGAGAACAGCAGAGAGGACTTGTCTGTATTTCCTAAAAATCATTGCTGAAGAGGTTGGGTTATATACAGAAAGCAGCTTACATTACAAAACCAAATGCAATGATCACTTTAATTCATTGCCATAAAACATAGTTTCCATCAAATCCTGCTAAAAATGAGCAAGGAAAAAAAATAATCATGCTCAAATGAAACAAAATGAAATACAAGCCTTTATGAATGCAAACTCTGCATTCAGAGTCGGAACTCTGCAAACTCTCTTGTACAATTACTTTTCTATAAAGAGATGCTCATTACCTTAGGAGTGTAAGGTGTGTGAAAGCCACATTTTCTGAAATACTGCTGGCCAATCTGACTGGTTTCATTCCTGTCTTTTGGAGAGTTACTCGAACATTTTAAATTCGCTGTCTCCCCGAAGACACCAACCAAGAATGGCAACAAAATACTCAGAAACTTGTGTGGAAAAAAAAAGGAAGAAAAAGTGTTTCCGAGGACCACAGTAACTCTGTGTGACACATAGAGCTGCAGGCATCCGTGAGACCTGCAATTCACGCCCCTCCCAGGGGAGCTGCAGCTTTGCTGGGCTAACATGGGCAGAAGAGAAGTCTAAATACACAATTGTACTCTGACAATTAACAATAGTTCAGGCAGTTCTTGATAAATCAAAGTTTGTTGCACTGACTACAAAGATCTCAGCCAGGCCGTAAGAGTGTTTTTCTTGACTCTCTTCCAGCACTGCAATTGGCAACTTGCACTGGGTGGACAATGAGCTGGGACTGTTCATTAAAATAGCTTTCGCGTAACGACCTATCTACATTTAGTAAGATACAATGGATTATTTTTAATGCAGGCTGCACATATTTTTTCAAGAATTCTATTTGTTACTTCTTTAAAAAAAGTCTCATAAATACATATGGAATCAGTTGCTCAAGTCACTTAAAAGATTATTATTTTGGGAAACTGACTTCTTTTTTTGTAATAAGGGCATCAAGAAAAAGATGGAGAGGACAAAGATATCAAACACAGAGATATTAATAGAGAACCACCTCGGAGCAAAAATTACCTTAAGCTAATACTTATACCTAAAGAAGAAAAAGCTAAAATCAGATAAGCATTTTTTATACCTGTTCAAAAGTTAAATGCAGCAGTTAGGAAAACTTAACTGCTCTGTAGCCTCATGTCTTTAATCATTAAAGGCTTTATGAGTAAATCTATCTACCTATCTGCATATATTTGGAAAGGGAGCAACTGACTTGATCTTATCATCATTTAAGTCTCTGAGGGTTTTTTTTTTGTGATTTATTGGTTCTATTCCCTGCTTTTTTTAGGCCTCTTGGATTCCCATTAAGTATATCCGTCTTTTACAGCACTCTCCAAATAGGTTGCATATTTCTGTGAGCTTGACAGGGAATGTCCAATCTTCTGTGCAATCTGCAAAAACACCAGAGCTACAACTGGGGAGTCTTAAAAAGATGCTTAAGATTAAAAAAAAAAAAAAAAAAAAAAAAGGGAGAAAAATCCCAGCCAACTTCATGCCAGTCAAAGGCCTGGGAAGCTTCCTTCTTTGTGTGGAAAAAGTTTCATCTTCCTGCGACCTTTCAGATTCCCTCCGCCTTCCATCAGCCAGCTCTCTATAACTGCCCCCAGCTGCTCATTATTTCTGATCTGGCCCCTGATATTTTTTCTTTTTAAATATATATATATATATATATATATAAACAAAACAAAACAAACAACCATTCCTTCCTTGGCCACAGCAAGTTTATGCAACAAACAATATCCCATTTGGTCTTTCCTTGCCTCCCTGGCAGGCTGCAGCACTGAGCTGCCTGTCCCAACCTGAGCGCCCTTTGCTGCCTGCCAGGTGCCAGCGAGGGCAGCTGCAGCCTTCCTGCTGCGCCACCACCTCCAGTCCCGGCATGGCCAGCCCATCCTCAGCAGCACTTTATTTTATTTTATTTTATTTTATTTTATTTTATTTTATTTTATTTTATTTTATTTTATTTTATTTTATTTTA
>JAUBOD010000038.1:581066-597475 GCA_032353885.1 Nothura maculosa | reverse complement strand
TTGCTTAAATAATTAAGTAGAATCAGCAGCTTTTTCAACTTTCAACTTGACTTTCCTACCTCTTGGTTTGGAAATAGTCTCTGGACTATTCCACGCAAGGCGTTCCAAGATAATACATGGATGCTGAGCTGCAGCACAGGGTGGTAACACTATTTACTAGGTCATCTTGTTGCTTACACTGTAGAGATTACTGGTGCACATGTGCTGTTCTAAGCAAAAGGATATTTTCACAGAGTTACTTTTGGATTTCTATGCTGACTTTTCATTCTGTTCCCGAGAACAAGATAAAACCTTGCGAAACAAAAGGAGGAGTGATCCCAAGCATGCTTTATGCCTCGTTTGCACTGAAGGTAACAGAAATTTCTTGGGAAGGGAATGGAGTCATTGTGGGGGCACAGGCCAATGTTTTGAAAATGTTTCTTAAAGGGTGCAAATGAATGCATGTCTCCTAGTTCCAAGTCCGCACATGGGCCTCTTGTCCTCCGTGTTAAGAGCACAGTGTGAACCCTAGCTAGCTCGTGTTAAAATATCTTTGTACTCACTTTCCCAACCTTTTCCCCTTAACAATATGAGGACAGGAAACCTCTTATTCCTTTTCAGCACAGAGTGATTATTAGCCATTTCCACAAATGCCTCAGGCTACGTGGCCTTAAAAAAACACCCGCTTCCTCCAGCTCACACAATGCCTGTGATTCTGATGGAGCCTGACCCCTACCTTAAAAACCCTCTTCCCAGCAGACTCAACAACTTATTTACCATGTCTTGGTAGAAATTTCTCATGATCCCCAGGAGCTGCTAAATCAATTTCGCTTGGAAATTACTTGCTTCCAAGTCCAATCAGCAAAATAATCACTGCTTTGGAATGGGAACACTTTTATAAAATGACAATCATGATCATTTATGAAATAGATATATGCTGTAAACTCAGACCTGAAATGAGGAAAGCTGAGCACTGTTCAAGATCTAGAGGCATTAAGCAATCACCATGCAGAGATGGAAGGGATTAGCTTCCTCCTGAATGCCAAATACCTTGGAGGTAACAATGCTGGGCCACAGGGCAGAGCAAGGGTGGCCTTGCTAGACAACCTCCCCCAGGGCCATCAGTACTGGAGATGCACCCACTCCATGAAAGGCACTTTTTCATGAAGTTCCAAGTCCATCTTATTGAAAGGATTCTATTCTACAGTCCTTATTCTATGTTTTTTTTCTTTTCTGACTACTGTTGCATTTTAAATTTTTTAGGGCATGGGGATATTTGCATTTGTATTATTTACAGAATTAGTCATTTATTGCTCTTGGTTCACTCCTGATTGTCTTGCTAAAAGTAAGACCAACATACAGTGTGAAAGGCTCTTTATGGCATTTCAGTTTCGTGAGCAGGAAAGGAAGGTGAAATTTTTTTGAGGCAGGCTGCTCTCACACTTTCACCTCAAAAGATGGGTAAATCTTTCACATATGCAAATATTCTGAAATTCATTCACTCCTACTTTGCTTCTTTTAGGTTTTAGTCTATAAATGAATGATGTATACTGGATAGACTTTTATTTCTTCTACTTTGTAAATACTCTCTTTTTTAATCTTTGTAAGCTTGCTGGTGATCCTACTGTCTTCATTAGGGAGTAAGACTGCAGCAAACATGGTAAAACTCAAAGTCTCAGGACTATACTACAAGGCAGCTTGAAAATTCTCAATATTAAGAGTCCTGTTTCTCATCATCTGTCTAGAAGTCTGCAGAGGGAAGTACTTTGTTCATACAATTTAGTTTTAAATTTCCCCTCATCTTTAAGCGGAGAGCCAGTTTTAGCACAAGCAATTTAAACAACAGCTTGTGGATTTGGCAGGTCTGACCTGCCAAGTGCTTTCCACCTTCATTTTACCGTGGATCTGCTCTTCTGCTGTGACTGCTTTCATGTAGGCTTTTGCCCTGAGGGTGTTTTTTAGAAAGAGTTAAGAAATGTCATCAGGTCACCTTGGATCTGTTACACACATGAAGATACCAACAGAACAGTTAACTTTTATGTTGGGCTGCTTGCTTCTTTGTAAGCAAGAGCCTACATATGCTCTGAAGCAGCATGGGAATTCTGCCTCTGGTTTGAGGTGGAAACAGGGGCATAGGAGGGGAAAAATAGATAGCTTTAAAGCTGAGGTTCTGCCATATGAACATGTAGTAAGGGCTGCAGGAGGCATCAGGAAGGGTTGCATTTGGGAAAGGTGAAGGAGTGAAGGCAGAGGATGAATAGGAGCCTTGGGCTGCTGCTTGACTGCAAGGTTATAGTTGTGGAGAGAGACCAGGAAACTACGAATGTAGGACTGGGAGCCTGGTCCAGGGCAGAAAGAAGTGCTGTAAGAGGGTGGCAGAGGGAATGTAGCCAAAGATATGGGTCCAGTAGATGGCATCTCATGGAGGAAGGATGAGGAAACATTTTTAAAGGAACAGTTTAGCATCTTGCCTTTGATCCCACTCTGAAAAAGTGCTAGCTGTATTAGCATATTATTTTAAACCAAATAATACTTTGAACTGACCGAGGCATCCTAGCATCTGTGTGTTTGCTATTTTACACTGCAACTGAAATATCTTTCCTAGATACATAATATTTCCCGTAATTTATAGTTGTCCATACTGAAGTAGCTTTCATTAGGCATTCACTTTGTTTCCCGTGAAGTGTCTGACTGGGCAGTATCTATTAACACTAACCTGCCCTCCGACACCCCACCACAGAATTATCTATGTCAGACTTATCTCTCAGAAAATGAGAACATCCTCCACAGTGCAGAGGGTGGAGCTGGCAGCCTAGGACATTTTTAGGAGATAATCCATCAACTCAAACGTCACTTGTCACCACAGGTGCCCTGATTGGAGAGACGCACCCAGCAGTGGGAATGGAAAAGCTGACACAGGCACCCGAAGCGGTGGGTTGATATCATCGGGGCAGGAAAGCAGGAAAGCTGTTCTATTAATCATTCCAATCATTTCCAAACCCTTTTGGGCTGGGTGTGGGAGTATTTATGATGAGCATGTGCCTCAGTCCTGGAAATATCTGCTTTGAAAAGGTTTGGTGCTAACATGCCCCAGACCTCCCCGCTGCACAGGGGGCTCCGTGCTTTGACAGCCCATGTGCCTCGGGGCGAGCAGCACCTCCCGCCTAACCTCAAGGGCAAACACGAAGGCTTTCGGAGTCCCCAGACCCTCAGCTCCAGCCCCGCTGCTGTGGTGACCCAATTCAAAGCATGTGCTGCAGAGAAGAGGCGGCTCTGGTGGTACCGGGGCAGCTCTGGCGCTAGAAGCTGTTGGAAGGGAGAGCCCCTTGCCAAAGCTCAGCCTGTCAGAGCGGGGCTTGGGTGACATCCTGGCTCCGCTGTAGCTGAGGGCAAACTCCTGCTTTCGTCAACGGGGTCAGGATTTCACCCTCATCTACATCCTGTTGACTGCGGGCCAAATTCTAAGGGCCATTACTTTTCTGATTACTCGCTGTGTAACTTGCATACACTTCCATTTAATTCCCTTAAATATTTATTGTACACCCTGCACACAGCCTATGTCTCGCAATAGATGAAATAACCTTGAAGTCAATGGGAATTTTACTGTTGATTAAAGGGAAGTGAGCATTTCAAACAGTGAATTTCTTTCCCAGATATATATCACATTTCTGGGAGTAATCGAGCTGCTGAAGGCCATCATTCTTCATTAATTTGACTGCAAGATCTTTGTACAATGTGACCAAACCACAACGCATGCAAGCTCACAGACAGAAATCTTGTCATTTAAAGTATGTGAATTTGCATGATTATCATATAGGATAGGACTACAAGAACATTAAAGAGATAACCAGCAAACAAATTTGCAGTTGATGGGATATGCTGTCAGTATGAAGGTATTCTTCATTAAAAATCTAAACAAAGAGATGTGCTTACATTTTTCTGTTTGACTGTAGAAAAGTCAAGTTTGACTGAACTTTTCTACTTTGATAATGTCAAAATGCTACAAAAGCACAACTATTCATTTGCGTATTTAATGCAATATTAATATTTCTACAATGTTTTGAAACTTTACACAGAACAAAATAAATAAATGAGAAGCAGAATATCTCATTATTCCCCACTAAATATTACAAAATACTTCCATTTCAAGGAATGCATGAATTTTCAAGGAAAACTATTCCACTGAAAAGTTTTCAATCACCTCTAATTATAGCAAAGCAATTCTCACTAAGACAGGAAAAAAACCCCAATTTATCCCAGTGAAAATACAGAAGCAATATAATAAAGCAGCAACAAGTTGATAGAGCACCTATGAGAGAGCACTGTGTAAAAGCAGTTTTGATACTAATGTAAAGAAACTTCAACAAGGCCATGCAGAGCATGGGGAAGGGAAAAAAAAGCAAGAGGCTGAAAGGCTGCTACCAAAGGATGGGATCCACTGGCTTTTCCCATCTGGGCCACTCAGTGCTAGATAGGATTCCAAACTGCTTGGCCCAACCAAAGAGAATTCAGGGTTTGGTATTTAGTGCATCATGCTGTGGGTTGTAATGCAGCCTGCAGACTTGCTCTTTTCACCCTCCAAACTGGGGCAGTTGCTGCTAGGCATGGCAGATCTTGCTCTGCATTTTTGCCTTATTTTTCTTCTAGACAAAACCAGCATGCACCCAGGCTGCATTTCAATATGTATTTGGGATGTGGCCAAAGTGTGCACCTACTAAAGCATCCTGTGAGAGCGCTCTGCATTTGCAGCTCCTATCACATTGCTCTTTTGTTTTCTTGTTACATAGACTGCAAAAGCATTTATGAATAGCTACAGAATACTGAAAGATAAAGATAGAAAATCTATCTATAAATGTACATCAGCAGTATATTCACAGAAAAGGACTAAATTTCATACTAGGAAACCATGGGCTCAGCCACTTACTTGGCAAAATTGTTTTATAGCGGTTTTTAGTTCCATGACTCGGGATGTCGATTTCTTTGGGATCCACAAAATTCATTGGTATTTCCTATAAAAAATAAATTAAATCAGATTGGTATTTCCAAAGGAGCCACACAGGAAATTATCACCAGAAGGCCATCTGCTGTTACACAACTGTCTCTTGACATCAAAGTTATTAAGAAAAAAAGTGGTTCCCACCTCAAGTCTGTCAACACCCTTCCTTCAATAAACACAGAAGTTGCACATTGAAGGGGCAACTTCCAAGGAGCACTTCTGATGAATTATTAAAAGCAACGTTTTTATAGGATTAAGAGATAGGTTAAAATATACAATAGTAATAGAAAAGTAGAGTTGAAAAATGCAATATTACCACATAAACCAGCAAGATTTTACATATTTGGAGTAAGAACTCTCAAAATAACTAAATATTAAAACATGACAAGGATAAATATTTTAATTCTGTGCAAAGTTATTAAGAATATCAGCTAAAGATCTTCTTGCAGAAAGCATGAGGTGAAGTGGCTTGCTCCATTTCATGCAGTGACACAAAAGCATAATAAAAAACTGAAGCTGTTTGTCTTGATTTTGATATTCTATCTTTTGAACCATGTTGTATTATTTAAATCTGCAAATGTTCAAACCCTAATTAAATTATCTTAGTGTAAGCTGACATTTTCTACTTAAGAATGTAATTTTTACTCCACGTTTTAAAATTTCATTCTTGGTCAGCACATTTACCCAAAGAGACAGTAGGAGGCAGCTTTCCTGACTGGTGCATGTCCTTCTGAGAGGACCAGGGCATGGTGCTCAATTACCTAGGACGCAAGAGCAGATCTTTACACAGACCCACAAAGCAGAGGCAGCTGCCCTTCTGCTTTTCTATTTGAAGAAAAGTCAAAGCTAAAGAAAATGTGTAACAGTCAGTGTGAATTGCTGTGACTTCCTTCTGCTTCCCAACTTGGTTTCTAAACACCGTAGCACATGAAGTTGCAACTTCTGTGTTTTTAATTTCTATCTTTTCTCTAGACCGATGCCCAGATGTTCAGAGAACCTTTTTCTTTCTCCCTCTCTCTACCTCTTCTCCAATCTCTTCCTTGCTCTTCAGCTGACTCATCAGAGGAATGAGATGCTGCCTCTCTTTTCAGGCCTGTAAATGTAGTGCTGCTAAAATACTGCCTCCTGCACTGGTGCTTCATGCATCCTTTCCAGTTCCCTATAATGTTATCTATGTGGCTGCTGTGCCAAGGGCAGGACCTTTTGTCTAAAAGGCTTCACTTCTGCATAATTGTCTTCCCTATCCTTTAGGTCAAGCTATCTTCCTCTCCCCTATCCTGCTTCTGATGTCTCATCTTTCTTCACAGAACTGCCTGATTATCCTATGTATAAAATGAGCTCCCACTGCTCTTACATATTCACCTCTGACTTACCCTTTCCAGTGATGACCTCTGGGAGACTCTTCTCCTTAGCCCTTGAGCTATGAGAAAAAGTCCTCTATCTACACAAGAGCCCTTGTCATGGGGAGGCTCTGCTAGTTCTCTAATTGCCTCCCCATCAGTGCCTGCTGCAATTTCAGAATAATGCAAATTGGTCAATTACTGACAGGTCCAGAAATGCCACAGAACTGAAAACAGAAACTCATTTCCCTACACCAACAAGGTTCATTAATAATATGAATTGCTTACATCCTGTTAATACTTTCTAGTCAGTGGGACTCCTCCCAACGGTAAGGCCTTGTGGGGACAAGGGCACAGGCACAAACCTAGAACACACAGTGGATCACAGCCATACACATACAGAGCACTTTAATCTGAAGTTGTCTACAAAATAGAAGATTCTGTAACAAAATTGAGGATATTTTTATCAGGGAATAACATACCTGGTAATATGTGGGGAAAATAAACCTAGGAGCTTGCAAGTAGCATGGAAGTGTGGAAATTAGCATACATTTATACAGAATCTGTACACATATATAGAATATGTATCTATTAGTTTCATTAAAGAGACATATAGACCTATTATATATAATTAAGTATGACAGATAATGTATAAACCCTCCACATTCATGTGCTCGGTAGCATGCATGCATATATACATGCTTGTATATATGTACATGCATACACATATATGCTTTTGTTTATGGTGTAGGCTGCTTTACAGTTGCTCACCTATCTGGGTGAGATACTCTTCGATAACAGCACTCTGGCTCACATCAGCTTTTAAAATGCTACAGCTGTTCATACACTGAAAGAGATAGGGGTTGGGTTCTTAAGAACATTCAAGAAAACGTGGCAAAATTTAGGAAAGATCAGGCAAACACTCGTTATCCTTATCCCTTTATTTTGTTGAGAACCATATTTCATAGATTTAAGAGTCTGGCAATTTTCTATGAAGGACTGTATTTTCTTTTATTTTACTAATTTAGGCATATAAGGTTTCAGTTCTACCACCAACTTCAGACATTCTATCTTTTGATTGTGAGTGGCTCTGGCAATTTATGTTTCTTTCTTATTGCCAAACAGGAATATTCTCTCCAAAAAATTAGATGAATTTCTGTCAGGATTAAAATAAGCCTTAAAATAGCCCTTTTGTCTTAATAAGTACCATGGGAAATATTTTGATAGTTACTTAGTAGATTTTTTATAATTAAAAAGCTAAAAATAATGTGAAACTGGATGTGTTTTAATTTTCCACTGAAATCTTAGAACATTTCTTTATTTTTTGCATACTTGGAAGGTTTTCATGGGAAATAAACAGTAGTCTCAAGAAGAGTGTTGTGTTGTTATATTTTCACCATTAGTTGAAACAAGCTGAATTAGCACAATGAGTTGATGGCTATACTTTGCATTCTTTGAATGCTTGAAATTCTTACTGCGAATCTGTGTAGATTTGTCTTGGTCATTGACTTAATTTTCTTTTCTTACTCTTTATAAAGTTAAATACATTTGTAAGAGACTTTTTGGCTTTTTTGTTCAATGCTATGGAGTGTTTGACAAAGACATGTTGAAGTATGTGCTGCATATTAATCAGGATTAAATCAAGAGGTGCTTCTCTTTTTGTGTGTTCAGTAACATGCTGCTCCAGAAAAACTGCCATTTATAGTGGTTAACAATTTTGTCTTTGAATTACAAACATGCATACTATTTATATGGCAATAATCTAAAGCTCTCATTATTACTGTGTTATCGTGACTGTATATAATCAATGCCTCAATGATCTCTCTGAATCTGTCACAGTCGCCCCACCAGATCAGAATGCAATGAGGCCTATTTTAAAATCACAAATTACAATCCTGGTTGTTTGTGCAGTAGCTCTAATACTACTCTTCTCCCCCGTGTGAGTGGAACTATTGATATAACGGATGTATTTATCTGGCTTGTGTGCAAGTTTCTAAACATAAAATACCACTTGGGAACATTCTAATCTGCCACTCTCATGTGATTATTACCTTGATACTAAAGTGTTGCCTGATTATTTTTTCACAGTTTCTGTTGTGCCAGTTATATCAAAATCCTCATTTAAAGCTTATTGTTAAACTCACCATGAATTCTGTTTGGAGTAAATGAGAACAGGCAACTGTCTCTCGGAGCTGCTGTCTTGTCAGGACCCGGCCGGCTGACTGTAAATATTCCATGGCTACTTTTTCTCGTGGAGTAGGCACAGAGACAAAGGGCTCAACACTCCCCAAACTACTCATGTCCAAAGTCAGGGAGACATTGGATCCTCGTCTGCAGTAAAAAATACAATATAAACAGTTATATCTGATCTGCCTTATTTTAAATGCCATGTATATGTATGTGATTGCAAGTTATTAATGCACCCTAATTTTCTACATGGTTATCAGGAGATTTTGATGTACGAAGACTGCAAGACTGGTTTCTGTGGAAGCACTTGGTGTTTAGGAAACCAACATTTTATAGATCAATGTAGCTCTTGAATCTAATAATTGACTCTACAAGAATACTAAGAGTTAGGGAGAAACTATTGATGTTTTCTTAAAAGTATAAACCGCTACCAGTATCTTATTAATCTTTATGGATGCCAAATGTTAAGGTCTATAAGAAAGAAATGTTTTGCAGAAATTAAAAGGAATATTTTTCTAAGTGATATAGAAAACAACCTGGAAATAAAATTCACAGTATGTTGACTACATCGTGAAGAAGCTAATCAAACGTCAAAGCTCACTAAATTTACAGCCTGGAAGGTGAAAAAACAAGTGATAAAATCAACAGAAGCAAGAGGAAAGGCAACACAAACATGGTTGCTAAGACAGCCGACACTATCTCAGGATAGATATAGGAGAAACAATAAACCACAAGTGAAGAAATGCTGCTGTACAGAATTAGAAGGGATTGTTCAGAAATAACAAACATCACTTGCAGGACATTCAAATTGACTAATATTTCACATTTCTACAGGCAAACAAAGTTTGATTCAATAGCACCTTTGAGCAGCTATCAAAACATATCAATAAAGCACATTTCATGCTTTTAATCACTTTCTCTAAACAACACTCAGTTGTGTTGTTTTTCTTGTTGTTATCTATCAACCTAATATTATCTACTGAATCTTTAACTTTAGGCATATTTGCACTCTGTAGATATTTGCGCACACACACACACACACACCTTTTTGGGTACAATTCATTTGTCTTTTCAAGCACCGTGACTTTTTACTCTGTGCTCTACTCTTCTCCAACCAGAAAGAGCACTGTCAGCGGGTTGACTGCTTTCTTCCTTGGTAGTAACCCCACCCATGTCATAAAGCTTTGTTTTGTTTTTCCTTTTCAATATTGCAAGATGCAGATTGCACGGATGCACTTTCCTCCCTCCTAGACACATGCCAATGGATTCTTCTGTAACTTAGTTTTAAATTGCTGTCACGTCAGTTTGCCTGAATAGAAATGACTTCAGTCACCCACCTGTCACTTAGCAAAACACAGAACAACAATCACCAAGAAGAGAGACCATCTGATGGCATCAGTGAATCTCAGACCGTGCGTTACGGTACCGTACACAGGCGCACTTTGGTTTTGATGATGGGTGGGTGACTGAAGTCGCTATCTAGGCCCGCAGATGGTAACAGTGAGTCAGAGGCAGCAGAACAGG
Organism: Nothura maculosa; assembly: GCA_032353885.1. Classification (NCBI taxonomy): domain Eukaryota; kingdom Metazoa; phylum Chordata; class Aves; order Tinamiformes; family Tinamidae; genus Nothura; species Nothura maculosa. The sequence continues at coordinate 587,449 of JAUBOD010000038.1, read as the reverse complement.
TGGTGGAGGCGAAGCAGAGCTGAGGTGACCCGGCCAGCTGGCTGCCTGTGGCAGCACATGGGATCACCACGTTGTGGAGGAAAAGAGAGTCCTTGCAGCAGAAGGAGAAGATCCCCCTGGGACCCCGCTTGCAGACAGGGACAGTGTTTGCAGGGGGAAGTAGGCGGTGTACGGTGCTGCTACTCTTAGGGATGCTATCCCCAAACCTAAATTTGTTAGGGAGTGGGCAGAAGTGCTGTGTTGAGCAGGATGACGAGTAACTCATATATACACGGGCTGTGAGCATTGCTTACTGTGTACCCTTCACCATAATGAAGTCCTACTTGGTGGTAAGAGTGCTCAAACTCAGATTTAGAGCCATGGGAGGCTTGCAGGAGGTATTACACGAGCTAGCCAAGATGGGCAGCTATTTGCCAGCCTCTGTGAGAATAACAGGTTCCCGAATAACAGCCCCAGGCAGCACCCCTGGTGACTAAGCCTGTCCATGGGGGAAGTGAGTCCCATTGCACCACACAACTTCTTAAGGAAAACATCCTGTTAGACCCTTCCTTATAACAGCCCTCCCACCCAGACACTCTCCTGACCATGACTGTCGCAAATTAATCCATGGAAAAAGGCAGTCCCTTAAACTGGTGGCTCTGAGTCTAGTTAAGGATTTGTATTACAAAGCGAATCTTAAAAACAATCCAGAAATCCATAGACAAAGAGTGCAGTCAGCCTGTTTAAAACTGTTAGACCCTGGTTGAGAAATATGTGAAATCCAGACATACTTCTGGAAGACTCTACTGAGATTTCGTGTTACAGAGGAAAAGTATTCTCATTGTTTAGCAACAAAGTACAGTGAAATTGTTAATATTTTCTTTGGCTTTTACATTGTTATATCTGACAGCCTTGGCAAAAGGTCTATTTCCTTTCTAACAACAACAAAAAAATATACCTGATCTAATTATAACTTTGAGTTTACAGCTTTTTCCATTTATGGGGATTATTGATGAATACTGGTGTTGAGAATCAAATAACATACTCTGGAAAGAAGAAATATTTTCTTAACTACTTATTTAACACATTTAAAGCTACTCAGTTAAAAAAATACAGACTAAACAATAACTATCTAAGGATAGTTGTCTTTCTACCTAAGGATAAAAAAAACTATCGTCAGAAGACATACAAAAGGCAGTAGATCTGAAGCTATTGTTTCCATAAAAAAAAGGTATCTAAAGTAATACTTTTGAAATAGTAAGATTTAATTAATAAGATTTTATAATGCTTACATTAGCTGGAGAATAAGGACATAAAAACTGGAGAATAAGGACATTTTGCCTATGGCCTTGTCATGAAAGATCCACCAAGTCTTTGTACGCCCTACTAACACATGCAAGGTTGCAATCTCAGATCCTGCTCTGGACTCCCTGAATTTTCTATGTGTGTTTAACAGTCCCTGTAGGAGCAGAGAGGGTGGACCAGATGATCTCTAGAGGTCTCTTCCAACCTTCACCATTCTGTGATTCTGTGAAATTCCAAGTATACTCTATATATTCTTCCTCAAGAGCAGAAAGCAAGAGGAGAACGAAATTCTCTTTTGTTTTACTATCTGCATGAAAAGTTAGGCCAGTAAGTTCACCTTTTCTCCTTACTGCTGAGACTGCAGAAGGCTGGCCATTGAGCACAAAGTAGCTACCACTTCATCCAGATCCCTCTGACATTCTTGGGAACTTTCCCTTGCCTCTGAGAGGTTTTAGATTAAGGAATCACAATAAGACAGTTGAATCAGTGACATTTATAATCCAGGAATTCATTTTTCTTGAATCTCACTGAACAGGCATAATACTGGTCTGTCTATTCTAAATTACAGTGAAAAAGCTGTACATACGATGTTTCCCTCATTTCTTAGAGGGAAAATTAGAACCCTTTTTTTTTAACCCCCTAAATAACTTTAATATTCTTTTCCCCTTGCAAATACCCTGGGCCCAATTAAATAAGATTTGTTTATTCCTTTGTGAGCACAATAACCTCTCCTGTAATTCCCTTGGGGTTGTGTCTTGCTGAGGATGAGCATTATGTGAGGAATCTGTGGAACTGCAAACGTTCGTGACAACATTGCATTAAAGTCAACACAAGACCAACTCTCCTGACATTTCACTAGCTGTGACAGCCACCTCATTACCGAGCAGGTGAATAAGTTCAGGAAACCACTTGTGTCTGTGTATTGTCTAGCACCTCAGAGGGGGGCTCAGTATGTACTCATGCTCATACTTCAATGGGGTAATAGGAACAAGTCCATTGGTGAGAATCCACTGGAGTCTTTTTAATGATACATTTATAGAAGCAGATTTTAGGAGAGACCATGATAAAAAAAAAAGATTAATGCAGTGTTTGTTTGACACTCTTCGAAAGGAAACTCCACCTGTCCACCTCAGAGGGCCACCAGGCTACTAAAAGACTATTAATCATTAGCAAGGTCATTTCCAGGGCTTCCCTAGCCCTAAAATTAAGCCACCGTTTGTGATTATGAAAATCCAATTACCCGACACGTTTTCCCAGTTGTTTACTTAAGCCGGGCACTTTCTTTAAATACACGTTCCCATGTTTATTCAGCACTCTTGAAAAAGGCCTCACCCAGGGCCCCAGGCCTCAGCGTTTCGCTCTTGCTGCAGGCCCTGGCAGCGGCGCTGCTGCTCGCTGCCCTCCAAGAGCCATTGCTCCTTGACCCCTGCATTTCAGACGTGGGAGGCGCTTCCTCCTGCGCCCGCCGCCGCTCTGCCAGGCCTTGCTGCGCAGGCCTCGCTGCCAAGGCGCGCGCGGGGCCGCCTGCGCGGGTGGAAGGAAGCCATTAATTAGCTGGGCGAGCAGCGCTGGCCATGGCTGCTGGGGAGGGAGCTGCAATCGAGGCCGAGGCTCCCGCTGGCATGAGGGGAAGCTCCACAGGGTGATTCTCTACGGGTTTTACTGCAGCAACAACAGGAAAAATGTTGCCCTTGCTCTGAACTCTTGTGTCTGGTACTCACAGACTCATTCTATGTCTGTGTCCTGATTCTCTTCTCCCGTGGATATATTTCATGAGCAAATATGCACTGAGTTCAGGTGTGTTTTGCAGGACTACACTTCCACTAAAGAGCATAATGAGCCAAAAGATTTCCAAAGTTTGCTATCTTACTGGAGCCTTTTCTAATGCCAAAATAAGAAATGACCTTTAGAAATCTCCTGCATATCCAGTTTTATGTTTCAACAGAACAATTCAAAAAAAAAGATTGAAAATCTGTTAAGAAAATGGCAGCTGAGAAAATGTAGGATCCTGCTTTCCTGCTCTTTGAAAGAATGGCTGCAAGAGGACGTGGCCACATGGCTGAATAGATGTGATGACTGAAACTGTGGCTGGGTGTAGAGGTGCAGAGCACAGTAAATGAAAAGAGGGCATAAGGCTGCTTTGTTATTAATCCTGTATCTCAAGCGAAAACAAATAAAAATAACATACTGCATAACCCTAATAGACTTCAGAAAATAAATCAGATCCCCATTGTTAAAAAATAAGGCATTACAGAGGACTTTAAAAAATCCTTGAAAAGGACTGAACATACTGCCATTTTCCTTAAGCCTTGGGCAAACAGTTACAACCTTTCCAATATGCAACTGCTACATTTCCTCCCAAGTCCAGATTTACAAAGTACATTAGAATTAGTCCTCAAAAGACCCTGGAAAGACTCTCTTGAGGTGAAACTTGATAAATTTTAAAGTAACAGTCAGGGCATCATTAAATAAACAGTCATGCCTGGTTAATATAAGAACATTGTATTCATTTGTCACAGATGCTCATATACTATCCTTGCTTTGTATGTGACAGTCTGAAATATATACCTACTTTCATACTTATTGTACTACTGCAAGCCTAGGGAAAGCAGTGAATAAGCGGATGATTAATTACATAAATGGGTGTGTTAATCCTTAGGTTTTCCTCCTGACAGTCAGAGTACTATTTCAAAAAAGTCTTTTAACTTTGTGGTAAACAAAATTCCATTATTGCCAGGGCAAACTTGAAAAGAGAAGATTCTATTTTTTTTTCTTGGAAATGTAGTGCTCATGAGTTTCTGTTTTCTGGTATGCTGCACCTCACATTAAAGAAGATAAAGGAAAGAAAAAAACTCAGTTTCTGAAAATATACAGTACCCATTAATGTAATCTCTTATTCATGCTTACTTGCTCCAAAAGTCACACTTTATCACCAGCATAAGTTTGATAAAATAATGAATAAAAACCCCATTATCTAACTATATAAGTACCATCCTTGTAAACAAAAATTGCACATAGGGCATATCATGCCCTTTTAATTTTTGTACTCACAGGTGCTTTATGAAGCATTGCAATATGGATTCTATGCTTGGTAGTTCTGTGATGAAAACTCAGTTCCCTAAATGATCTCTGATTTGCTTGGTGACATTTCTGGATTCCATTTAGACTTCACCTGTACAGCTTGCACAGCTTTTAAGGATGCACTCAGAGCTGGAGAGCTCAATACTTTATAAAAATCATGCCCACGTCACACCTTGAAGCACTCAAGAATCAGGAGCTGCAACCAGCCAACCATCGAGGATAAAGCTGAATTTATGTTAGAAGCAGGACTAAAGTCCATGGTTCCCTAAATTTGTGTCATTGCTTAAGCTACTTTAAATCATTTGGAATTCAATTGCCATAGGTATTCTTCTCTACAGGAAATTGCTCATTTCAGGATTCAGTATTATTTATGTCAGTCATTTACTCAGAAAATAGCAGAGGAATACACCCTAATTTTGATAGAAAAGCTGCACTGTGGCTATAAAACGACCAATTTACTTCACATTCAAGGATAATGTGCATTGTAATAGGCCTAAGTGGATACAGCCCAATGCCTTAAAGGACCTATTTCACTCAGCCACGTTTGGTCATTTTGCAGCAACTTCACTATGCATGACAGTAATAAAAAACAGGATCACACAATTCTTTGGACCCAGGTTCCACTTACAGCACTTTGATAAGTCAAAACTTATCTCCCTGTCTTGCTATGGGCTGACATACCTAACCATGAGCTCCTATCATACTTATGAATAGTGGGCTCTGGGCTTCATTTCCACAGCCTTATTTATCTTTCAGACTTATCTTTGTCCTTGACTTATTTCTCTCTTTTGGAGATCACAGACAGATAAGTAGATATTAATCCAATATTTCCAAAGCCTGTTTAGCAATACCTTGTTAATATTATGGTATATATGTTTGTATAGGTTACATCATAGGAATTTGTGTGGGCAGCCCAACATTTCTAGCAAGAGGACATTACTTACAGTGCAACACGGTTAAGCTGGAATGAACATTGAAGCTAACACCTATCACTAGAAAGCCATAGCTGGAGGATTTTTGATGACAGGACTATTATGAGAGGCACTAGTATGAGTGAAATTCATACTACACATCTTCTGGAAAGAAAGGCTATGATTTCTACTCTTGCTCTATCACAGTTAGTGATAGAACACTAGTACTTTCCCCTTAGTACTCTACTGTTACATTATTGTTTTTTTTTCCCCCACTCGTTTCTTGCTTGAATAAGTGGTGCTTCCCAACTTTCACTTTCAGGAAAGGCCTGAAAGTAACTGCAGCACCTGTGTGCTTATGAAGAGGAAAGGGAAGAGGGCATCTGTGGCTCTTAGGGGCAAGACTTCCAGTCCTCCCGTTTCTTAGCCACAATAAACCTTCTGGCACCTGGCAGCGGCATCCTCTAGCCCTCTTGGACTTGCAGAAACTGTCAGGAACCTCAGTTATAAAGTTTAAATAGTTTTTTCTTCTGGAAAGTGGAGACACATCACAGCTCTACAGAAGAACTGGTTTTGTTCCCACAGCTAGGAGCCAGAGCAGGCCAACACCTCTAGTGCTCAATTTCAAACAATTTTCACAATCTACTCAAAGCTCAACATGTCAAAATGAACTAAGGAAATGGTTTTGACAAGTACTTCTGGACTAAGTTTTAAGCAATCAGTATCTAGTTAGGACAGGAATGGCTCAATATCCTGTAGAGGAAAACAGCTGACAGGAGAGTAGTTTCAACTTTCCCTCTTTTAATCATGCTTTCTAATGTACTGCCAATTCACTCCTGTTCTGCCCTCGATAAGGCAACGCTGCACTGCTACGGGAACTGACTGTTCAAAAATGCAGGGCTTATACAACCTCCCATGTCTTCCTGTAGATTACTTGTACAATCAAACCACACTTTGTCACGCTACCTTCTTTCTTTAATAAAATTTGAATGGTACCACAAAGTTCTGTTTCTGATTCATTCTTACATACAGGATTTCACAGGTAAAAGTCAAGTTAAATGTTCAGAGGTCGAAAATATGAAGACACTAATCTGTTGTGATTATTTG
>JAUBOD010000038.1:557048-574882 GCA_032353885.1 Nothura maculosa | reverse complement strand
ATCCCATTTCAGGTTCTTCTTACCTACACCTGCTCCTCCCACACGGGTGGCCCAGGTTGTCAGCCCTTGTCCTGTGCAGGCACGAGCAGTCCTGTGCAGGCACCCAGTGTGCAGGCACGAGCAGTCACATTGTGCCCTTGCACTTTGTAGAGATGGCCTGCAAGTCCTAGAGAGGGAGAGAAGCCAAACTCCAGGCTGTGGGGAGGCCTTGCACTGATGGAAAGGAGCACTGCTAATAAACACAGCAGCAGCTGCTCCCTATGATCTGGCCCGTATGAGCTGCTGCACCAGGCGCGTACTTCTTCATTTGCAGGCTACAGCTACAGAAAGAAACAAAACAGTGCCCGGAAATAGTCGCAGGCACTGAAACGTGGTCATCAATATTGTTTAACTTCAAGCCTTGCCCTTGGCTTGTTTTCAGTGTGTGCTGAGTGGTGCTCCTCAAATCAAGGCACCGGCTTCCCATAGTTTGGGAAGCAGCAGGCGCACAGAGTGCTCCCCGTAGGCAGCTGCACCCAGCCCTGTTCATGAGAGGGAGAAGGATTTCAGGAGCATGGACACAAGCTACTTGGTGCTAGCTGACCTGAGTGGAAGTTTCGGGGTGGGTTTAATTCACCAGTGCATTTCATACACCAGCACAAATGAACATGGAGAGTTCTGCCAAAAGAGAGACAGGCATTTTTAGGTCCTTCAGAGAGGTTTTTACAGCATTCTCTCCCTCTTCCTAAACCATGTGTACCAATAGTAGCTCCTAGTGCTTTTACAGTATTTCCAGCTAAGATTCTCATCTTCAGCATGCCTTTCCAGAAGGCTGTGCCAACCTGGCCGCCTCTATCCAGTGGGTGACAGCGGTGCCAGAGGAGGTCAGTGCAGCGCGTCCAAAGGGCTCCAGTGAGTCGCTGGCAGAGACGGGCTGCAGCTCTGCAGCTCCTGCCTCCTCCTCCAACTCTGTTTACTAGTTCCTGATGCTTTTCTAATTCATTTTGATAGGGTATCACTGTAAAATTGTTCTCTGGCTATTGCTTTTGTGTTGGCACACAGCTCTGCTTCAAACAATTACGCTGACATTTTCCTGAAAACAATCCCGAGCATTTAAATTAAGAATGCAGAGAGCATATTCAGCTCCACACAATAGGGTAAATTTATCCTCCAAATCTATGCAAAGCTAGTATATTTTAGCCAGGAAATTCAAGGCCTCTTCCTGTAAATAAATTAAGTTCCCATGCTTATGTCATAAATACAAAAACTGGCATGTTTACAGTATTCCAACTGCAAGGTGCTCCCCTCTGAGCATTGCTTTAAATGATTACTCACAATAGGCTGTTTCATATAAAAAAAGCAGATCAGCAACATGGTAATTACATTTGCAGTACCAACTGTGCTCTATGATTTAAAAATCAGAACAGAACCATGGAGAATTGCTGGAAAAAAAATCCCATCTATTAAATAGAGATTTGGTTGAACAGTGATATCCTGAAATGCAACTGCCATCATGTTAATGAAGAAAGGCACAGGAGGGCTTTTTATTTACTCTGTTTCCAGTGTTTCTTACTGGTTCTACAAGTGCATTCTTTGGTGTAGAGTATTCTTAATGCAGTGATTAATTTTAATGGATACTGCTTTTCTAATGGCAGGAAAATAGGTATTACAGTTAATATTTGTCATCGATTCCACTTGCAATCCACAGTTTTTGTCTTCCAGATGGTCATTTGACAAGATACAAAAATTGTAGAGAAGGCCTGAACAGCAATTTAATTAGTGTGCCTGTGAAAAATAACTGAGAAGAGTTTAGTTATCAATATTAACATAGGAGTTCTCTTCCATCTCCAAACTTGAGTCTAAACCATGCAAATTTTGTCTCTAATGTGGACAAATACACGATGTTTCTATGTATTTGAGAAAAATGAATATTTTCATTGTTTGTGAACATGTGAATAGTTTTTAATTATATGTTCATGATTTGAACTTTATCTTTTGCACTGACAAGCATGGGTTATTTGAGCAAATATATTTTTCCAATTATCTTAAAATGTTCTGCTTTTCCATTAAAATTTCTCTTTGTTCTCGTAAGAAAGTGGAGAAAAGTGAGCATTTATCACCTTCTTCTCTAACTAACCTCTTGCCTTCAATTTTACTACTCTCTATTCCAACACGTACTGTGATTTCCAAGGCAGGGAACAAACTAACTTGTTTGCCCTCTCCCCTCTGGCTTTGTTCATGTTGGCTTTGACTGCCTTCCTTTTCACACAGCCTCTTCCCTGTATTCCAGCCACTGCACATAGTTGCAGAATTCTTTTATTTCATATTACAAAAATATATATTTCACTTATCTGACAGATTTTTCTTGTTGGATTTTTTTATTCTCTATTCTGGTGTTTATTTGCATATAAATGAAATTGTGTAGAAAGCATCTGTAAAATGATGTTAGGTCAGAATGAGAGTCTTACTTGCCTCTAGCACCCAGATATGTGGGCAATACAAAATCTCCCTCTGAGACAGAATCCTCATCTAACAAATGTGTAATAGACTGCAAAAACATAAGGCTACATTTTTTCTTACAAATTGTTTAGATAAAATGGACACAGTTTTAGGTCTTTGTAGCTAGGATGGAATGCATAGGCTTAAGAAGGCTTTCATGAGGACTATTCGTGTATTTATTTTTAGTATACTTAGCACTATGACTGTTTTCCATGTCTTCTGTCTCTTTCCATGTGCTTTTGTATGCTAGTTAGTAACTAAATTATTTTAACAAAATATGATATTCTGCACCAGTTAGGTAAAATATCATGGTCCTAGTCACAAATAACATCAAAACTAAAACTCACAGCAGTAGTGGCTGGGGAAAGGAATAAATATGTATGCTAAATAGGTGAATACTCTGCTGCTGTAGCACATTTTCTTTGTATATATATATCTTTATAATGTCAACCATGTTTATTATGAATTTTCAATGCTTGATATGTCAAAGGAAATTTAAAATACTGTATCATCTCACTTGATCAGATTCTGATTTTGGCTGGAACCCTTCAAAGCAAGAGGAGCGTTGTGCCAGGCAGCAGAATAAAATGAAGCCTTACTCTGCTGATGAAAATTTCTACATGATTCACACCCAAGCCTGAGTAGAAAATAAATGCTGATGCAGCATTCATGGAGGGGCTCATGGAGGCGCCTCTCCACTAAGAACTACAGCCAAAGCTAAACTAAATAAATGCCAGCCAGCTGGGCACCAAGTCCTTCCTTGGGAGTTCACTGGAATGAAAAGGCGAGGCAGAAATGCCGGCAATGTTTCCTGCCCGCTCTAGGTGTCACTCTCCCCTCGCCAGAGCACGAGGCTGCAGGGCCCACGACCCATGTTAAATGCTGCACAAATCATAAATGCAGCACAAATCACAGCAACATTCACATCTTGCCAATATAAGAGGAGCTTGCAGGGCCTCCCAAACAGTGGTGGTTTGAGGATATCTTCTTGGTAAAGAAGAGTGAGGTTTGGTCCAGCTGTGGCTAGTTGGAAACCAGGCAGTAGGATTTTTTGTATTCTTTATTACCAACCTCATGACAATATTTGATCTGCCAATCTCTTTTACCTCCACTGTTCAAAATGTGCCAATTTTCTGCACTTGTGAAGCTATTAAGCATCCAGAAATAAGCCCCAGGAATAAGCCTTATTTACAAGTGCCTTAGTTAAGGCACAAGCATTGGACTATGTGTCACACACAAATCGTTTTGGGCATTATGTATGTTTGATGATGAAAACATTGCATAATCTGCTGAGGAAGCTGCTCCTCACATAAATTGCTGAATAAGAGCCTTTTCAGAGGGAAGAATAGCAAAAAATGTACATAGACTTGGCTCTAATATTCAGAAGCAAAACACACTATCAGAGGCTGGGCAAACTCCCAGAATCATTTTCATGACCTACCCTTGCTGAATAACAACTCTTCTGCCTCTGTACCAGCCAATACTATTCTTCCTAAAAATGGAAAGGTTGGGAGGGTCTGATGCTGATGTGGTGCTTTGTAGATTCACAACTCTGCTGTATTTTTGCTTTTAGATGTGCTCCCCAAAGCAGACTGTGGTGTGCTGAGAGGGGAGAGCTACAGGCAGGCATCGGGAGGCTTTTCTGTCCCATCCTCCAGAGATGCTGCCACCATCTGAGGGCTCGGAACAGCAGCTGGATCATTGGTGTGTCCCAGAGCCCTCTGATTTCTCTTCAAAGTGATACAACCTTCTCAGTCTAGATCATAATAATAACTTTATTTTATGACTAGGGATCATACTTAAGAAATAGAGGATTCAAATATCTAGAAAATGACTCTCAGGGACAAGTGTCAAGTCATCAGGTCAAGGAAACCACAGTGATAAATTTGGCAAGAACTCTCTATCTAGCTAACAGGCCCCAGGTGCTTCCTTCCCTGAGCAGAGAACAAAATCAGGGTAGCAAGTGCTATTGAACGGGGTGTACCCAAGCTACTGCTTTATACCATCAGAAAGAGGACTGTGGGCAGTTCGTGTCATTACGGACTGCTAACAGCATGCAGACTTTGCTATAGAGTCCACTGCTTCCATACATAAGGCTGTCTAGGACCAAGTTGTTGGGAAAGAAAGTGGAATGAGATTTCAAACTGTCCACATGTCTCAGCATCACATGATGTCTGAGATAAAATATGTTGCTGTATCAGTTACAGTTTTTTGCTTCCAATGTTCTTGTGTTTCACAATGGTTGTAAAAATGCAGTAAATATATAATAAGAAAAACATATAATAGCTGCTTGCTTCAGAGGAAGAGAAGATAGTTGATTATCTAAAATTATTTTCCTCACATCCCCTGACCTTCAGATCATGGAGCACAAAATAAACACAAAAGACTATTTCTTAGAAATGAATTTCAGATATTAAAGTACAGCTGTGGTAAAGGCAAAAAAAAAATAGAAAAGGATGTTACTACAAGAGTTTTCATTTTTTAATTTCTTTTTGCAATCAGCTATTTGTGTTCTTTGACAGTAGAAACCAAAGTGCTTGGTTGCTTTAACTTCCTCTTCTTTGGTACCAAGCTGAAATGTCTGGCTTTTTTGATCAAACAACAGGTTTTGCTTCCTCTTTGTATTTCAGGTCTCCATTTTGACATATCTGACTCAGAACATCTTTCAAAGGGATGAAAATTGCTTTAGAAGAACTAAAGGCTCCTATTTGTGCTGGTGAAAATTACGATCCTTGATCAGTAAATTTTACTTTCTGTGAGTGAGAAATGCAAGCAGTTATTTCCTGGTCTTCACCTACCAATTACCTCACTAAATTTCTTCATCCTTGTCCCTCTTAACTATTATGCATGTTATGTTATATATATTATGCATGTTATGCATGCCAGGTATTATAAACTATAAATAATACCTATATTTGTGTGCTGTATTTTTAGGAACTTGTGCAGGGAGACCAACTATGAAATGCATTTATTTGCCTCTTCCATTCCTTATTTTTGTAGCTGCAGCTGTATCACTGCGTTTTATGACAGATCTTCCTTTCAGCACCTTTTACTTGTAGAAGGCTGGAACCCTGCCTCTTAGCTCTGTCTGTGCCTCACAAAACCATTGATAAAATCTCTGTCTTTGAAATCCCACTGTTGAAGCTGAATCAGATCTACTGCTAAACTCTGAAATCCCTCAAAGAGCACGTTCCGCTTGGGCTCCCTTTCAGTCTGATTTTCCCTTCATATTTGCATCGTGCCTGTTCTTTCATTTATCTTCTGTGCAGGGCTGGGAGAGTTCACTTACACTGCTGCATGCTACGCTAGTTATTCAGAGCACTGATGCTTTATGAAAGCTGCCTGCAGCCATCAGGCAAGAAATTATATAGGTTTCTAACAGAGGAGAGACAGATGTCAGGGTGCATTCTCCTGTGGGAAGAATAACTAGTTTTATAAAGGGAACATTGGCCCATTCTTTAAAGGCAGAATGAATGATTTTGGGCAATATTTGGTGCTTCTTGAGCTGAGCACAAGTATCGATTTCTTTACTAATCACTTCTTTATCACCAAGTCTGTAGGCTGGGGACTGTTCTATTCTCCTACTACAATAGGAAGCTGTGCTTCAGAAGGAAAATTATCTTGAGGTCAAAATGGAAACAGTGTATAAGTGTGCAAGCACACTCAACTCATGTAAATCTTGTTCCTTTCTATGTTTCCCAAGGATTGAAATGTCTGATCTAGGAAAATCTGGGAATGACAAAACGTTTCTAAATTGTGCGTGGTTATGAACTCACTGGCCATTTCCATTTTCCTTTTTTTTTTTGCCTTTTGCAGGGTGGACAAAACCATTATCCAATCTCCATGCTTCTGGAAGGGTGTTTGAAAGGAGAGAGAAAAAAGACTTGTCAGGCTGGCAAGCACTAGAGACTCCCTGGCACTGTGGAACAACTTTGCTGGAGAAATGTAGTCAGCCTTTGTGTCCCCCCATCTGTATCTTCAGGGCAAAAAAGGAGGCAGAAATCAAAGAAACTGAGAAATAAAATATGGGGTAATTGTTGCAAAGGAAAAGAAGCAAATTAGCAACAAGAATTCCAGTTATTCTGAACTCAAAGCCCCATGCGAAAATAGGGAAATACCAATAAGATAAAAAGACTGAAACACCAATCTGTTGACAGAAGAGACACATCTCAAACCGCAAAGCACAAGCACAGCAGAATAAATCCTGAGCATGCTGGGACACCATCCTACCTTTCCTGGAGCCCTACAGGTTTCATTCTGAAAGGAGACGGGCTGGCAGGCAGAGGTTTGAGCTCAGGAACACATTGGCCTTGAGGGTCGACTACAACGTTTACAACTTTGGGAGCCTGTTCAGGCTGGACCATGCTGTTGGCAGTCTTGTATTCAGAGTGAGCTGTCTGGAGGGGAAGGGGTGAGAGGTGGATCTCCTGCTTCTTTTCCTTCTCTTGTCTCAGGGATAACTGGATCTTCTCCTTTAGTCTGTACAAAACCTATGGAAACAGAGAAGCAAGTCCAGTCATTTAAATCCCAATTTCCTTGTAAACAAGGTAAGGAAAGCATCATAAATGCTAGGTGAGATTGTGATACATGGCTTTCATCTCTAGAAGGTAATCCACAAGTTGTGTTACATGGTGTTTCCTACAACAGGATAAATATTTCCATTATGAAAGCACAGTGTGTATGTGTGGGTGATAGGGATTTTAATAGTTCTCACTGTGAGCCAGGAATGATTTGCAATTCCAACAGTTGTATTATTAAAGAGATAAAAAACATAGAACAGGAGATAACAGTCACAAAAATCACTGTGAAGAAAGAAATCCTGATAAATAAAATAATTATAGGAAAAAAAAATCCAAATTTTACCATAAGAGACAATGGCACAATATCAGATAAAGCTCTTTCTAATGATAACAGCTTCAAGCTTCAATTTCTTTTACTGTTTATGTTCTTAAAAAGTATTAGCAATTGCCTATGGAGCTAACATTTGAAGAGAATAACTTTACTAGGCCATTTCTTTAACGGTAGCCTGCTACTGCTGTGTAATATCCCCAAAGTCTTTTTTTTACCAAAAAACTGATAACATCCTTAAATAAACAAACACTCTTCCATAATAAAGCTGAACTTATATATAGCCTGTGTAGCTATTCAAGGATCTGTGGCCATTGAAAGAAGTCTGTTTTATAGTTATACAAACACAGATACCTAACAAAGTGATTATATCAGGATTCTCAGCCCAGCTCCTATCATATGAACCTGGGTATGAGTTAATCTGGAGCAAGACCTCTTGAAGCCACACAGACAGATCCTACAACGAGCCCTGCTGCAAATCAGAGGTCCTTTGGTGGCTGTGGCCCTCTCAGCGCTGGGTAAATGAACTTCCTACCTCTCCCCTGAAGGCTGCGTGTGCCTGAGGCGTTTGTTTTCTCAAGGATTAGTATTAGAGGTTTAGCTGGGAATTGACATAATGCCATTAGCAGTACACCCATTAAACAAGACTTAGCTGCATAAACCATCTGTTCATTCCGAAGAATTCCGAATTAAATTGTATGGATAAGATAAGCTGCTCTGGGCCATTACTTTGCAGAAAACCAAACAGGTATCAGTAAACAGCAAACAGCGCCTGGAAATATTTTAACTCTGTTTTCTCCCCAGTGACAGGCTGGTCTCATTTGTTTCTGGTAACCCCCAGATACAGAGCTCAGACATTCACAGCTATGATAATGTATTTTGGGGCATAGTTTCTTCCTGTGGAGAGCCAGGAGATTATGATTGTATGATGTTCTAAAAAAATGGGCACTAGTATGATTTCCTATCCTTTCTAATACTCTACTATTAGAGCCTAGAAAAAAAAAGATAGCCAGTAACAAGTGGAAATAGAAAAGAGTTAAAAAGCAGCACATTTGATTTAAGGGCTAAAAACATTTCCTCAGAGAGGCTGGGGCAGTCTGGTTTTAAAGAAATTAAGGAAAAACAATCAGGAAATGGCCAAAAACACAGTGGCCAAGCCAGGCTACAACTAACAGTAACTAGCCATTAAGAAGTCATATTTCAAATTATTACTGTTCATCTGCAGAGAAAAACAGTGACTCCACTAAGGTCTCTGGTGGGATGGAGAGATCATGAAACGGTCACAGGGAGCAGCTCTGCCAGGGAACTTCTCTGCCTCACAATGTTTAGGGCATCCAAGACTATCTAAGAAAATCTCACAGAAACTAAAGGCAAAAAATACTGCTCATGCTAATGCAAAGAACGTTCTCCCTTGGCAAGCACTTTTTGACATGTGTCTGTGTGCTTGTAAGAGCAGTGCTGGAGTGTGTGTGTTTATACACATGAGACGAAACCAACCAGCAAAATTTCCCTCAAACCCTGGGGAAAGGATGAAAGAACAAAAATGTGACAGATGTTGGTCACGTTGTTCAACGCGTTCCTGGGAGGCATTTGGATACCCGGATGCTCTGTGCCCTATAAAAAGTTCTGCAGAAGCAGAACAGAAGAATCCTGACAATGTAGGACTCGCTTATATACAAAAAATACATTCTGATTTTAACTCTTAGTTTTCCTTGTTTCAGCTCAAATAACTTAAAAACTCTCCCAAGATGATTAAATTATGCATCTTTGATTTTACACTAATTCTTTAAATTGGTAAAGTTGATTGGTGGGCTGTTATCATACAATTTGCACATATTCTATAATCAAAGTGCTTTCAGAAATCCTGCACCTCTTTATGAATCCTAAAAACCTGTAGATTTACAAACAAATGATAAGACGTGAAAAACACTAGGCTGAAATGCTTTTCTGTTCTTCTTGCTAAAGAAATCCCAAAATACATTATATTGATCATAATTTATAAGACATTAGAGTTATTAATAAAATAAATTGCATCTCTCACAATTTCTTGACCTAAATAGTGCCTATTTTTCATTATCAATGAACAAAAGCTATTTTTTGAAAATTAAAATTTTCAGTAGGCAAAATTTAGACATCTAAAACATTTAGAAAAGCCTCTCATTACAACCAGCTACAGATATTTTATACTATGTAACTGCTAATTCCAGACTACTCACAAGGTAGTTATGCATACAAGAATATGTACAACAGGATATGCAAACATATCAAAACAGGCTAAATTAATGATAAATATAAATGGTAAATAATTTAATCCACTATCAAATTTAGTTTTAAGTATTAAATTTGCAACTCCATCTCTATAAAACAAAAAGTACAGAGACTCAATGTTCACACAGGAGCATTTATAATAATCAATCTTAATTAGCATCTTGCTTGGCATACGTTATAAATGATGTATGACGCTCCCAGTGGAAGCGAGGGCCGGTCAGGAGCGCTGACAGGGATCGCAACGGGCTGCCTGTTGACCTCTGCTTATGATGAAGCCCCCCTGGGATGCCAAAGGTTCCTATATCCTGACAGCAAAGGCCAGATGAGTAAATACATAACATAGCCCCAGAGGTGCCATTTACAGGCCTGAATTTAGCTCACAGGCTGCAGTAACTCAAGCCACAACAATACCCTGCACTGTAGGTTTTTGTAGGTAATAAAGGCCAGGTATTAGCTTTCCTAGTGCTGTTACTAGTTATTAAATTCCAGGCGAATATTAAGAAAGCTACTGGCTGTTAATGCAGCGTTCTCTCAGTTTAAAAAGTGTGCAGGGAAGCATGATGATCTTTCAAACCCAGTTTAAAAAAAAGGCTTTATATTTTACAATTTCTGTAATAATTTCATAAAACAAAGAATTAACACCGAAATTCAGCTGGCTAACCACTGTGAATCATCATTATAATATTAACTAGCTTCTTAATGTAATGGACACTACCTTAGTATCCAATAGGATGACCTACTGCTATTGGAACCTTAATTAGTGATCTCATATGGTCACTAAAGGAAACCAGAGCTACTTCAGATCAGATCAAATGCTTTATCCTAAAACATAACCATCTGACAGACTGTGATAATTGAACTCTAAATGCTAAATTCCTATTTTCCACAAAACTGCCATTCTGTCGTGTATAAAGTGAGATTAAAAACAATATGAATGGTTTGCTGGGCTTATAGATTGCACATACTCCATGTATCAGCAGGTCCAAGCAAAACCTGAGACAGTTTCACTTTTGCATGATCTAAACGTAGTGGTAGTGTGTCTGGGAAAGATGTATGTTGCACCAGTGAGGGGACAGAAAAGCGGATGCCTGCAGAAAAGATCACAGTGAATGTATCTGTAAGGGGGGTTCAAGACGCCTGCTAGTCCTTCCCTCTGCCCGAACTCTGAATTCAGGTCTCCTCAAGCTATTCCTGACACATGCCCACCTAAAACCTCAGCTGATGACCACTCGAGAGCTGCCCCAGGCAAGGCACTCCAGCGCGCACTGACTCCATTTGCCTGAATCTCCCTTTCAACTGTATTATTCCCAGGGCACAAAGCACTGCCTTGCTCCCTATCTCGGCCTTTGAAAACTTTCCATATTTGAGAACATGTTTCTCCTTGGTCTTCTTTCCTCTATAATAAATAAACCAAATTCTTCTGTTTCTTCTGTATCTTTGACCATTCTTCCGTTCTCCTCCCTGCTGGCTCACATCACTTCAGAAGCATGGTATCCAAAAAACCCTACACAGCAAGGTACAATACTATAACCACATTATTACCAGAGCCAGGTGACATGGACTTAGAGATCCTATCCTCACTTACACATCCCAGGACAAGGACTCTCATTTTTGCAACACTGTGGTGCTTTTGATTGACCTGAGTGTGTGCTTTGCTGTACTGCAAGACCTTTCCCATGGAACCACTGCTTCCCCAAATGTACTTCCTACATTTTATTTGTGCGCCAGATTAGAGTTCTTGTCCTTACTGAGCAGCATTCACTTTCCTTCACATCTTTCTCTACTATACTAAGATAATTTAAAATTCTGATCCTGTTCTCTGTGAGGGTTAAAACTCCCAGTACCATCAGATTCCAAGAAGTCCATAAAGATATTCTGTAGCAGCAGGATGAGATCAGACCCCGCTTCCCATGTTTCAGTTTAACAGTCAGTAATAACTTGTGTTCTGTTTCCCTGAAGCAAAAGGTTTTACTTTCAGAGTTGCTCTGCTGTCATGGAAAGAGATGGCATGGAGAAATGGAGTTGAGTAGGAGGCAGAAGTTACATAAAAGAACAATTTATGTGAGAAAATAAATGCTTTTAAAATCATAGGGAGACTTTACAAGCTTAAACAAGATTTTGTTATAGATGTGATTATTTCTAAAAATCTTCACTTTAAATGCTGTTTTCCTTTTAAGGTCATAAGTGGGAAAATCATCTTGGTTACAGAAAAATAAACATGTTTGAAAGCAAAATATCTTAAAAGATCCCAAGAGACTGTGAATCCAGAAGTGTTGAGAATTGTCACAGAATTCAACAAACTCTTAAATTTATGCACCACAGCAGAAAAATACAATTCAGAGAAGGTTCTACTTGAGATACAACATAAGAAAAACACAAAAAATCATTTCTGATGTAAATGAGAGGTGGTACAGGCTTATTCAAGCCCTATATTTCATTGTACTGTTCACTTCCAGAGCATTACACATACAACTAATGCCTAGAAAACTGGCTGCTGAAGTCGTATAATGTGGATGTCAATGAATGTCATGGCCACTCTGTGACTTATTACTCATTTCAGCTTAAAATTCATATTTTCAATATATGAATAGCAACTTTCTGTGTCTCTCCCTCTCTTTTTCTCTCTCTCAAAATATATAACCACTGTGCAGTGGCAATATTGTGGTATTGTTTTTATCATCCCATAAAATTGAAGTACGGTAGGCTGAAGTGATTTCAGGGATCCCTGGACCTTAATAAAAGGTTGAGAATTCATAAGTCAAGTCACTACAGAGTTATTTCTAAGAGTTAAGTGGCTATTATTTATTCCTACAGCTTCCTTCTAGTTACCCTTTTCTGTTAGACTCAAAATGGAAAAAGTAGCCTCTTTCTTTTACTCATCAAGCTTTGGATTCACAGCATTGTGAGAATGACCAATTGTTCCCCTGCAGCTGAGCTTTTGGCAGCTTCGTGAAAATACTTTTCTTATAAAGAATGTATGACTCTATCCTTCAGACAGAGAGAAGCACTAAGAACAAGAGAGGTAAAAAGCATACTTACCATTAAGCAAGTTACGAGAATGACAAAGATGCTGAGAAATATGACAACTGCATAAAATCCTTCTTTGCTCCAGAGTTTGTCTGCTTCACGCTGGCCTTGCAAAACATTTTTCTTTATTAAGCAATAAAAAAGGAGAGAAGGAAAGAAGAAAAGTTACACAGTAGTGTGTGCAGAGGAAGCAGCTCTTGTCAGGCATTAATCATCTTCCTTAGCTTCGTTGCAGTTCACATTCCGAAGTATACAGCATTTATGGTGAATGCTGCCATTCCCACACCTACCTTAGCTCATGAGCACGCTGATTGCACCGCATACGAGTGACACCAGAATCCTAACACTAGGGAAGATGATCCCAGATCTTCCTAGTAACTGCTGAAATGATCTTCCTACACAAGCAATGGACTGGTTGAGGTAAGCAAACAAGACTCATGTTCTTTCTTGGAAACTACCTGGCTCATCAGGCAATAGGGCATTGCTCTTGCGTGGGCTGGGGAAACTGCTCACACTGTCTTTTTCTCTGTGCTGCTTATCTGCTGCCCCACCACCCACACGTAGCCTCTGAACTGTTTACACTTCACTCAGACGTGAGAACAGGTGATTTGCCAGTTGCCTTCATAAGCCAAGAAGCTCTGGCCCTGTGACCTTTAGAATAGGTACATGAATATATATATAGAGATAAAAAAATTGATCTGCTGAAAATAATCTCATTATTCATATATCTGCAATTCTGAATATGCTTTATCTTCTTCATGTTTCTGCTGTTAGTACATTCCTAGAGATCTGCATATTAAAATTTGCAGAACACACAGAGAATATGAAATAATAATAAGTTTTAAAGTATTTATTTTTGGCCTTATTGCAGTGTGGGGACTTGCTTGAGCTATGAAATTACAAGAATTTCACTACATTTCCAAATAGAAATATGATAATAGAAACAAAGTAGATGTTTTCTTATTCTAACTGCTCTATAGTTCTTAGGATAAAATGTATATTCTTGCAACTAGAGGATTCCAAGACAGAAATTTAGTCTTTTTTAAATTGTATATTTCTAGTACAGTTGTCAGAATGAGCAAAACAACTTCCTTAAATTCCAGTTTCTACTGTAAATGTTCAAGGTCTCAGTGCTTCCCTTTCATATGAAATTTCCTAGGGAATTGAAGCCTGGTAACTTCAATTAAACTTATAGTTTAATTGAGTGAGTTGTTTTCTCTAGGAATTCATCTCAAGTCAGCTAGTGTGAATTACAAATGTGCTCTTTTTTTCTTCTCCAGGGATATTCCATATGAGCCCTTGGTGTCTCCCATTCTCCACAGAGGAATGAGTCTCTCCACTTAAGTAGCTCTCTGCTCCTGGGCCACTGCAGGGACCTTCCAGTACTTAACTGTGCTTAGCGTGTATGGTTCCTCCTCAGAAGGCTGCTTTGCCACCAATTAACTTGTTCTTTTGAGCAGTCAATGTATGAAGCGAATTCCTTGTGCCCACCAACACCCCAAACATACCTGAAAAAAGTGAATTTGTGCGTTAAGGGCACTCAAGGAGCAGCATGGCTTGGGAAATGGAGTAAAGGCTGGCAAAAATGCACTGCCTGATGTATTTGACTTCAGTGCGGGCTTACTCTGTGCTTGTTTTAAAAAAGGGCAGTACAATGTTGCTTATATTTTTGTGCAGTTTACAGATCACACTGCTACAAAATACAAACACACACAGAAGTACTTGATAGCAGGGTTAATTTACAAACTTGCTAAAAAAAACTACAAACTTACATATAACTAAAGGTTGGCTGCACTAGAACCAAAAGCATCTATAAATAAGAGTGTTTTGGAAGCCGCAGTACCAGGGACCACGCAGAAGAACTGGTGACCTCTCTGGTTTCTTGGACACTGGGGAAAAGCCTCTTACTGTCTCCCATGTCGAAGGCTCATCAAAGACCCTATTGCCAAAATCACTTTGGAAATGCTTTACTCCCTGCTGCTGAACCACAGAAACTGACCTTGTAAAAATAGGGTGACTATTTGAGTGCACAGTGTTCACAATCTGGGCATAAAATCACAAAATATCCATAGCTTGACAAGGATTATAAAGTCCTCTCTCTCTGTAGTGGGCAACTCTTTAAAAAAAGAGCTTTCAGTTATTATGGAAATCTTGCCATACAAGATTGTGTTCACAGTAAAGGACTTGGGTCCTAACACTGCCACCAAGCCCAACACTGCAGCTGTGGGGCACTCAGGGCTCTTGCTGAAGATCATGGGAGCAGCAATTGCAGCCCTGGCCCGTTAGCTCTAAGACAACTGGTTGGCCCTGGGCTGGTTACCTGATGGCTCTCCAGTGTTTCAGATCTCTTAGGAGGAAATCTGGATAAAAAGCAAGAGTTGAAGGAGAATTGGCTGTGCTGACCTTTTGTGTTTTTTTTTTAAATACTTCGCTGAAAGAACAAACACACCAGAAGATAAATGAAGAGCTAATAGGATTTTTACACGAGTGAGAGACTGCTAATTAACTGCGCTTCATTGATGTCACAAAAACTTTGTATTTTACACACAGCTATATGCTTTATGCACCCAATTGGGCCTAAAAGAAATAATCTCTATGATATACTTGTGTTCAGGGCACATTTATCCTGATTTGTCATTCTAAAAACCAATTACAATGAATATTAATCAGTAATGTAGAAAAAAAATGTATCATCTCTAACATATCTGACACATCATTCTGAAACACTGAAGAGGCACCTTTAATTAACTAATGAAATCTCTCCCCTTGGTCTAACTGAATGGCACTCAGCATAGCAAAAGCCTTGCTTGCTCTCTAATGATTGAATGGTCTGTGACCTACAGTAGTTGAGTCACTTCGTTTCCGTGATAAGAAACTGCCATCTGAAATGTTACAGCTACTAATTCAGAACTTTGCTCCTAAGTCTGAGGGACTTGATAAGAGGGAAAACAGCTGCTGTGCTCATTCAGAACGGCTAACGCCCTAGAAACATAAGCAGGACAGCCCAAATGCTAAAGAAAAAGCAAATGGGAGAGGGAGCTTCTGTCCACAGTAACAGGCTCTGAGCCTCCAGCATGGCAATGTGTTCTGTCTAAATTGATTTATGTTACTTCTTATTTCTCTCGCAGAGATAGGAAATTTTTACTGCCTGAAATCCAAGCAAGGCTTACAGATAGTTTTTGAGCAGTGCAAATGTGCCAAGCAAACAGAGCAGACAAACGAAAGCTGAGCTGCAAAAAGCCCCAGCTGGTGAAGGCAGGAGGGAATAGGGCGGCGGGAGCGCTGACCAGGTTCTGGTAGCTCCAGCAATGTCATCCTTCAGGAGGGAGGCTCAACGCTGCCACACGTCAAGCCCCAGGGTCTGACTCCATCCTCTAAGAAGCCTTCCCAATCAGATGAGTCATTTAGTCAGGATTATTTAAGGAGTTTCAATTCAGTGCTTAAAATGTGGAAGAATCGATGCATTTAAATAATCATATGCTATTGCCTACCTTATTTAAGATTGTCTACATAAATGTCTGCTTTACTAAACTAAACTGGAATAAATGTGTGTAGAAAAATGATTTTTTTATAAACTTTTTTCCTTTACAAAAAGACATTAAAGATACACTCTGGGCCTGCTGGTCTTATAATGCAAACCTAATGCACTATTTCCACATGCAAGTAAAATGAGCAGCCAGCTCTTGATAATAAAAAGGGAGACCTTGACCTGAAGCAGTCACTGTAAAACCTGAGACTGACAGATGCTGCCAAGATATGAGGAGCTGCCAGGAGGGGGAAGCCTTCACTGGAAGAAAGGTGAGTTTCTAAGCTGGGTTAGTTAACCCCAATTAGTTCCTCAGGCTGAAACGATAATGAAAGCAAGGCAATTTATGAGCACAGATGAAAACTCACTGAGAGCTGGGTGCTGAACTTGCTCATACTGGGTTATCCAAGTTCATACTGGATTGTTTTGTCTTTTCTGCTATTTTAACTATTCTAAGTAAGGCATATTAGGAAAGTTTTCCAAGTAAATTCATTCTCCCCATCAGTGAAAACACGCAGAAGAACTGGTGACCTCTCTGGTTTCTTGGACACTGGGGAAAAGCCTCTTACTGTCTCCCATGTCGAAGGCTCATCAAAGACCCTATTGCCAAAATCACTTTGTTTCACAGAGTTCTTGCCTTCCACACCAGTATTCAGCCAAGCTTGTGTGTGATAAAACACCAGGACTTCATGTTTTGCTGGAAGTTGAGAGGCCTGCAGGGGAGCCAGGCTCCTCGGCAGGGGGCCGACCCACTAAGGTGAGCAATGAGTAGGTCCTAACTGCTGCTGCTGCTGTGCCCTGCTCTCACCGGGCTGCCCTCTGCCAGCACAGAAACACATCCCTGTTCTCTGCTTTGCCTCTTTGCAGGCTGCTGTGATTTCTAAGCAATGGGTTTTGATCGCTAATCCTTGTGCTGACTTAACGTTTCTGTAGGCTTGAAGAGAACGATTAGTTCCTTTGATTCTGTCTCTGACAGAAGTTAGTACCTCGCGCTTCAAAGCCACACTGTAAAAGCCTTGTGTTAAGGAGGGTGTAATTGTACATTTTGGGATTGCTTACTTTGGAAAAAACTATCAAAAGGGAAATTCTCTCTTGCTCGCACTCATCCCCAGCTCGCACTCAGCTTGCTTCACAAAAGGTGGTAACCCTTTGTTTTACTTACAATAACTCCAGCTATTTTTGTTATCCAAAGCCACTTCAAGTCTGGTTCTATTCTGCTCATCTCTAAAACCAATGGTATTTTCTTTTTTACTCTGAGAACAGTTTTAAGGCTTTAAGAAATCAAATTTACCCATACCATAGTAAAATGGATCATTGGTCATTGAATTTAATACCATAAACAAACAAGCAATAGCTTAGTAGCTTTTTGTTCTAAGAATGTCAGCATTGCCTTATACCACAGATCAGAATAAAATCCTAAATTCTACTTTAAACATAGTCTTTAGACCATAATAAAAAAGCAGATGCTACAACAACAGGAGGACATTGGAAGGGAATGGACCTATGGAAGGCATTGCCATTGCCCTGCATTCCTGAAATGCCAGAAACTCCATTAATTTAAACTAACTTCCACATTACTGTCCTTACACATCCCATTCTACAGCAGGCAGCAAAGAGCTCTAGTGCTCCTTACAGCAAAGGCCTATAGGAAATCTGCTTTCCCAGCTACTGCATAATAAGAAATTAG
>JAUBOD010000038.1:516525-527620 GCA_032353885.1 Nothura maculosa | reverse complement strand
AAATGCAGATGTGAAGCAGAGCTACAAATTTTGACTTCCCACTGAAATGAGAACTCAAAAAGTTGTTTCTAACATTTTCCATTTCATGTTTCACTTTTGGGCACTTTCAGCGAAAGCAAAGAAAGAGAAAATCTGGGTTTGCTGTTTGTTTCAGTGTTTGCAACTATTCTGAAACAGCACAGCAGTCAGATTTGTCCCCTCTGGAGAAGCAAGACCTAAGGTCCACCTCTCTGCAGCACCTGTAGCCAAGGGGCATCAATTCTCTTTCAGTATAAATGACACCTACAGTGCTAGTGAGCATCCATGGTGCAATGTCTTAATTTGAGATGAGGGAGCTCCTGATCTCTCTTTCAAATATGGGTCCATTTTATACCAAGCTCCTTCAGGCAGTAAAAGGTGGAGGAAGGCTGTCTACCTGTCAGGACACTTACACAAGAGATGGCACTTGACTACTACAGTCACCGCTCTAGTAAGTGTCTGCCCAGCTCAGCTTAGGTGGAAAATTGGCAAGAGAAAAAAAAACCAAAAGTGCCTAATGCAGAATAGCAGGTAGTCCAAGCAGAAGATGAGACGAGGATGAGCTTCATATCACCTGCAGATGAGGGTCTCCCTGTAAACTGCAGACTCACAAGCTGCAGACCCACAAGCTGCAGAAAGTAAACTGCAGACTCACGAGCTGCAGAAGATAACATTTTATGCACATTATGCACAATCTTTTCTTCCCCTCCCTGAGGTTTTTTTTTTTTTTTCAGTCAAAGCTACTTACTGAAATAGACCTGGATGTAGAAGGCTTTGAGATTACTTTTTCTGTGACAAATTTATTGTTCATCAAAGATAGTTCAGTCAGTTTCACTCAATCTTGCTCATTCTGAAATGAGTTAAAAGCAAAACCGTCTAAAAGAATATGAATGTCCAGGCAACCATACTATCCTTAGCAATGCTGACACAGCTAGGAATTTGTCCTCTTATTACCATTTTGTCCTCTGAAGCATAAAATAATCAAAAGGAACAAGGAAAGCAGAGATTTTTACCTCTCCTGCTCACTTCCACAGCCAGGGGAGCCTTTCTGAAACCTGAGAGCAGAAGAATGTGTTTCCTTAAATAAACTGGAACAACAGCCACTTATTTAAATACTCTGTTCTATAGAAAAGATCAATTTTTAAGTTAACAAGATTGAACTTCCATGAAAAAAGAAAGACTTGCATTTTAAAAATGAGATCTACTATAAGCTTTCTATTTCAGGTCAAGATAGTGCTCCTAAACTGTATAGTCTCAGCAGGTGAAACCAGAGGAGCAAAGTAACATACCTCTGAATAAAATGTGAAGCTGGAATATTTTGAGCCCTGCACTATTATTTGGCTTTCACAGTTGATTATTCCGGTTATTATCTCAGCGAGAAATGTTCCTTTCTACTTGCATGCTATTCTTACTCTTCATCTTTAATTGCCTACTCTCATTAATTGTTAGTCTAGGAAGCCTCTTAAAACAATGACCATGCTGAAAAAATAAGATTTTCTCAGCTGTCTGTGCATTAAATCCACTTCTTGTAACTATTCCATCACTTGTGATTTTGTTTTTAAAAATATGCTTTTTGGACTTACAAGGTCAAGAATAATTCTCCTCAACATCAAAGATTTTCAAATCATGCAGAGATGTCTTCCTGAGCTTTGCAAACAGTCTGTACAATTGCTTCTGAAAGCACGAACTTCTAAATGTGTCTCTTCAGGACACTGGCTGAAAATGTCATTTTTAATATTATCAAACACTGCTGAAAATTTTCTTCTCTTGCTCTCGCTTTTGCCAAGGAACCCATGTTCCCACAGGCTTTTTTAGATGCCCCTTCTCCTCCCTAGCTACACATAACCTCCCATACCATCCTCTATGCCTCAAGTATCTCAACAAAAAAAAAGGTTTCAACAGGATTGAATGTCAATGGAAAACAACAGAGATGGTACTGTAATAAGTATTTGCTTCATCTTCATTCAAGAAAAAAAAAGACTCTTCAAGGATGCAGGGGAGCAGCTGCAGGGCGCTCTGTTTGCCGTTGTGTTGAAGTGCTGCAGAGCCTGGGCCTGCCCCTGACGTTCAATCTGGTAATCTAATTTTCAATGCTAATATCATTTGTCTAGATATTTGGATAGTGAAAAGGGACACAGATCCACTGACTATGACTTGTTGATTTACACTATCCAGCTTTATCATTCCTTGGCCTTTTCAAGGCCCCATCTGCCTCAGGGCCCAGGGAAGCTGCTGTGTTAGTCTGCTTCTCTCCTTCATCTGTGCTCCAGTCACTAATTTTAGGCCAGGGAGTGCAAGCACTTCCTTTTCTTTGTTCCAGGCATCAGCATTATGAAGTCATTAGTATTGGTTTCATAAAAGGTGTGGAAAAGAGGATCAAGCAAAGCTCTAAAAGAACAAGTGAAAGATTTGACAGGACATATTCAAACACAGGCCCTTGAATAATTGACTGCTAATCTTCCTGACAACTAGACACAAACTATAGATATCTTACTTTCTAACTAGACTCAGTGAAGGTCAAGTGTTCAGCTTCTGAGAGGAGGACTGAGGAGCTGTGATGCGCCTCCAGTAGTAATACAAGGAAGAAAAATACACGAAGCAGACAGTATGAACCAAACGAAAATTGGAACCAAAGCTGCCTGAATAGGGTCAGAATCTTTCTTTTAATTTGGATAGATTTGGGGCAGGCTCACATTAAGTGAACACATAGGATAGTAGGAAAACTGATACTGCTCTGCCAGAATAAAGCTATAAAAATATTCACAAGGTGCCATTACTTCTCTCAAAGCTTGTCACTGTGCATCTCCTCTTCGGCCTCTACTCAAGAACTCTAGACAGGGCTTCTCTTCTCACATGCTGAAGCCTCCACTGTTGTGGGCTACTTCTCAGGGGACATGTTGGGTTTATTGACAGCATTAATGTTAGGATTTAAATCACTGTTGCATGAAATCTGTTGCAATCCATTAGTTTATGAACCAGGGACTCAGTAACTGCCTAGTTACTTCCCTTCTGCTGGATGATTTTACGCTATATGTCCTCACATAGATTAATGTGGTGAAATGTGTGAAGTGTGTTGATAGATGGTATATACAGCAGACATACAGCTTTCTAAATCGATAGTAAGGGATTGCTTCTCAAATCTTTAATATCTTTAACAATGATCTAATTAAAAAACTAGCATCTATGAACAGGAACAAATGGATTCTTTTACTTATGAACAGAGTAAGTTGAAATTCAACACATCTTGCTAGAGTGCAGATTCTATTAAAATCCCACAGAGCACGGCTGGTATAAATGGGATACATATCGCGCAGGTTGACTTTTTTAAGAAAGAGGAAAAAAAAGAGGTCGGATTTTGTCAATTGCTTTCAATTGGTTTCTACTCTCTAGGAGTAGAAAAAAACCATTCTCAGTTATATTGATATGATACTGAGCTGTACTGAAAGTAGCTGCCTGAAAATAGATGTACCTCTTAGGTCACTGGGCTAGATTTCCTGCTAATTCCTCTGACGTCAGTGATGCTAAAGCAGCCATATACTTTCATTCATCGTGCTTTATCAGCTACACATTAATTTTTGGAAGAAACAGATAAACTGCTGTAGGTGTTCCTGCATTTGCAGGGGTGTTGGACTAGATCTCTAGAGGTCCTTTCCAACCTTAAGGATTCTATGATTCTTTGAAACTGTGTGGTGGGCAGTAGCTGCAGACTAGAAGATCTACCCTGAAACTATTTCTGTTTATTTCCTTCTTTCTTGTCACAAAAACAGAAATCTTCAAGAATAACAAACAACTACGGCAACTGAACTGCAAATAAAGTCTTCAGCAATTATTCTGAAGAACCCAGGAAAACAAAATTCAGTATACACACATATATCGTGTCTAGCTTTTTTTCATGGCACTGGATGGTAGTGGCAGTGAAATAGTTCTGTCTATAGTCCTAAAAGGCAACTGGAAAGTAAAATAAGTAGAGGCAGTCACCTAGCATTTACTTTACACTGGCAAAAGGGTGGATAAAAAAAAATCTCTTTAATGTAAAAGAGTAAATAATTCTACTAATTTATTTTTTTCCTAACTTTATTTACAAACATTAGAAATGAAAGCTTTCTGTGAATCCTATATATATCTTTCAAGAGTTTGCATTTAAGAATGGTGGTAATCCTGTATCAATTCTTCTTTAATCTATCTTTAATAAACCTATATTGCTCACTGGTGATAAGAATTCCCAAAATGCTTGGATGTCATATTACTACTACTTTGTTTAAAAGACAAAGTAGTTTTAATTTTTGAGATAAGTGTTATGGAATATAAAGCTGTGTCTCCGGTGGGAAGAAATTTAAGTACTCCCTCTCCTTATCTCCATTTACAACCCTGCTATTCTAGATATGCCTAATATTTTAATGACAGTAGGAAAAATCATTGCCCTGTGTATTCCCTCTCTCTAGACTGCTGTATAATTGTATCTCTCCCTACAACAGGGAGACAGAAGTACTGCTGTGCCAATTAGCTTTTCAGACCTTTTTAGGTATAAGAATTAAGCCTAATTGAAACACACTGTGACAGATTGGTTGCTCCAGGTCATGTCAACAGTGCAGAGGACGTGAGGTAACTTATTAGGTATCCAGTGGGCATTACTCAGTAGAGAACACCCAAAGCGGCATTCCAAAACTCAGCTGTGACACTGCAGCAGTGCCATATTATACATATCTCTCTGCAGCAGCTCATCACAGTTCTTTAAAGCTTGAAGTGCTCTTCTTTGCTGTCAGTGGTGTCATTCGCACAGAGAATTTCAGCTTCATTTTCAGTGAAAGAAAAAAAAAAGGAGAATATTAATGAGATCACAGCAGTTTTAAAGTTAGAAGGGTCAGCTCTATTTCCGCAAGGCAAAGGCAAAAACCTGACAATACAGAGCAACTTCTGTTGCATTATATTGCAAAATCATCTTCTAAAGCCATTTTGCTAATAGTCTGTGTGGAAAACTGCATCTTTTTTATAGGATTCTCAGAAATGAGTCAAAAATATTCACATATAAATAATCCTATCATTACTGGGAAAGAATGACTGTTAAAGTTTCTTTCCTTAAAAGTGATTTCTCACAACTCATGCAAATTGTACAGAATCCTGGCAGAAGTTTAAATCTTTCCTTTATACTGTCAGTAGAAATGAAATTTAAGCACCTATTGTTCATTCCTTTCCTCCTCCCCAAAAATCAAGTCACCTATTGAAGAAGAGGCAATTTAAAGTCACTCCTTCAGATGTGGAAGATGTTATGAAGGGTAATCACAACTTCTGATTCTCATTTGCATCTCTTGCTGTCATCTCAGACATAATATAATTACACTTGAATGTCTGATATTTCCTTCTGCATTCATCACTCTTCACTTTCCTGATGGCAGCCTAACCAGCAACTTAGGGACACTAATTCTTCTGCATTCTGCTCTGTCCCTTGAAAGTGTCAGTTTTGAAGGGACCACAGACAAACCAGGAGACAGACAACCAGGAAATCCTCCCTTAAAGGAGGATTCCTTTCTACCTAGCACTCTCAGACATAACATAAACTATGTGCTGAAGCAGAAGCTAATGATTTTTCTTTCTGCACTTTTCACCATAGCTGTTCTTCATCTAAACACCAGTTCTGCAAGACCAGAATAACCGATCCTTTTCCAGCAAGCAGAGTTCATTTCATTTATGCTGAACCAAGTCCATACTTCTACCTTCAGCAGTATGAAACTGGTATCAATTACAGCCTTTAATCTCCACTAATACCAGCACCCCTCTCATTACTAGCCACAATCTATCCAGGCAGATGGCAGGATCAGCCTAGTCTGATGGGAGATACTGACCTATATCTCCTCACGAACTCAGTTTCTCACCAGAGACTCGCTCTGCAGCAAGAGAAAAGAGAATCATTCACTAATGCAGGAAGCATTAGCATGTGCTCTTATATATCATCTACAGAGAATGAAATTCATTAACACAACCAATACAAAACCACATAACCTTTACAGAGCAGCTGAGCTCCTTTTTTCTTTTTAATGAAACATTACCATTGATTTGCTTTCCCAGAGGTGCTCCTTCTTAGAGTCTGATGGCTAGCTTAAGTGTTTTGCAAGAGCAAGGAAAATCTCAGAAGGTTTTATTTCTCTAAGGACCACATTTATTTGCAGATTTTTTCCACGATTTTTTCCTGTCTCTAATAATACCAGTGCACTTGTAATAAAGAAGAATGTCTATTCAATATAATATCCTAAGATATTATGCAATTAACAATTAACTATTAATAGAAGTGAAGATTCAAGGTTTATTTTTTTTCTCCTGCTTCTGTTCAGTCATGCTAAATTTAGTAACAAGTGAGAACAGCTCAGTTCATGCTGGCAGGGAAGCACAGTTTTTAAATGTATCCACTACATGTTTTCCTGCTAAAGCACAGGATCAAACAATAATATTACGTGGCTATTTGAGCTTTCTTTTCCTCAGCAGGTAATAATTCTTCCACCTTTCTGTAGATTCATAAAAAATTAAATCATTTTGAGAAACATTTTCCACAATTCATTGGAAAACTGAATTGGAAGAAAGAAAGAGTTTGATCAGAAAAAATCCTCAAATTGTCTCCAAATGACCCTCTGGGCCACTCTGCATGACTGCCTGCTTTCACACAGTGTTAGTACGTGCACAGGCATTCCTAAGAGCACCAAAGTAATTCATTTGACTGAAGTTTAACATTTTGCTACCAAAATTATATAGGTAACAGGGTGATGGGTGCACAACAAGACTTTTGAATAGAATGATGAATCTGCCTAAGCCATGAGCTGTCAGCTTCTCCAGGAGAAGGCAGTGGGAGACTGTGTGAAAGGCCTTACTGAAGTCTAAGTAGACCACATACATCCACAGCCCTTCCCTCATCCACTAGGCAGTCACTTGGTCATAGAAGGGATCAGGTTGGTGAGTGAGGCAGGACTGCCTTTCATGAACCCATGGTGGCTGGGCCTGATCCCCTGATAGTTACACACATCGCCCTCATGATGATCTGCTCCATAAGTTTCCCTGATACCAAGGTCAGGCTGACAGGCCTCCAGTTCCATGGATTCTCCATCCAACCCTTCTTGTAGACAGGTATCATGCTGGCCAGTCCTCAGTCATTTGGAACCTCCTCTGTTAATCAAGACTGCCGATTACTGCTGATTACCTCATCCTCATCCTTGGCAACAAGATTCCCAGTCACATCAAATAAATGATGGAGATTCTCCTTGACCCTCCTCTTCTTGTTAATGCACTTGTAGAAATGTTTTTTTGTTGTCTTCTACAGCGGTGGCCAGATTGAGTTCCATTCAAGCTTTTAGCTTTCTGATTTCCTCCCTACCTACCCTAGTGACTTCCTGGTACTCTTCCCAAGTTACCTGTCCCTTCATCCAAAGGCGGTAAACTCTTTTCCTGGAGCCTCAGCTATAGTTCCCTATTCAGCCAGGCCCGTCTGCTTCTCCTCTGGCTCAGCTTTTGGCATGTGGGGATGGCCTGTTCCAGAGTCTTCAAGATTTCCTTCTTGAAAGTTGCAAGTGTCCTCAGAAAAGATGCCCAGAGAGACGACATGAGCCCCCAGTGAATGGCCTTTTGGAATAGAAAATGTGGATGGAAAGGGAACCTCCATTTATCTACCAGTCTCAGGCAACTGCCATGGAGATCTATCAGCTCTACGTGGTAAAACCATTAGTTACCTTCTACATGGTGAAATGGAAAGAGAATAAAGTTTGTATCAACCATTAGGGAAGCCATATAGTTGACTCACATGAATTGATGACCTAAGGGCAAGAAATACTACTAAAGAAAGCCATCATTCCCCACCAGCACCCTATTCCTAGTTGGGGAGATGAAAAAAAGGAGAGATAGGGAATGGTGCAGCCCAAGAAAGACAAGAGAAAATGTAACATGGAGAAGAAATGATAGAAAAGGACTCGAATGGTGTGATCTTCAGTCACCAATGCTAGAAAAAATAAACTGGGCACTACTTGACCTTCATTAAAGAAACCAAACTTGAGATCTGGTGTTTCTGTATTGACAATCCTATTGTCATTTTCCTTCTTCTGTTATTTCCTATCTGACAAGCCCTGTAGCTTAGTGCTTGCAGAGCTACTCCAACTCCAGTCCTGACCTTATATGTAACCTCTCCTGCTGGGTTGATATCCTTGTATGGAAGTGATCCACTTAGGTGGATCAAACGTTAGGGGAGTGCAGTGAACATTTATTCATCAGTCGCTGAATAAAGTCCTGAAAGTGCAGGAGATGAGGACACTTTATAGGAGAATAGCTGTCCATCATTAACATCATCAAGACACTTGCCACTGAACTCAATCAGTTATGGAACAAAGCCTATAAAAATGAGATTTGCTAGTACATTTTTCAGAAAGAACAGTTTGTTCCACATCATGTGGAAGCTACACCTTCGGCAGATTTATAGTAATGAAAATTCTTGGTGACCTTTTACTTTGTCCCTTTACATTGGAAACAAATGTTAACATACTATTAATTTGGATCAGCTGGCTTTCCTAACAATATTCTCCTGATATGACACAAAGTGGGTGTTTTTTTTTGCCCTGGAAGGGCCTATTTTCCAAATAGTTATTCTCTCTGATTCATCATTTTGCAGCCTACCAATGAGAATAATTGAACTTTACCTGTAACTATTCACTTAGTTTTATTACAGACAAGGAGGGCAACAATCAGCAATAAGGCAGCAAAACATTTATAAGCTGTGGTTACTGCATAAGCTCTCATGATGACAACCAGAAAAACAAATGAACTTTAGACACAAGAAAGCATGATAATTCAGATTATATATTAATAAAAATAAATTACTGATGTGATTGTACTTTTCATTCAGAATGTGCAGGGAATATTCTAAACATATTGCCCATATGCCTTTGTATATGCAAAATTTCTACCCAAGATATTTTTCTAAAAAATCCAAAAATACATACAATTTTTTTGTTTGTTTCCAAGAAATATCTTCATTAGAACACTAGGTTTCTCTAAATTTTCCACAAAGACCAAACAATATTTTTGAACGAGATCACATTTAAGTTTACCTCTAAAGGTTACTATACCATTACCATAATGGTTTGACACATCTTGCAGACTGGAAACTGAAGTTATCCGCTTTAGAGATAGCTTAGCTATTAGACAAATAAAAAAAAAAAGTATCTATATAATTGTTTTAGTTTTGCTCAACAAGCATCCTAAACACTTGGTGAAAGCTTTATGATAGAACACTTGGCTGGTGTAGATTTTTCCCTAATTATATTTATAAAGACATAATGCTTTATTCAGACAACATCATTCTGAAATTTCACAATATTGACTATTCTAAGATCAAACCAATTTCCAAATCTCAGAGTGAGAATTTTCAGTCTACTCTAGGATTGAAGAACACCAGTGAATTTATATTTGATAACCTCGAGAGAGACTGAAGTCATCAATATTTATAGTATTACATATACTATAAATACACAGGTAGAGACTTCACAGAATGCAAAAATACCACTTTTCCTGGCAGGTTCTATGCAGCTTCTCCCTTATAACCATTGTTTATAGCTGTATTTTCTAGTGGGATGAACAAATACAACTTACCAGCCCTGTAAGAGCAAGAGCTCTTGTACAAGAGCAGAATGGCATTTTGTCCCTCATGGTCTTCTAAAAAGTTAGATCTGTAGATGTTTTCTGGATCTGTCCACATCAGCTCTGCTATTGCTATCAATTCTGTGGAATTCATGCAACAAAGATAATGCAGTTCAATAGCCCCACTTCAAAAGCTTTCCTATTTTCAGATTATTCAGTTCCTCTCCACATTATTTAATACATGAAGGATAACATAAAGGCCCTGAGAGACTACTCTGTCTCCTTACTGCTTCTGTGATATTTACTACAATGCCGATGGGAGTTACAGGTGTCTATATAGGGAAGCTACATCATGATTTTTAATTTCATAAAGAAAGAACAACTTAGAAACATTTTTCTTTTACCTCATCATAACTCTATAGTGCACACGTGAAGCACAGTAACAGTAACACATTTTTCATATGTAAGGTTGCTGGTTTGAACTAAATTTGCAAAAATACCTAAAAATCACTACTCGCTGAATACTGTGGCTGTAAAATTCTCATAATTTTGAGATGATAGACATCCAATCTATGACAATCTTAGTTGTCTTGTGAAAATTAAGTTCATTAATCATGTTAGTGATCTGTATCACAAAACCATATCTAACTATACACCATCAATTGCACCTTTGCAAGATAATCTGCAATTTAAAGTGCTTTTTCTTACTGCTTTCTTTCCTTCTTTCCATCAAGTGCACTGGATAAGACTTGAAAGTTTGATTCAGTATTTTATTCCTAATGGAGACTGTATTTTTCTTCCTTACCTATGCATCCTCCACAAACAATATCAGTAAGCCGAATAAAAGGCAAGGCACAGTAGTTTCCATTTGAAAAATCCTAGCAGCAAGTTTACAGTCGCAAAGAGTAGCACAGGTAGCATTTAACTCTTAGAACTTAGATGACAACATTAGTGGCAGAAGCAGTCTGTTTTTATGGAGCTTATAAGCAGCTTCAAATAATGCTTATTATTTGAATAATAATGGCAAATAAAATTTGCCCCTGGCAAATAAAATTTGTAATTACCCTGTGTGTGGCCAGCTGATGTAATGAGTGGAATTGGTAAAGATCAGACTCTGCTGCCAGGGGTTGGAGCTGCTGCACGATATCGGGCTACTCAGAGGTGTTTCTCAGGCTGCTGCAAACAGAAGAGCTCCTAAAATTTTCCAAACACAACTGCAAGCCACAACAGCAGAAAAGCCATCAGTGCAAGAAGAGCTGGAGGACATAGTTTGTCTGAAAGTTTTCTCAATGAAAATAACTTGATTTTGCTTTTTTGCTCAAGAAAACAACATGTGACTGTTTTTATTATGAAAGTTTTAAGTTAAAAAAATGGCAAACTTGACCTTACTCCAATTTGAATTCCCATTTTGACTTTATTTTGGATAACAAATATTATGATGCATCCTTTTCCTCTTCTACTTCTTCACCCC
>JAUBOD010000038.1:497970-509198 GCA_032353885.1 Nothura maculosa | reverse complement strand
TTTTGGCATAAACTGATGAGAACCAGAGGATGCATTTGTGCAAATCCACACTGAGCACTTGCACAGTTTCATAAAACAGGGCTAATCTTCAGAGAATGTTTCCCAGAGCGATGCGATTCCCACGTGTGCGTAATTCAGCAGCTAGAGCAGACCTGGCTCTGTAAAGCTGTGGTCACTTCATGCTCTTGGTTCCTGGCACGAGGGCCTGGGCCCCAAGGAGAGGTTTGACAACAGGGGTGGCCGCTGTGGGCGGCTGGGGAAGGGCCGGGCTGGGCAGCGCTCCCCAAAAGCCACAATCCTCAACCTCACCAGCACTGCTAATGCTAGGAGAGTCTTTATAGATAGGTAGGTTGGTAGAAATACCTGGATTGGTAACATTTATATGAATTATTATATTCACATACAGACATTTTTAGAAATTTCAAGTATAAAAGATTAATATTTGTCATGTGTACTAAGCAACATGTGATAAAGATTAACTGGTTATGAAGAAAGAAAGTGTACGCAAAATTGAGAAGACGTGTAGAAATGTAACCATGAAACACTGTCCGCTTTTTCATCTACAGCTCTCAAATACTCGTAACGTAGCTGCCATTTATCCATGAACTTATTACTCAGTGGTTAGCAGAGATTTGGGAAATACACACAGCGTGTGTAAATTGCTTTTAATAAAAGCAATTAGCTCGTTGAATGAATATTGTTCATTACCACCTGTGAGGACAGGGACATCTGGTGGACAATGCTGTCATTTGGTATTGGTCCTGTATATTTTCAACAGGTGTGTTTTCTTCCAAAACTATAGAGTAAAAATGTAATCTGTGCAACGGCCCACACTTTGGAAAGCCTGGTTTTTATTCGGTTGCTAAGAGGCCTTTGAACACTTTATAATAAACCAGTCTTAGATGAGGTTACTTTTCATCATCTTTCAGCAAACATGATTCTAGCCAGTGCTCAAGTGGTAACCATAGACTTCCCTATGAGCAAAAACACACATTTGCTTCTGTAACATTTCATCAAACCGAGCAATATTTAACCCTGAACACGGAAGTATATTTTGATTTTGAGTTTAAATGGGATTTTCAGAAACCACTGATGTTTAATTTCAAGTAGCTGGGTGTTCTAGGCTTCACAGTAATCCCTGCAGCAGGTAGAATGCAGAGGTCCATGGAAGGCCACAGAATCCCAGCAGCCCTAGAGCAGCTGAAGGAACCTGCTCGAGTCCATCTTTTCCCAGCCTAACAGAAGAAGTGGATAGGTTTAGGAATGTCCACAATAAAGCACAGCCATGAATTTGTAAAGAATAAAACAAAAATAAAATAAAAATAAATAAAATAAAACAAAAATAAAATAAAAACCAGAGCAAAGCATCAAAGTAGACGCAGAAGTGGGAACACCTGCCATATTATCACATGACATGGAACAAAAACACAATTACAATTCTAAAAAACAGCTGCCTCTCCACAGTGTCCTCAGAGAGACAGCAACGGAAAGGGGGTCAATGCAGAAAATGAGGCTGCACAGCAAAGGCAAAGATTGGCCAAGAAAGTGGGGGCTGGGAAAATTATTTTATAAACGGAGAAGAAATCAATAAAATGGTTTGACTATAAGATAAAAGGAAGGAGCAGATGACAAAGGGGAAGGAAAAGTAAAACAAGGTGAAGGTGACTTAAAAAAAAAAAGAAAGCAAGTGAAGATCTCAGTAGCAGTCTGGGAAAGGTGTAATACCGAGGGGATGGAAAAGGGAGGCCAGGAGAAGAGCATGAGAAGAGGAAGTATGAGAGCGAGGCACAGGGAATGGCTGACTCCAAAGAGAAGAGCAGAGCGTGACTTCCACCTGTTAGATGGGGTCATGGTCAAGGAGGATGAATGGGCTATTTGAATATTTGGGTATTTTCTCAAGTTTGAATAAGCTGTGAAGGATATTTGGATTGGATTTGATATTTGCCCTGTTATAGCAGGAAACTCAGACATACATATATAAGAGGGAAAAGACATCGTGTAGATGAGGAAAGGATAAGGATTTATATGACTTACAGACAGCAGAGCTAGAGAGGAGAAAGCTGGAAGAGCAGAATCAGCAGGGAATGGATGGACTGCAGACATGTTTGAGGCAAAAACTCCAGCAAAGCCATTACAAGGAGGAAAGAAGGATAAAATGGATAGAGAATGCTGTATGATAAGCACCAAATGGTTGGCAATAACAGAAAAAGCTAAAAAAAGAAATAATGTCTAAAAACTGTTGCAATGTCCTTCTGAATCAGTGGCTTTGAATATGTTACATGCCTGATTAAATGGGGAAAAATATGGGTTTTATACTGTGCAACATAAAACATACCAAGTATTTAAGACTCTCAGAAATTTCACATCAATTCACATCAATAGCATAATAGCAAAAATCTCAGTAGAAAATACAGTTCAAAAAACAATGAATAACACAGAAGCGGTTTAGTGCAAATTTGGCTGAAACTATTGTCTGGTTGACATTACTGATTTGTCTAAATGACTCTTGATTACACATGGAGAATTTTTTAAAAAGCTTCTCTGGATAAATAGGCAATTTTTCTAAACAGAGATTATTGGAGCATGCTAGATTCACTGCACTACATTTTCATTTATTCCTTTCACTTTATGTAATTCATCCGGTTTCACTGAAAAACAATTTGTCTCATTTCACTAGATAATGTACCTGAATTACCTTTCTACCAGTGGGGCCTTATCCCCTTGTACAGAAGGACCTGTCTGTATTTTTACTTTATAGCATTTTCTTCCCATGCTTTTTCCCAATAACACCAAAATTCAATGCTACCTAGAGTTCTGTGAGAATCTCAGAGAGCTGATGTGTAAAAGAAGGAAAACCAAGAAAAGAAGTTACGATATTGTAGATTGTTACTTACTATAATATAGTCTCTCTCTTTTTATAAAGATCTCAAGAAACTATGATTGTCATAACATGGCCAAAGAGAGATCAAAGCAGCAGAACCATAAATGGAGAGAGTTATAAATACATTAAGACATGAGGAAAAGCCAACAGCCACGTCCAGCAAATGGGGGTCATTGGTATTGGCAATGCACAAGGTACGGGGACCAGGGTGATCGTACAGTCTTTTCAAGCAGTAGATTTGTATCTCTGAAGTATTTAATTGCTCCAGCAGTTAATTAAATGACCTGAATGCACAGCTACCAAAAGCATGCTGCTTTCTTCATTTAAAGTATCCTACCTTTAATGAAGGGAGATTCTAGGGCTGTGTTCACACAGCTGATGAAGGCAGTAATTGATGAAGTCAACCAGCAACGCACAAGTCAAACAAGGCACATAATGAGCTTTTCCCTAGCCCTGTGAAAGCCTCCAGCCATGAAGCAGAGCGTTTTTGCTAGTCCACTGAAAGATGGTGGACTTGAGGGAACTCAAGGGGTCCTTGTGGTTAGAGATGCCTCTCCCAGGCTCAGGCTTCGCCTTAGCTGTCAAGCCCTGCAGCTGGGAGCTAAGTCTGTCTGCTGCAGTGACCTCATGACCCTGCCATGTCTTTCTCATACATTCTCATGCCATCTGTCATTGCATTACGTTATCAGGATTTTTGCACTATCCACAACACTGCAGCTTTCTCCATACTTAGTCCATCACTTTGAATAATGGGGAATTAATTATAAAAAATGCCCCACTAATATCTGGACAGGGATAAATATGATCCCTGAAAGTAAAGAAACCGTCTCTCTCTGCTTTCTATCAGTATATACGTCACTGCTTGCAAGATACGAATAACCTCTTCTCAGTGGTGGCCAGTGAAAGGACAAGGGGCCATGGGTTTAAGTTGAAACACAGGAGGTTCCATCTCCATGTGAGGAAGAACTTGTGCACTGTGAGGGTGCCAGAGCCCTGGCACAGGCTGCCCAGGGAGGCTGTGGAGTCTCCTTCTCTGGAGATCTTCCCAACCTGCCTGGATGCCGCCCTGTGCCCCGTGCTCTGGGTGGGGGGGCCCCCGTGCTGGAGCAGGGGGTTGGACTGAGTGATCTCTAGAGGTCCCTTCCAACCTCAGCCATGCTGTGACTCTGTGTCATTCTGTGTGAAATCTACATTGAATAATATTGCTCTTTGACCCAATCTTTTATCTTTTTAAAAATCAATAATGTAAATCTACCTATTTATTCAGTACATGGCTAAAATGTTTTCTTGAAGCAACTCTGACTACTTCCGTGTAGACACGCAACAGGGTAAAATTGTAGCTTAAGCCTCATATTAATTTCAGCATACATTTGGGGCCCCCATTTTACAACAGAGTTGTAAAACCCTGGTAAAAAAAGGGTTTGCACCAGGGTTACAACTGCCAAGAGTTTAGGGTTTTTTTAATAGAATTAGATTTCAGGAAGAAATTTATTCAAGTGATAAGAAAAGTTTAAACTAATATATTTATAAACAAGAAAAGTGAAAAGATAAAGATATTTTCTGCAGTGTTTGTCTCTAGGGGCATGAACAACTGTGACCATATAGGATGAACTGCCCCACATGAGTTGTTCTCTAAATCTCTGCTTTTGAAAATGGGAAAAGCTCATTCACAGTTACCAGAACAATCACCATTTTTCCTTCCTCACTCTGCTGTTCGAGGTTAGTGTGTTGGGCTGGACACCAAACACACT
The DNA here is from genome assembly GCA_032353885.1 of Nothura maculosa. NCBI lineage: Eukaryota > Metazoa > Chordata > Aves > Tinamiformes > Tinamidae > Nothura > Nothura maculosa. The sequence goes on along the minus strand of JAUBOD010000038.1, from coordinate 504,566 downwards.
ATTTTTTCATCATACCTTCTAAGGAAGTTGAAGCAGAATATGAATAATTGCATTGACCAGAGAAAAATGGTAATTAAAATTAAAAAATCCTCAAGTAAGGCAGCAGTGCTCTACAAGCAGTTTTAATGTGTCGAGCCCTCAGCGTTCTAAAATTAATTAAAGCTTTAATGAAAGTTGCCTGCTATCTGACCACCAAATCTGTTTTTTCTAATATCCAGCCACCCTGGCTCTCAATTAAGACTCAAAGAGTCAAAAACTGATGAGAAGGGACATCATAAATGTTTTATGCCTGTCCTATTTTTGTGCATGGCACATTTGTTATTCTACTTAATGCATCCATATGGTTCTCTAATTCTTTCATTACTATGAGCTTCACATTATGGTTATTTCATTATAGGTTATATCAATTTTCAGATAGTTCCCTAGGAAGCATATTTAAAAATTAAAGATACAGACAGGTTTTTGATTTTGAGACTTATACACTAAATATCTATTTAATTATCATCACATTGACTACTTCTGGACAGTTTAGTTATTGCCTTTTCTTGTATTTACTTGATCAACTTTTAATAGTTTTCTTCCTGTTTCAGAAGCTGAGTGGCATTTTAAATTTGCAATTTTCCTTTTTCATTTAATTTCACACAACAGTCACTCATCCCAGCCACAAAAGTTTGTACACAGTATGTCAGAGAGGTGTTTCTAGCAATTTGCTAATTCATTTCTATTGCCTGTATGTAGTTTTGCTATGGGTAAGCAGGCAGAGTCACAGCATCCTGCAGCATCATTCCAGAGATTCTTCTCCAGCCCAAAATATTTGTGTTTTAATAACCTGTCAGATCAGGATATTGTATGTCTAGAAAATTATGGTAGGATACCTGAAATCAATGTATTATAGTGCCATTTTCATTACTTTAAATATAAATTTCAGATCTATTCGTAATTATTAGCTTCCAGAACCATGTTCTTAATTGGCCAATCCATTGAGTACTGCAGAAAGCAAGCATAATGGCAACAATTTGCAGGAATATATAAATGTTGCCAGAGCACTATGGGATTGTAGCAGAAGTCATCACTGTTTCTGTTGGTGCGTTTTGAAAGACGCAAACAACGTTACTAGTACAATTAGTCCCAGCCAAAGGATAACCTCTTGTTCCAACACGCCACCTTATGCTGACAGGAACAGGAAAACAGGCCAAAACAAAAAGATATTTAATCAATGACATTGTGTAAATCAAACAAAACAAACCTTAGCACACTGTAAATGCAGAAATCGTGATTTACCATCATTAATGTCTGTGCTACAGTGTATTATACAATGACCATTACCAAATAAAATGTTTAGCTTTAGTTAAATGTGTATAAAATAGACATTTCAATATGATCCCCAACACCTTATAGAGGCTGAAACTGTGAACCTGTTCAAATACAGCATCTGCTGTCAACCACTTTCCTGCACTATCCAGCATACTACATTATTGCAATTCTATGTTTTCACTGACAACTCCTTCTAAGATGGTTCTACCGTATATTGGACTCAAAGAATTATATATAAGATATTTTTGATCACTTCATTGGGATGGAGAGCCCAATAGGAATTAGCTTCATTACTAACTTCCAGTCATAAATGATCTTCAAAAGAAGGACAACAAAATATTGGTTAAGTGCTTTTAAGGAGGCAGAAGAAAAATAAAGAAATAAAATTTGATACCTCTCTGCCTACTTCCCTAAGGTATTTCCCCCTTTCCATTAACCATCTGCGGTGTTTGAAAAAGAATTAAAAAAAGACTGTCACTTGACAGTCACCTCTTTCAAACTCCTCCAACATCTAGGTTCTCTCAGTATATTTATATCCAATTTTCCAATTTATATCCAATATTTATTTTTGATTAAAGGGACACTAAAGTGTCTTAAACTTAATTTTAAAAGGCTATATTGACACTAAAACTGTTACATAAAACACACAGACATTTTGAGCCACTGAGGAAACTTTGAAGAGCTGTCATTTTTCCTAACAACTATGTCAGAAGTAAAGAACCAAAGGGATTATTCCATAGGCTGAATTGCCAGCTCCAACAAAACACTGACTGATAAGGAATCTCATGCTGTCTTTCTATCTGATTCCCTTTACCTGCCTTTTAAATGTTACAAAAATAGTTCTCCGAGAAGAAACTAATAAGAGAAAAATGAAACAAAAGGAACCAACAACGTGAGCTTCTCCATTCCTGAACACCATCAATGCAGAGCATGGCCCAATACAGTTATTGTAGGGAGGAATCAATGTGGTGGTTGCTCAGCCTCCCAACCCCAGCAGGACCTTTTGGTTCGTTTATAATTTTGTCTCTCAAGTCCCTGTGTTTTCAATGATGGCAACAGGAACTGTATGTGGCAGGAAGCTCTTCCTTTTCCTCAGCCCAAATCAGGCAGTATTAAGTTTTAGGTCTCTTTTAAGAGGGCAGAACATAGATCACAGTGCAGCAGTCTCCAGGATTCCTGCAGCAACACAAACCTGTCTGTCCTGCTCAGGCTTGTGGGCTGCAGGGACCTCCAGCTTGCAAGGGTGCAATGCTGCCTCAGAGTGAAGTGCTCAACCAAGCAAAGGGTTTCCCCATAACAACTGTGGCTTTTGGGTCCCAAAGGAGCAGAAGCAAAGGGCAGGGACAGAAACTCCACCACTATCTGAATTCTGGGGTCTTCCCTCCTGGAATTCAGCACAGCAAGGCACATAAATGGCACAGAAGTCTAGTGAAGTCAGAGGGCTGTGTGAGTGCCGGGAAGGGGTGAAGGGGGTGTCTCTGTTTCATTTTTTTCCTATTTCACAGTCCCAGCTAAAACACATGTGTGAAGTTTGCACTGGATCAGCCAAAGATCAGCACCTCTCTGAATTTTCAGTTGGCAAAAACAATGCCTTCATCTTTTCATAGATGAACAGATTTTCACTCTATATCCTTTAGCAAGTCATGAGAAATAGGAAAGACTCAGGTTCAGTTTCCTCTTCTGCCTCCTTCAGAGTCAGGCTTTGAGCCAGGTTCCATACTCGTGTCTCTGAGAAACCCAAACTTCCTGGAAATGCTTGAGCAAAAATAATGATCTTAGATTTGGCTGCAGTTGTTTCTGAATTCAATCCAATTTCATGGAGACTTTCTGCTTTGCCAAAATATATTTTCTGAATTAATTCTTTCATGGGAGAAAGAAAAAAAAATACACTTGAAAAAAGGAAAAGAAAAAGCAGAAGCAGATTCCTTTCCTCTATACACAGGTATCTATTTTATAGTTGGGATCTATTTTATAGCTGGGACTGGCTGATTAGAGGAACATACAGCTGGAAGAGGAAGTATAGAATGGTGGGCACTTAGATATCCTTTACTTACTGATGAACTGCCCAATGTTAACTCTCAATGGTATATTTTTAAACAAAAGGTTAAAATTTAACAGATCTGCTTCCAAAATCCAGTTTTTGTTTAAACTGTGCAGACTACTAAATGAATTCAAGAAACATTTTCCTTTCACTAAAAAAAATGCAGGAAAAGTGAAGGAAAAGTGTGACTGGAAGAAGAATTGGGCATTTTGCAAGAGATAGGACGAGGTTCAAATTGAGTGTCCCACTGAATGATATAGAAAATAACCCCAAATTATTTGTAGTAGCTGCTTCACAAGCTGCCGGCACCAAGCAGAGTGATTAAAGCACCAGGTTCCCCAAATCCCACTAATATTCTATTAACATTTTGCAAGTCAGATGACAAAAACAAAAATAAACGTGCCTCGAGGAGGTTTCAGTGCACGTTCCAACCTAATGCCATCTTTTCTGCCAACTTCTAAAGACTGACAGCAAACACAATATCATGGTAATGGTTCAGCATTCAATTATGCCTGCTGAAGTGCACAGAAGGAAGCAGAAAGCAAATGAGGCCAACTATGCAGACACTCCAAACTTCTTTGTGCAAACAAAATCCAGAATGACAGAGCTGCAGGCTACTAGATCCATTTGCAAGTCTTGCTGCAGACATGTTATGTCTAGTATAACTACTTAAGAAAAGGCTAAGATCATAGAGAGCATCAGTCTTTTATGAGAAGGTGGATTTGGATTTAAGAGCCAAATACTGTGAAGATCTGGCATGACCAAAAGTGTTTGGTGGCGTGATGTACGATGTCAAAGGACATAATAATGATCAACAATCTTGCTAGGGGAGTTGTTGTAATGTGTGACTAACGTGCAGAGCTTGTTAGCAATTCAGAACTGTAGTTATAAAAAGGTCCTAAAACTTCATTGTCTATCAGTGTAGAATTTGCCTTCTGTTGTTTCAAGGATCAGACAAGCCCATGACCTGGAAACAAAGAAGGACACAGTTGATACCTCGCTGCATTTGGAGATGTGACTCCTCCAAAAGCTCCTTAGAGGAGTCACTGCAGAGATATGATTTCCTATTTATACCTCCTCTGCTTGGCCCAGTGCCAGTCCATCTCTTAGTCTAGTGATAACAGACCTCAGATGCTAAGTGGCAAAAAATGACATTTGACTTTCTGTTAGTTTCACAGGCAGTTAGCTTGGCTCTTTTCCCCAATCCTGGCTGACCTGCCATCTTAGAGAATACTTGCTGTCCTGAGTAACAACATATTTTTGCCATATTTTATATTTTAATACACTTTGAGCAATATTCTGATCACCTCTTCACAAGGTGGTCGGGTACCTACCACAAGGTGGTAGGGTACTTTTAATGAAGTAGAGTGTCCAATAGAGTGTATTTGGAACTAGAGTACCAAATGCAGCATAAGTTGTTAAAACATCAGATGAAGGAGAGCAGATAATGATAATTTACCACTTGCTTTCAGAAATTCTGCTTGTTCCTTCCTAAGAACACTTCCTAACCATCATCCATCCCACCTCAGCATCTGAATTAGATCCTGGACTTTGATACTGATACTTAAATCTGATGCAGCAGGAAATGGGGAACTGGTAGAGTGAGAAACATGTATGCGTAAGGCTGTATCAATGAGCAAGCAAGAGCTGCATCTTCTCTGAACCAAGCATGTAAAGCCAGGGAAGTCAGACAAGAGGATGTAGAGGTACCTGTGGGATGAACTAAACGTAAGCGTGAAAGCAGTTCACAATTGTAAGGATCCCAGCTACCGAAAGCCACCTAGAAGCAGCCCAACCTACTTGAGCTATGATGTGATGAGAAGATTTCCACATTATCTCGAGAAAATATCTGTGATTCAGCTGGAATCAGCTCCAGATAAAGAGGCCATGCATATGCAAGCAGACGCACAGAAATGAAACTCTAGCACTGTGTATATTTATATACATGCACACCCATGAATATATGCACATATATGGAGAGCAGTGTACACCAGGTGTCTGTGTCCCCACTGCCATGAGAGGAAGTCTTGTCTGTCAGGCCAGCCCACCTGACAATGTTCAGCTCACCTGAGCCAGAAGTCAAGGCTATGTCGTACTTGTGAATTAAGTGTGGCCAGGCCTGGTCTTTGGCACTGACTGAACTGACATGGAAGTGGCTTGTGGCCAGACTATTAGATTCTGGAATCTGCAACAGAGGACAACATCGTGCAGTTTGACTACAGGAAATGGTCCCTGACCTATATGTGCTCTCTAATCGTGCAAAAATTGTTTAGGAAAGTGCTAGTCCATCTGATCCAAAACTATGTCAAAGCCTCTACAAAGACTCAAAGTCAACAATTTAATAGATGATCAAGTTGGAGTGCCCGAAAACACTCCTCAGCTCTGCTCATTATTTGTAAAGACATAATCCGAGTGTCCAGTGAATTTAATAACTCTCTAGGCTTTGTGGACCTTGTTGACTAGATATTGACTCCCCTGCCTGTTCTGAAGCTGAATAACTAATTCACATGAGGATGCCTACCCACAGAAACAAATATTTATGTGATTTATTTTTTCCACTGAATCCCACCTTACAACACTAGCACCTGGAGCTCTTGCTATTTTCAATCTGCTTCAGCATAGAAGGCTCAAACACTGATGACAAAATGGACATAGTGGTATGGCAGAGCTACAGCTTGGAGGAATTTAGGCTTATACAAAAAGCCATGGAAAAGGCAAAACGAAGCTTTGTGTGCTGGTCTGTGCATCTCAGTAGCCAAGAAAAAAAAAATCTAATTAAATTAGCTCAGTTCAGTAACACTGGTGAAAACAAAATTACACAGATCTGCCCAATCTCATAGTATTGTATAGCTCTGAGACTGTTAATTTCTGAAACTGTTAATTTCACTACTAGCTCTCTTAAGGAGTTTAATGTGTATATAGTTTCTAAGGTCCCAAATAAACCCCTACAAATAGGAAAAAAACTAAAAAGTAAGTAATTCTCTATATTAATCAATGATTTTTAGATGAACTGGTCTCCTGTGACTTTGACAGACAGCTAAAGAGAATATATGGTTAAACAGTGCAGCATTGTACGGCAGTCAAAATGCTTCTCCGAGCTCTGGATAGCAACTCTCCCAACTCTCCCAACAATGAGCATTGAACCACAGGGAAAAACAAAAAGGAAAGAGAAAAGAGAAGAAAAAGGCAAGCACCTAATAAGGGGCAATGTGCTGGAAAGCCTTCAGTTTTATAAAATTTA
>JAUBOD010000038.1:448980-463474 GCA_032353885.1 Nothura maculosa | reverse complement strand
CCATTTTCACTAGATGATGTGGCGCAATCTCCCACATCACAGGCTGTACAACCGCTGTCATTTAGATCTGTGCTGCTGCTTCTTGTCACAACTCTGCAGCCGGATTTGGAAGATCACAGGACAGTTTTCTGGCAGGCCACAGGCTTGCCTGCATGATGCTGGGCAATTTGCTGCATTGCCTCTGCTACAATGAGCTCTCTTAGGCATGAGGAGTTAGCCGTAGCTGTCATCGCTGCTGTGATGGCATCTCCTTTCAGGACAGCAACAAGTGTTTCTGAATCTATCCTCTCACCAAGGCTGCTAATCACTGCTTCCTGTGCAGCCAATGGAGAGGAATCCCAACATCTAAATTGTATGGAATAAAATAGGAATTATAGAGGCCTAGACTAAGGTTGCCTTACTGTGTTAAATCTCTCTTATGTCTCTCTCCTGCATAGGCAGCCATATATGATTCTCTGGAAAGCAGAAAATGTGTGTTCATCACCACCCTTTTCAGTGTAAAGACCATCGTATCATAACTCCTAAATCATGGGGACACTCTGGATGTAGTCGGCCGAGCCTCCCTGCTTTCCAGGTAATGGAATCCCAGTCTTGTCCTTCCTTGAGAAGGTATGTGCAGCAGTATAAATGCTCTGCCTATATTCTGCATGCACTGAAGTGGTACCCTGCTCTTCGTCATGTCCTCTAGACACTAATGCCAAAGAAGACACCCAGTCTGGAAACCAGAAAACCACATGGCTTACGCTGAGAGCAGAGCTCAACAGCTTCCCCCAGGAACAAACTAAGCCCCTAGCAGTACTTACTGAGTACTGTAACGCAAACATTTATACTGGCTTCTCTTTTGCAGCTACATGTGCTCTGTGTTCTCTGTATGCACTGCAGCCAGCTAACCTAAATGGTACAAAAACATTTGTTTTTCTTCACATTTCTCTGTATACCAAGCCCTTCCAAAGAAATGTTCAGCTGAAACTACCTATGAGGTAGTATTAGAGAAAACAAATCTAATGAGTTAATCTGGAAGGTCAGAAAGATCTATACTTTCTATGTTCTAAGAATGTCCCACAAACAATTACATGTTCATGTAGCAGGAGTAGGCTGATAAAATGAGTCTCTCTGGCACCAGCATTACCTCTGGCTAAAAGCCAGCAAGAGACTAGCATTGAAAAACCTCATAGAAAACATAAGTGCCCCCAGAATGAATAAACTGAGGAAGATCTTCCCTTTGAATGCTCATAGTATCTCACCATGCTGAATGCTCTGTTTGGCTTCACTGTCTGACTCAGCCTTGCAGATAAGTTTCCAGATTAATTTTGTGGACCTTTATTTAAAGCACAGCAAAAAATACCTGAAGATTTCAAGGTGATTCTAGCTCTAGGTTCAGCCTTCCTTGCACAGATGTGGCAATGAAAACCTGAGGATTTCTCAACATATCTATGAGAATAAAACTGATACCATAAATGCCATACAAATACCATAAAATCCATTTGTTTACATCTATATCATCTGTTACCTTGGGTCCCCAAATGGGTCATTCCGTAGGGAAGCAGAAGGCAGAAATGATCTTCTATCTTCCCAGGCAGCTCTAAGCCGTGCTATGATTCAGCCCTTGGTCTAGGAATCTGGAAACAGAAGAGGTTTCAGGGCAGCCTTGCTGAACAAAAGATCTACCTTTTGGAAGGTGAGCCTTTCCCCTTCGACAAACTTCATATATTTTAACATAGTATTACAGTCTGAAAATGTCTGATAATGTAAATTATAATGTAAATTATAATGACTATTGAGATCGAGGGAGTTTCTTTCTTTTAAGATCCAAGTCTTCCTAATCATCCTCTGCCAGCAATGGTACTTCCATTAATGATCACTGAAGCCAGCCAGTTACATTGATACAAAGGAGAAAGAAAAGGAACAGTGGAGGCTGAGGGAAAATTTTTGCCGTCACTGAACATCCATTACGAATCACTCTCATTAAACAATCACTGCTAAAATCCTCCCAAGCAGTATTATGCTTTAGAAAAATCTAGATTCTAGCATACAGGTAAAATTGAATATCTTTAATATGTAAAATATACAATTAGACTTCATTACACACTTGACAATTTCATTTTGGAAGAAAAGAAGCTGTATTCCAGTTATTGAGCTGAAACTTTAATCTTGCTTAAAATGCTTTAGGCTGAGAGATGAAACTCCTTCTTCTGCCTCCTGCCTTCCTTTCCACTCCACCTTCCCTAATCAAACAGAGACCTCTTCCTCTTCCTCCTCATTCTCAGGCATGATAAGGAGGCCATCAGCCCTGGCAGGAGCAACAGGACAAAGCAGAGATCTTCTGCACTAAACATTTGCTAATGCACTTCTGTATGTTGAAAATGCAGATGAGGCCCTAGGAGGGGTTCCCACAGTAGTTTCTACCTATAATTTGATGTGAAAAAGGGAAAAAAAATAAGGTTTGTTGAAAATATTGCATTTTGGTAGAAAATTGCTCGAATAATTATTTTTATTCTCACAGTGTCATTGACTGGTGTGACTGCCACAAAAGATGCTAGAGCTAAGGAGTGTCACTTTGCTGCTAAAGCAGAAGCAGTCACAAGCTTCCTACAACCTTGTTGTTCACACATACACTCCCTTCCTGGGTAAATAAGGCTAGTACTGAAGGTCACTTCTCTAGGGTTTGCTATAAAAGACTATCATCTTTTTTTGTTTGTTTGTATTCATTATGTTTTCATAGATGAAATACTTCCAAGAGAATCCACCATTATACGTGGTCCCTCTCCTTTCAGGAAAAACTTCACGGACAACTGTTGGCAATTTTGTTGATAAAGATACTTAAAAATACATACGTATAAACTTTCTCCTGTGAATAAAGAGTCTACTCCAGGATAAAATGTCTTGAACCATCAGCTTGGCAAACAGAACCAATAGTGACTAATGATCAAGTTTCACAAAATAAATATATTCTTTTGGGGCTTCCTTTCAGGCTGCAGTGAGCCCTAATGTTCAAAGTTGAATTAGGCCTCAAGAGTGGGTCCTATAGGAGAGGCTTGTGGGATGTGCCCCTTCCCTGTGAATAAGGAAGTGCCTGTGTCCTGGCCCTTCAAAATCAAAACATCCACAGTGTGGATCTATTTCTATTCCAACTGAAAACAAAGACTAGATCTCAATCAACATCTTCCTGTCTGGAACTGCCTGTTGTCTGATGTGGTGTAACACAGATGTTCTGGACCTTTGGAGCTGAGCCCCAGTGCTGCTTCATTTCTGTGAAACTGCGAGAGATATTACAGTTTCATCAACATCTCTATTTTTCAGACAGTCACTGTGATTTACTCTGGAAGGATTTATGGAAAGGTGATTGATAGACAATATTTAGGACATATTATTGTTGGTTGATTCCTGTGTGATTTGTTATCTTAATGCATGGACAAGTAGATAAACAACTTATAAGTTCAGCAAGTGTAAAATGCTTCAACTTGAGCATTAGATTCCTAATAAACCGTGAAAAGAACATACTCAATATATGACCTCTCAGAGAGTTGCTGGCTTTAGGGATGGAGAATACAGTCTACATGGTACAGTTTGTAGGACTTCTGTACTGTCCCTGAGATGTAATATCTGCTTGTAAATACTAGTAATAATTCCTTGAGTCAGACTGCTGGTATAAATGATGAGATGCTGTGGAAACTTTAAAAGTATTTCTTGGGTCTTTTTTTATTTCTTTGAAAGCCATGGATGATATTTGTTTCATTTCATATTAAAGCAAAGAAGACATCATTTAAACCTATGACTCCAGGTAGCATAGGCTTAGTGCAGCATATTGCAATAAAAGAAGGAAGGACAGGAGGGAGGGAGGGAGGAAGGAAGGAAGGAAGGAAGGAAGGAAGGAAGGGAGGGAGGGAGGGAGAGAGGGAGGGAGGGAAGAAGGAAAAAATTGTATCTTCATCTTGAAGATGAAATTGTATCTTCAAAAGTTATAAAAATAGGGAAAATGACTTTCCATGGAGTAAGTCAATTCTATAAATAATACATGATTTTTAAAGTGGAATAATACTGTAAGGTAACACATAGCACTTTCATTCATTAGGAATTTGTTGCTGTGCGTGCTCTCCTACTCTTTACTTACCGCCCACAAAGTGTAGATATTTTTCATACAATATTTAATAAGTGGTAGTGTTTTCTCAAGAGAGATATTTTCTATAAAAACAAAATGCTGTACTGCTGAGTATCCTCAATTTTTAGAAGTAAAACATAATGCTGCCTAACAGAATTGTTCCCTTTTTTTTAATTTTTTTTCAAATCAAGAGGACTGGCAAATATTGTTTGCAGTTACAACATTTCTTCAAGGTTATTTAAGCATTCAAGTGCTCTGTTTACTGTACTGATTATGACTTGCTTTGCCAAACCCAACAAATTTTAAGTCATTGCTTTGATAGTCTACCATTCCTTCTGTTCGACATGTGGTTTCTCTAGCATATGGATGTAATATTTTATATTCCACTTAATACTTCTTGTTAAAACTCAAGTTTGCTTCAAAATCTTGGTTCTTTCACCTTGTATCTGTTCTACAATATGCAAACCAACCCATTTATTACATGCCCAAGGCTGTCATAATTTTCTCCTCTAAATCCTTCTATTAAATCCTTATTCAGACCTGGATAGATTTTCTACATTTTTAAGAACTTAGCTACATGTATATAAGCTTTTTTTCAACAAGACTAGCATAAGAGTAAATAAAGGTATGCTATCTGGAATTTTCCTACCTAAATCTAGTAGGTACTGTCACTATGAAATGTGAAATGTGATACCTTCCAGATGTTTTGGAAATTTTTTCAATTGTTGAGCCAGTTCTATGACAAATCAAATGACAAAACCCAGAAAATCATGTTGTGAATACTTTTTTGTGGCCTCAATGGCCTGATCCTGCAACATATTGTATATTTCATAAAAGGTCATAAATGCCCTTGCAACCCATTCAACACAGAAATTAAGAATAAAATTTCTAAAACTGTGTGAGATCTTTGAGCTTTCACAGCACGAACTCTGGAGCATTGTGGAAACTCTGCTTTTGGAGACATATGTTGCACATAGTCACAACAGTTGAGGAAATTAGTATATTTAGGACAGGAAATCCTTTTAATACACATGCCAATTAGATCAGAATTCTCTTGGAGGAAAAACATAGCTAGTTTAAGAAACATATTGGTTTCCAATATTCTTGATTCTTGAGCAAAAACATTTGCTAACAGGGCTAATCATAGTAGAAAGAACATTATAATTAAAAACGCATTTGACGCGCAAAAACTAAGATAGAAAGTAAGCATCTCAGTTTTTTGTCAGTCACTTGGAAAAGTAAGAGGAGTTTTAGACCTTAAGTGCTGTCCTGATTTGGAATCAAAGCCTCAATACTTCTTTACCTTGAAATGGACAGATTTTTCCTCCACTTCTGTGGAAGCAGAAGCAAATGCTATGTAGCTATTAGCAAATATCTATTAATCTAATAAATTACTTGAAAATCCTGGTGCAGCTACTACTGCTCCCACTTCTTCTTTCTGGCTACGTAGATAGCATAGACAAGGTGCTATTTCTTTACTAGCTGCCTAAACTTCTGCCTCCATATATGTTATTTAAAGATGTGTATGTCTGTAACACCTATGTGGGCAGAAGTATGTTCTCCTGTGGTTCTCAGGCTCTTCATTTCTTGGGGCATCTACTGAAAACCTCCTTTCCAATCTTCAGTCTCTAAGTATATCTTAGAGATATCCCACATTTATCCCAAATTTAGGTGTTACCTGAGTATGAGAATAGGTAAATAGAGCAGAAAATGACAGATTATCTCTCTTTGCTTTCTGTTCTTCTGCTCTTCTTTCACTTTTCACCCTTTGACACGTCTATTTGTCGGTCGTTTCACAGATGACTGTTGAATCATTACAAACTGCCATTAACTCAAATATAATAACTTTTTAAAAAGCATATTCCTGATTTTTCATTACTCTGTATTCAGTTTAGATTTCAATTCTACATATTTCTGTGTTTCCTTAAGTAGCCGCTGATGCTCAGCTTTCAGTGCTTGCTTATTACTTCTCTTTACTTATCCACTGGCATTCACTCATGTACTAACTAATGTACACAGAACAAATATTGTATTTGTAACTACTTTTTAGCCATCCCACAGATTTTCTGCATCCATATCATGTAATATCTTTCTAAATCATTTCTCTGTTACACATTTCACTGTTGACTGATTATTAAACAAGTCTTTCCAAGTCTTTTCACAGCTTTACACATTATGATTAAATGTTATTCTGTGTTCTAAAGCTTTTGTTGTAGTAGGAGCCAATAGTAAGGTTTGATTAGAATATGAAAATTTTAGGAGCATATAGAGACTTATTCTGTCAATTTCAATCTCCAGAATTTGTAAGACTCAATATACCTCCTGCTTCCAAAAATTCAGGTAGAGAAGGATAGATCTTCAGTGGAAATGTCAGACTTTTATATTTCAGGAGTGTTTCGGCTGACAGTTTATACAGTTTGTTATTGTTCATGAAACTACAATTGTGCTGCAGTTGCTTAGTTTCTTCCTTAAATTTTTTATCTGTGTGATATTCAGACAGTAGGACCTGTCAGCCTGTTTATCTCCCTCCTTGCTATATGCTGTCAAGTTGAAAAATTAATAAATTGTTCTGGTGATTTCTATTAACCAGCTTATTTATAGTTCATAAAATTAAAGTTTTTCCTAGAAGTGAAACTCTAATGACTTAATTTCAGATCCTAGGATTATTTGATTTTTTTTCTAACCCTAATATTTCACCATGACATGCTGCTATTTTTGACATTACCATTGGACAGACTGTCCATAGAAAAGCAGAATATGAAGATGAGTTGCTAAATTTTACCAGAAAAAAAATCAAATGGCTAAAGCATGCAAGCTGGTGATGTATTATGTTATTGTGATAGAGTGACCTTGTACTGTTGACAGAAAAGGAGGAGTTATTTCATAACATCAAACTGCTATAAAATTAACAAAAGGCATAACAAGATGAGAAATATATCTCCTAAAATGGCAAAACCTCAAATCATAGATATCCTGACTATCCCTCTGATGGGAACAGAGCAGATGAGCCATGTTGGTAACAGATGTGAGAAACATGATCTGCTTCCTTCTAGAGAATGGACTGTGCAAGACTTCTTCATCTGTTTCCATTTTCTTCTGAGGATATGGGAGGGCTTCTCTGCCAATTCAATGAGAAATAGAGTCTCCTTTTTTTTTTTTCTAAGCTAAATTATTGCTGCCTTCCTTTGAATTGCAATTTTTGTATGTAAAGTGCTACATCTCTTCAGTTACTTGGTAGCATGTCAAAAATAGCATTAACTTGGAAACAGATATGATTTTCTCTCAAATTAAAGCAATCAACTTTTGTGTTTTCCAAATCTCCGTTGTGGAGAGAATTTTGGAATCACGTGATCTCTTTTAGCCTCTTATTATTTCCTTTTCAGGAAGCCATGTCCCATCTCAGAAACACTAAGCGATAGGTAGACAGAGGCTATTTTCATAAAGCAGTTGGAAAGGATGACCTCCAGGAAGTTGAAGAACCACACAATAGATTTATCTACTTTACAGAAAAAGTCAAAGAAGCATAAATAAATAAATAAGAAAAGAAAAAAGGAGAGGTAATTAATAAATGATAACAACCAAACACTACACATACTTCTATTTGTAAGACACAAACTTCTTACAAAAGCCAAAAAGAAACTTATATATTCTCTTAAACATTATTCTCTTCCATTACTCCCTTAAACAGTGTAAAAGAGCCTCTGCCTAAAAATTCACAGTGGTCAGTCACAAATATAGAATTTCTCTTCATCCCTGCCACTGTTGCCTGCATCTACAGGATTTCTTCATCGGGCTCTAGAGCCTTATATTTATGCAGCTGCTTCTTTTAGTTTCTATTCTCTTCTGTCATGCTTTCCATCATAAATTTGAACAGTATTTTCTCAAATTTGGTAAAAGTACAGCTTCTGCTTACGAAGGGTGATACTGACAGAATTGCTAGACAAAAAGGTGAACATACCTATATCCAAAGCCTTAGGTCTGGATCCCCAGTTCTTGCAAACCAACGAAGTTGTAAGTCTCCATTATACATAAACAAATTATATACAGGCTACATAGATCAAATGCGTTTTGGCAGATGAGAAACGTGGCTGAATGCGGCTTTATCACTGAGCCTACCAGAACAGGCATCTTTCCACAGCTCAGAAGAGCACTCCACATTTGAGGGAGCAAGCTGGCTATGTTTATACCTGAAATTTAGATTTAATATTGGCCTGGGCTCCACTGTATTGCTACTCGATTGTCTATGATCTCTCTAGCATATCCATACCTGGAATGCTGAGTAACTTGGGCATCACAATGACCAGATTGCTTCAGCTCTCACACATCCCTCAAGTTCGCATCGCTCAGCACCTGAAGTAACATCAGATACACGGGGATGTCCAGTGCAGGGACACTTCAGCTAGTGCTGTGCGAGCCAGTCTTTAGTGTTGTCTAGGTTTCTATGTGCCACAGTGTTGTAACACCCACATTATCCTGGGTAAAAGATGGTTGCTGTCAGTGAAGCTATGTTGACTTAAACCAGCTGAGGATCTTGTCTTAACATGTGATTGCAAAAGCAAATATGGAATGAGCTTTCAGAGATTGAATGAATCCAGAGTCTGACCACACTTGGGAGGCTCTGCCAGCCCCATTTAATCGATAGAGTACATTTTATCATAACCAGAACATTTCTCATTCTTTCTCCTAAAGAACACCCTATGGTAAACAGAATTTTCTAGAACACAAAAGGGAGAAGAGCCAGAAACACCATAGAGTTTATCAGGGAGTTTACTTTTGACTTAAATTGCTTGTTCAGATAACAGGGTGGCTGACAGCACAAGCTCCTGAAATAACAATTATGCTATACCTGAGCACAGGAGAGGACTTGAAGAAGGTTATGCATAACCACAGATGAAAAACAAGAATCAACCAATCAAACAAACCAATCCCTCACCCTCTATCACAAAAAAAGTATGTCCTGGAACTGTAAAACTGGTCAAATCTTTGAATAATTACTGATCTCTCTATTAGATACAAATATGTAATGCTCAAAAAATAGACGCATTAGTGCAGTAACAAGTACTATGTTCATTATTGTTGATATTCACCTCTACTGAGCCTTAGGATTTTATCTCATTCCTATTCCATAAACATTTTATTTCACTGCATCTCCTCATTTGAACACAGTAATTACCAAAGCTTGTACCCCACATCCTCATTTCTGTTCAATAAGATCATGCACATTATTGAAACGTTTTGTAGGAAAGAGAAGTTTAGTTTGTCCTATATGTTTGTGTTTTTAATGATAGCTTAAAATGTCTTCATTTATTATGAAACAAAAAGTTACAGAAACCAGTATGTAGTTAAAGCCTAAAAATATGATACAAAAAAGTAGCAGATAAATCTCTTATTCTTAAGAAAAATCTTCTTTTTCTTTTTATCAGCTGTACCTATAGTCCAGTCTTAGTTTACCTGGTAATTGAAAAAGAAAAGGAGGCAAAAAATTCTTAATAAAATCATGGACTTGCTAGGTACCAGAATCATGATCCATCACTTATATTTAGGTCTCTACATGTTCAACATCTAGTTTCAGTTAGTTGTCTAAGCTTCATCTACATTCATGAAACTAGATAGGTCATCCAACTTAAATGCCTTTCTCAGATTGCCCTAAATTGGTCCAACTTGAGATGGCCCTTAACATTTTTACATTTGGGTATCAACACACTTTACTAAACATTATTTATGCTGTTGAAGACTTTATTTCCATTTGGTGTTGATCATCAAGGATAATTCTTTATAATCAAAACAGAGCAAACTGTTCATAGAATAAGCTTAAAATTAGAGCTGGTCTTTATCTTACCTAATTGTCAATGTATATATCATCAAGACATATTTTGTAGTCAGCAAAAAAAATAGAAATAAAAAGAAATCAAGGATCTAAAGTTTAATTTATATTGTCTATCTTTTCTACTTGTAGGAAAAAATACCAAATGCATAAACAATATTTCTGTGCTTATGTAGGGAGTTGTAGAAATTTCTTCAGGAATTAAGTTTTGTGCATATACAGTTTACAGCAAAAAGAATTCAACATACGATGAAGTATATGCACTGCATGCTATGACCCATAGTTATGTGTAGAGTAAAATATAATTTCATTTTTGACATCTAATAATGCAATAAAACCATCCAGTGCTTTTCAAGCAGCATTAGTCAGTCAACTGGAAATAATCTAGTTAATGAAACTATATTTAATATAGAGAGATATGATTTTTAAAAGGAGGTCACTAAGGGAAAAAGCCATTTATTGTGCCACTCTCCTATTTATCTGCACTGTTCTGTGGCCGAATGCTGATACTGCTTTTTGAAGTCTCTGTCATTTAGGACAGATAATAGAGAATGTTTCCTTTTAGTGTAAATGGAATGGTTCTTGACTTCAAGGGAAAAAGAGAGATAGAAAAGACCCACAATAATTTAAGAGCAGATGGTAATTAAAAAAAAAAAAGGCAACGGCAACATGGCTGTAGCCTCTGTGTTTTAGCCCAGAAACACTGCATAGTGTCTAACTGCCAGTTCTGTTCCAAAGCAGAAGCCCACAAAGAAAAGTATCTTTTATGACTGCAGTCCTGTTCACTGTTCCTTTTCCTTTATGTCTGGTATTTGTTCACATAAAATGAGGATGACTAGGTCAAGCATTATTAAACAGGCTTGACATTCTTCTTAAATATTTCTTCTGCCAATACTGCACTATGCTTTTCCAAATAATATAGCTGAATAGACTGCCCATGACCCAGTTCTTGGCAGGCAGTTTGTAGCTTGGGTGTCCTACCAGATATATTAATGCTTGTTGATAGGAGCAGGACATGAAGTAGCATCCGTATCACAAACCACAAAGATCTCTTACTCAGCAAAATAAGCAACAGTAAAAATTATTCCATGCAGTCACATTCAATGGTTGGAGAGGTTTGAGTGCTTCATTGTGGTGAACGTTTTCCGATAT
The DNA here is from genome assembly GCA_032353885.1 of Nothura maculosa. Taxonomy (NCBI): domain Eukaryota; kingdom Metazoa; phylum Chordata; class Aves; order Tinamiformes; family Tinamidae; genus Nothura; species Nothura maculosa. Next base: position 452,399 of record JAUBOD010000038.1, on the reverse strand, counting down.
GCTGTGTGACAAGCTCAGCTGCTGACCACACAGACTACAGGGAGATTTGTGGTGTATGCAAAACTACTGTGCAGGCAGATGTCAACTGCCTAGAGTCTCCTCTTAAGCAGCTGAGTACACAACACTAGTCTCCAAGTAAATGGAGTTTGGCAGCTTGATGGTAGAGCTCTTGGTTCAGTCTGTGATCTTTAGTGAACTCTTTGCCTTTACATTGGGCCTCCGACATTTATTTGGCCCATATCGCAGTACTGAAGACTTATTAACCAGCTTCACTGACCACCCATTAGCAAAGAAAAACTCCTAATATTATCCACCTTTATTTTCATTACCAGTTAAATAGATCTTTCCTGTATGCCTTGATGAATATTCCTTCTCTATTTCCTCCTGGTTGGAAGTAATATCATCTCTAATCTTTGTCTTCTATTTCTGAATAAGAGAAGATACTAGACTTAGAAAAGATTACTATGTTGGAAGTTGCTTTTTAATCTGCCTATTGGACCTTCATGTGGATTTACCCGAAACCTATCAAATAGCATCACAATAGCTACCCTTGGGAAAGGTCATATTGGGGCTGGCTGAAAGGCAGTAATTCCAATCCATGAAGCACTGAGGTTTCAAAGTCTCTTCCAATGTGAATAAAATTAGTATCCCCTTTCAATTTGTGAGGAAGAAAACAAACCACTGGAGACTCACTGGAATATACAAAATTGTTTCTTACCTTGGACAGGAAGGAGAGCCAAATTCAGCTCCCTCCATAGAACCAGGCAGTTAAGTCACTTGAATTTGATCTTCCTTCCAGGTAAACACTATCATTACTCTTTCCTTGCAAATACACTCCTGAACCCAAGAATGACTTCAATCAAGTTTTCAGAGGAAACAGTATGTTTTTCAAAACACCTTGGCTTGGAGATAATAGTTGTCATGGAAGAAAAGAGCTAGTTCAAACTCTGAGGCAGCCGTAGCTACAGACAACAGAATAAACTGCTCCTCAAATGTTTTGCCTTATATTCTCCACACTGCTGCCCAAGTCCAAGAGCAATCTGAAGTGGTTATAGTTACAACATTTCAGGGTACACATGACCAAATAGTTGGGGTGTTTATAAGCCCAACTATCTTGGGATGCCACTTCAGGCTCATGCTTTTTCCTTACCTCAGATTTATTGTCTACAAAGCCAGCCAGTAGCTGTGGGGAGCAGCTGGGCCGCCAGCAGTAACAAATGAAGGCTCTTGCAGCCAGGCAAATATTCACACCTGATGGCTCAGCAATAAAACACAGTCAGGCTTCCAGGCTTTAATTTACTCTAGAGCTCAGCCACGCAGGACTTCCCGACATTACAAATCATTGGCGCTGTTGACAAAGATGGTATTTTAATACTGTGTATATCCTTTTCTTCTCTTCAGAAAGTTCCAATAAAATGGGATGGCAACTGAAGATGTTGCAAGATGAAATAAATTATAATATGAGAATTAAAATTTCCACCAAAAAGCTCTATAAAACAATCTAAATATCAAATTTACCCTTGCCTATGATAGAAGTAGGGAGTTATTTTAACCTGATTTCTAAAGGAGGTAAGGCTTATTTGCACAGTTACTCATTCGCAGTCCATCTCCATTTCTTTCCATTTCTTTCCCAATAGTGTGTGGACCAATTTTGGCTTAATCTGATATTAAGGTTTCAATAGACATCATGAAAATATGTTGTCAGATACAGGAAAAAGACAAGGAGCCTTGTAATGTGATCACTGATGGTCAATGTGGATTTCTTGGTGTGTAATAAAGTATAAGATTATGTTTTCATAAAATTCAATGTAAAAAAGTAGTCAACCGTGAGAATAAAATGATGAGAATTTAGTCATTCTTAGCTCTATTTCTTACAGACCGTACAGATTTTCTGGAGAAAGAGATAAGCAAACTGTACAAATAAGATTCTGCTTTGCTGAAAGCTTTGTAGACAGTCTGAACATACATCTTTCATTCAGTGTATTCTTTAGCAATAACACTTCAATACTGTCAAAGAGAGTATCATGGATATGTACAAGTAAGCATCTACGGCACTGAGCTGCTAAGAGTTTTGCATGTGGTCTGGTTACCCAACTTGGAAGACTAGAAGCAACATAAGCAACAAGCTGTGGCGGTCCACTGTTATAGGGACAAGAAGTAACGAAAACATTTTCACATGTCATGAACACCACTTGGTTGGAGTGCAAATATTTATGCCTGTTTTGGTCCTCTTTAGCTGACATAACATAGCGTACATTTTCTTTCCTAGAATATTGCAACAGCTGTGGGATTTCCCCTCCGCAGCAGGACTTCATCTCCCAAGCTACAGGACAGTCCAATGACTGGACTGTCCAGCTGGGGTGAATCTCGAAAGTCTCTGTTGCAAAAGTGCAAAGCAGGAACACGGCTCAGCTGGGGAAGCCAGGTATACGGTGGAGTAGGAGATACTTACATTGCTTCTCTCATAGCACACTCTTAGCATATATAAAGTGTTCTGGTTTTGATCAAAATTCCCCAAGCCACTCACTTTGGACATATTTTATCAAGTAAAAGTTATATTTCTGCCTCGTATTGTACACAAAGAATATCATGTAACACAAAGCCCAGCTTTTCTAATTCTGGGGGCAAACACAACCCCAGAACTCAATTTAGAGTTCTTATGTAAATCAGATTTTTCACTTTGCTCACTGAAATGAAGAGCTAGGAGAAAAAGATTATGTTTCAGGATTTTTAGTGATGATTTCTTTAAAAACTTGGATAGTAATATTAGTACCGAAATTTAGTACTAGAACTACAAAATAAAATATAAAGCCCTTAAAAAAATCTGGCTGTGTTTGTCTGCGGTTTTAAACAACACTATTCATCATCAAAAATCTGTGAATAAGATTAGTTTACTCTAAAGTGTATATTTCATTATTCCACTGAATACTTTTCTTCTTATAAATAAAGGGAGGACTTGTTTTTCCATCACTTCTTAGGAGGCTCCTAAGGCCTTTATGTTATGCATATGCACAAAGATGGGCAAAATTACTTCACATTTAAGTTTGATTTCATATTCACTTATTTTAATAATGTATAAACCAAAACCCAGTTGCTTCTTGATCACTCAGCCAAACTCAGATATAAAGTAGCTACATCATAGCACCAAGCATACTATGACTCAGTCTCAAGAAAAATCGAATTTCTTTGTATTCATAGTTTACATATAAAGCATATTTTGCTGTCTTTAGTAGACTATAAACATCTGAACCCTTTTATTGTTTTTGAGATGTCTTTCTGCTGTACAATTTATTGTACAATACTTTAGCTGCTAATATCAATGAATTTGACTCAGCCAAGGTGGTAGTGAGTTAGTGTGGCTTTTCTCCCCAGGCCTCCATCCTACACAGAAGCAGTTTAAAGAGTTATCTTGATCAGCA
>JAUBOD010000038.1:432388-445859 GCA_032353885.1 Nothura maculosa | reverse complement strand
TTTGCATCTACTGTGGCATCCACTGAATCCAAAGTATTGAGTTGCAGATTTTTTTTAATGTGGTTGACAACCTTTAAAATAGACTTTTAAAAATCCCATAAAATCCCTCTAGAACCCTTTGCTGAAATAGAGACAGATGCAGTGTCACTTTTGCTAAATTGAGTTTACTACTAGGCCTTGCCCACTGTGACAGAGGTTGGACGATCTCTTTAAATCAGTTCAGGAAAACATCACCGACTGAAATTACTGTCACTAATTACTGTCTGAAGTTTTTGTCGTTACTTAAAGTCATTTTGCAAGGATAATACTCGGTGCCTGCAATAGCACTTAAAATCAGTTATTTATTCAAGATCTAGAGTCAAATATGCATACATATGTTTGCAGAATCCAAAAAAAAAAATGTTCAGAAGAGGGCAGTCTAAATATGGGAGAGATGTCTGGTCTTGGTTTCAGGGGTTTCCATTTATTCAGTACTACAAAAAAGGTAAAATCTATTGTAGCCTACTAATGAGGAAATAAGATTTCCCACGATAACAAGAGGTTCTACCCAGTCTTTACTGAGTTAGAAATCTAATTCTAGAAGAGATTATATAATAATCTAAAACAATCTAGCCTTTCATTTTTCATAAGGAAAAAAAAATCACACAGTTTATAAAATATATTTCTTTAGCATCATTTCAAGTCTTCTCTGGCAATGTCAGTTTAGTTAAGACCTGGAAGCTTGAGCCAGAAAGACTGCTGCTTCTCTCACCTAACACTTGCAGGCAATGTCACCCCCAGCAAAGACTTTCCCAAGGAGCTGTCATTCCTTCCAGAGCGAGAAAGGTGCTTTGCAATATCTGTTACCCAACAGCTACCTGACAGCTTCCTTGGAAAACAGTGGAGAGAAGCAGGTTCCTATAGAATTTGATTTTCCTAACCCAGTATAGATCCTAAGGTAGAACACAGTTCAACATCTCAGAATGTAGATACCTAAGTATATGCAAGATGTTGAAGCTTCTACTTATAGTTATGGAGCCATATGGTCAGAGGAGACCAGTCAACAGAGGTGAGGACTTCACCGCTTCTCATTATATAAAAATGTATCTTGCAGTATTGTGAGTGTCCTGTGACAAGATCTTGTCAGAAGGCTGCTGGCCTTGCCCAACTTTTCTCCCAAACATCTAGTGGCAAACAGTGAAGCTTGTGTGCAGACAAGAAGAAACACATGCGAGGGTCATAGCAGTTTGTTAACTGAACCATCGTGCAACAGCACTGTGAGCTCAGCCTCACAACCAGGCAAGCAGAGCTACTGAATGCACCAGAGCTACCAAAGCGAGGAACAGAGATGAACTGCTGGAACTCATTCAAATTGAAGTCCTGATTCTGCAACCAGATTCTCTAGCGTTAATAAGGTTTTGCTTGGGCTCACGTTAGCAACTGGGTGCTTAGTTATACACTCCTGATTAAAGCTAAACAGAATTTGACAATGCAACCTTTTCCTTATGTTAGAAATCTACAGCTGTGTGCCAAATATGCAAGATAAAAGAATATAACAGAACTGACACAGTATAAAAATAGTAAGCATACATTTTTATAGCTACATATTTTTTCCAGTTGATTCCACCCAATTCATCTTTCTTCAAATAATTGTCATTAATCAAATACAAATATAGGCCCCATGGGTCTAACTCAGACTTTGAGCTAAGCACATGTGTGTTTGTTGGTCTGCAGTCTTAGTTGTTAAAGTTTTATTGAAAAACATTCTAAAATACATTTTCTTCCAGCATCTCTCCTCCTCCCACTCAAAAAAATCAAATTACGGAGGGACTGATCTAATCATTTTGAAAGATGTTTTTGTATATCAAATATAGTCTTGCCTCTCAAAAAAAAAAATCAGAACAAAACTGTTTTTTTCATTGTCAAAAACAAATACAGGCAGAGGTCTTGTTTCAAATCTTGCAGATGGTCAACAGCTTCAGAGGCATGCAGTGCAACAACTATGGAGATATAAATTTCAACATAGAACAACTACGCTATGGAGAAAACAAGTAAGCTCATAAAGTGGTAAGAGCCAGGAAAAGCAGGAACAAAGTTTCAGATAATCTGCTACTACCATAGATGTTTTCTTTAAAAACATCAGGAAGTCTTCTGATAAATAAGTACCTGTATTTGAGCTCAAAAAAAAAGAAAAAGCCAACCTGTATTTTGAAAACTTACCTTATGCAACCTCTTTCACTGAAAACAACCTGGAGTTCTGTAGGATTATTTATGATTGCAAAGATAAGCATGTGGCTGTGCTTTTGCACAACACAGTATATAATAAGTTCTATACTTAAAGATTTCATATGTACACAGACATATGCATATATATATATTTGTATACATATCATTATATGTATGTATATATAAAAACATTTCCCCAAACACATAAAGTTTGTTTTCCAATCCACAGCTAAAGTAGAACAAAGTACAAAGCTCCGTAACTCTTTGGCACCTGTACAAACTCGGAGAAGCCAAGAAATCTTTCAGAAGAAAAATCAAGAAACTGGAATGTGGCCTTCCCCACACATCACGAGGAGTCCAGACTACGTCCTTACCACAGTCCTAGGCTCTAAGAGCAGCCCTCAGAGTCCTTCTTGGTAGAATACTCTGTTCTGCAACATGCTCAGCATTTCACATTCCTCTTCTTCACCAAACAGCCTTTTAATGAGAAAATCAACTAATCAATCATTTCTAAGATCCTGTGACATCCTCTGGTTTCCATGTATCCTATGACTTTCTATAGCAAGAAGACCTGCTATTTCCATATATCTCTGTGAGGAATGCAAATACGAGCAACTCCATTTTGGAAATGCTGTTTGCACAAAAGTAGCATTTTAACATTTGGAGGAAAACAAGACACTTCTTTGCTACGTCAGTTTAATTTTATCCTTGAAGGAGGATTTGCACAGTGAACATTTCAGCATAGAGTCAACCTTCTATCTTTCCTTTACCAGCGTAACATTAGATTGAGGGCATACAGATTTCCAGAAAAGCAGCAAGAAAGATTGCAGGTTGCCAGGGTATTGTTTTTACAGATCTTCTACAAACTTTGGACATTACTGGAAGAGAAGATGAATTACTAAGGCTCTGTGAGATCAAGGAGCAAGGCCTTCCACAAGGAAAAATTATGTAGAGGTGAGGGGTCAGGTATGCCTCAAATGTTCCCAGTTAATCTACTTCACTATGGACCAAAGACAGTAACAGAAAAGGACTTCTTGATTCTACTCTTCTTCTTCCCTCACCTTGTAGTAGAAGGATTTGGTTAATTCTTTACAGCTGACCCAACCCTTCTGCCTTGACAATCTTTGTGCTAAGTTTACAGCATGCAGCTGCAGTCCTTCTGCTCAGGGCAAGAATGTTAACCCTTCCCCTGACAATCCTTGAACTGGTTATTATATACAGTCCATCACACGACTCTAATCTGAGACACAACCAGATGGTTGTTATTTAGGTGAAAGCAGACCCAAATAGAATAATAGTACAAAACACTACAAGGTCAGTTACTAAACTACTGTGATCAGAAGTTGGAAGAGGAAAAAAAAGATGCTGGCATAGAGAAGGGGCAGGGTGGGAGTTTGAGTTCATTAGTTCCTCTGCATTCCTGCTCTTGAAGAACTTACAAACCTAAGCCTAGAGCTTTTGCTTCCATTAAGCTATCCTGTCTGGGGGCTTCTTTTTTTTTTTTAACGAGCTGTTCTGAAACACAAATCTTTTTGAGGAAAGATTCAACTTAATTCACAGTTGAGCCAAAAAGAGAGAGCCAGCCTTTCACTGGCACTTCTTCTTCAGAAAAGAGAAGAAAATTGACACCTGGAAATGCTGACATTTCAGAAAACAAATCTTACCCACTGTGAGTACAAGTTCAATGCTGGCAAACCACATGACATTAAATCATGAGGAATGTAGAAAAACTTGCAAAGCAAAACTTGAGAAGACTGTTTAGGAACAAATAAATAATGTGCGTGTAGAGCAGCACTCTGGGTAATTAATTTTTGTCACTCATTTTTGAACCACAGTCAAAGTCTAGTAGATATTTATCCTTTCTCTTCATAACAGCTACATATATATTAACACTAATGCCTGAGGTAGGCTGTTGAAACTGTTGGATTTATACCAGCCCACCTCAAATCATCATGACGGTCTCCTTGAAGGCTTTGCAGATAGTCCATATTTCAGTTTGGATGCCAAGTTATGCACAGATTTGATTCATATTGAACTGAGTTTGAGTTTAGATATTCTTACTACTTGCTTTCCTCACCAAAGTGAAAAAAAACACTAAAATTCTGCTTGCCTGGAAGCAAAACCCACAAAGGAAGGATTAGACTCTGATATTGACCCGAGCTGTCATTCAACAGTGCACATACTGCAGCAGAAAATAAAAAAAAAAAGCAGATTGTCTCCTGCCTAAGAGCATTCATGTACTCTTGCTAGGGAAGAGTCATCACACAAAGGCCATGGTATCTGAGAGCTCGGAGTGTTACCAGCTTCCCTGGTGTTTGCCGAGGAAGCAGGAGATGCAAGTTTGGATGGCAGGAGTATCTGTCTGCTTGGGGAGAACTGAGATCACCAAGCACAATGTCCTGAATTAGACTAGAACCAAAATCTTTTAAAGGGCATATCTTGCAAACTGTAAAATTTCCTTTTTAAGCTAACGTGCTTGGGGCAGGTTTCTCTGCCCTGGACATATTCACCCCCTTGAACATTAAGCATGGAGTTGGGTCATGTAGCACTTGAATCACTCTCTCTCCACTCTTTATAAGGATAGACCAGCACAGCCACTCTTCTAAACATACGAATACCTATGTAATAACAGGACAGACTGGATGAACTAAGCCCAAGCACCTGCACTGATGCATCCTGGTACAGAAGTTCCTGTTACACTCACTTGATTCTCCAGTGGTATCTATGCATCCTGTCATTCAGTTGTCTTCTTCACCGGAGCTATTTTACAATAATGTGCTATGTAGACCTGCAATGCTCTATAATAATTCAGAGAATAATAGGATATATTATGGCAGCACTTGGAATACAAATGCATTATAATAAAATCCAAACATTATAAGGTTCATGTATATCCAATCCAAGCAGAAAAATATTGGCATTAATTCTTGCACTTTAATATATCATATACATATACGAAAGGAATGCTTGTAAATAAAAAGGAAGTTATAAGCAAAATAGGAACAAATCAGCAACACTCAGTACTCAAATGGTGGGTGCATTTTTGTTCCATAATACTAGACTTGATGTTTTTCTGTTCTGTAATTTTGTGACTATTTTGTTCTTTTTAAAAGAAAACTCAAGAAAATGCATGTTGCAGCAGCTTTTTCTATGCTAGCAACCAGGATAAACAGCATCACAATAATATAAGGCCTTTTCTGCTTAAACAGTACTCCTGTGAGTTATTTTCACAGACACTATCTTTAAAAATAAATGCATATACCAGGCTTTTCTGAGCTGGAGCTTTTGCGGGTCATGTATTAGAAACAATCTTCCTCCTGAACCTGTTTTTCTCTATCAGATTATTTTCCTCTTTTCATCTAGTTATTTATGGAAAAAGTAACCACAATCCTCCAAAACTGGCACTGGAGACGCTTTCCCAGCTCAGCTGAAAGGTGGTCATATCTGTGGGTCTGAAATTTCTGCAAGGGTAGAATGCTTTGCTTTGTTTCTTGAAAGATGGGATTATAATGGAAAATAGTGTTAGGCTAAAGAAATAGTACTGGTGGTATAATTTGGCAGAAAAATAAAGGCTATACAAACAAAGGAGTTTGCATTTCTGGAAAAATAATTTTAGTTTTGTGCCAACACTGTCTGGATTGAGCAAAAAATATGATTTACACCTTTCTAAAACCTTGAACCTATTGCCAGAAGTATGTAAGAAAAGTCAAAATCCTAAGGAGCAAATTTCTTAGGCTGCCATTTCCAATGAGTAAGTTTGATAAATAAAACTTAATTTTTACATCTGCCATAGATTCTGGGATATGATTAATAGCTAGAACATTGTGGCAAGTAGCCAATGTATGTATGTGATTACAGCAATCTTAAATATAGTACATTTTGAATAAATACGCCAAAAAAGAGTATAAAAAACACTCCATGCATGCTTGGAAAAAATCTTGTCACTGTGTCAAATATTAAATCCTTATGAAAGTTAAATACCACAGGCATAGTTAGGCAGAGTCACAGAAGCATGGGGTGCCACTGGCATCAGCTCAGCTTTGGGAGTTCAATCATTGAAATACCAATTATGTTCATTCTATTTTCTACATTTTTTTAGCTGTTTTGCTACATATGGTAGTGGAAAAAAAAGGCAAACCAAAAAACCTCTGTTCTGCCAAAAGTACCATATTAAACTGGTTGTCTTTCAGAGTTAGTTGCCAAGAAAAAAAAATGCTTTTTTTTTTCATTTTGTTCCTTTAAAAATTATGCTCTGCTAACTTGGATTTGATCATCAGCACCATTTCCCTCTTCTCTTTGAAGGGCATCATGTTTTCACCTGTGTTGAAAGCAGCAGGAAGATCACAGAGAATCACTAAATTGTGTTGAACTTGAGCCATAGAGCTACTCAATTCAGTTCTTGCAATGGAGAGTTCACTGGCAATTCAGAGGAAATAGAGCATATCTTCTAAATCTCTGTGGACACAGAATTTTTCTTCCTTCTCTCACTTTTATCTTCCTTCCATCCCCTCTCTGCTTCAGCAGTCTTACTGCTATCAGTTTGTCTTTCAGTCTCTACCATCAGTCTCTCCCACTGTTTGGAGCAGATACATTTGCAGAGAGATGCAGAACATCAGCTTTGCAATAGAGGCTCATTTGCAGTTTTGACTTTTCAGGGTAAGGAGACAGAAGCAACTTTGCTGTTAAAGCCTAGCATCTTTGCTTGCCTCCAAACGGGCCAGGTTATCACCTGCTACAGCTACATCCCTTACCTAAATACATTCTTTAGTAATAATCACCACTGCAAGCAGGGCTTGTTGTGCTTGCTCTGAGCAATGAACCCTGAGCCAACACTTGTATTAAGCAGTATTGACATCCAGTGGACAGTTAGAATAATTACAGGCATACAGATAAGCAAGTGCAACAGTCCAGTTTGCATTCTGAGGTGAGCTTGAAAAAGGGCAGTTGAATTGCCTCAACCTACAGGTACTGTCTTCCTGTAAAATGTTGCTTTCAGCCTTATTCCCTTTGTTAAGAAAAACCACAATAATATCATGCAGACTGTTGCATTTCTCCACAAAGAGAAATGTGTGCAGTTTCCTGGTTTTCCTTTTTTTCTACATAGTTTCCCTTTTCTATTATAGTGACTCATAAGCAATGTCAGATCTGCAGGCACTGCTGTTTTCTAACAAAAGAAAGCATAGAGCTATCTGTCTGGATGTTTTCCAGGACACACACAAATGAATCCACATTTAAAAATAGTAGTACAGTGCGGCTTAAAACCAGAATCAGAGTCCCAGATTTAATCATATTTGCTGAAGGTTAGAGAAGATGGACATCAAAGTACCTGCATTGCACATTGCTATGTGCAATAATCAAGGTCTTACAATAAAGGAGGAATCAATATGAAACATGGAGCAGTATCAGTAATCTCATCAGCTCTAGTCTAAGAAGAGTTTGGTGACCTTTTCTGATTCTAACAGTTATCTTCTTGTCAAAGAAAGCTGATGAAATATATTCACACTTTACTGCAAAGGCAGTGGACTATGCGTCAGGAAAGTAACCACTTTTTGGCAATCCAGAATTGAACAACTTCTGAAAGAAATTGTGAAAGTCAAATAAAAATCTGAGTAAGATTGACAGAAAGAAAAAAAAAGAAACACCAACCATAACAATACATTGTACAAGCTTACAGCTTCTGTCTTTATTACTGCCTTTTCTTTCTTTCAGTACCTCTGTGAAATCCATCCCAAGGCAAATAGAGATATCTGAACATCAGTAGTAGAAAACAGAGCTTTTGTCTAAAAATCACCAGCTTAAAATTTGCCATCTTACGTACTTTGATGTATGTCAGTTGTACTTTGTATTGCCAACAGGCATTCACATTATAGAAAGAATAAACAAAGAACCTGTAAGCGCTAACTTGCACTCCAGTGTGTTTGTTGAACATCTGGTCCTGGCATAATTGCTCTAAGCTGCAGAATACTTAAGATGTTTGGCAATACAGATACAGGTTTGGGAAAGTGTAAAGGTACTGTATTTACATGCTCCTGTTACTGCAAGGCCCTCAGTCTTAATCTTAGGGAATACATGGCATGCTGAGGAATAAGACCACCCTGTGGGGTTGCTGGAAGGAAAACCTCTGATTCAGACATGCTGCACCTCACCCTTAGACACACTCTCTGAGTGCCCACTTTGTTAGCACATCTCTCTAAGAGTGACCTGGAACATCTGCCGTATGAGCAAAGGCTGCGAGAGCTGGACCTATTCAGCCTGGAGAAGAGAAGGCTGAGGGGAGACCTGAGCAGTGTCTATAAATACCTCAAGGAAGCGAGTGAAGAGGATGGGACCAGACTCTTTTCTGTGGTGGCCAGTGATAGGACTAGAGGAAATGGCCACAAACTGAAGCATCAGAAGTTCCACAGGAACTTAAGGAAAAAAATCTTAACAGTGAGGGTGACAGAGCCCTGGAATAGGCTACTCATAGAGGTTGTGGAGTCTTGTTCTTTGGAGGTCTTCCAAACCCACTTGGATGCAACCGTGTGCCCTGTGCTTTAGGTGACCCTGCTGTGCAGGAGGGTTGGACTAGATGACCTCTGGAGCTCCTTTCCAACCTTAAGGATTCTGTGATTCTATGACCTGAATATTACTATTCATACCAGAGCCCAGACCACTCAGTGAGACTTTTCAAGGACTTGGTAGTACCCATGAAGGCCCTCTTGCTCAAGAGACCAAATATACTGCCATCAGGAGCAGCTGTGTCACAGCAGAGTCTCATTCCAGAAGTTTTGCTCTCTTGGCCTACTTAAAACATGCTGTCTTTTTTATCTGGCCAGGAAAGCACTGAAAAGGTCTTTGCAAAGTACTGAGTGACATGGGATGAGTGTCACAGGAGATCATGGTCTAGGCTGAACATACTTGAGATACTCTGAAGATAGCATCAAGATCTGAAGCGTAGATGCCCATGGAGTAATCTCACTGGAGCAACTGGAGTGAACTAATGGAGTAGTTGTATGCTAATATGAACAAATCAGCTGTTTGAAAAAAGTCCAAGTTCTTTCTAAGACAATAGGTATAATATGTATATATAAGTATAAAATAGCACACTTTTTTGTAAAAGTCTAAGTTAAACCAGACATTTCTACTGTTAAGTGTGTACAAACTAATGTACAACTCTTATACTATAGTCATCTATAGATCAGAGTATAAAGTTAATCACTCACACTTGCTTTCTCCCAGATTGATTCAGCTGCATAATTAATTTTTTTCACCTGCCCTGTATCTCAATATTTTCTCTGGTTACACAAAAGAGTATTAATTGGCTCCTCATCTTAATTATTTTTACTTTTTTTCTGTAAAACAAAAGAACACATTTTGCTTAATATGCTCAATAATTTCTTCTCAGTACATAATTACTGCTACTTTAGCTAGTTTATCTTATATCTGTTCTGATTACTCTTGATTTCTTGCAATTAGCTGATTTCCCCAGGATCCTCAGAAATATAAGTTTTAGGAAATGCACTACAAAGATCTGCAGTTAATAGATTTTCAGGCCTCTGGTTAGTTTATTACATTTTGTGCAAAAAAAAATTGGAAAGCCACAAATTACAGGGTTTATAAATGCTCATAATTGAGACTATTAAGAAAAATGAAAACCAGAAGTATTTGAGAAAGAACAATAAACTGCAAAGAATTTTAAATTTCTAAATACAATTTTACCTTTCTTAAGCCAATTGTTTTAATGAAATCCTCATCAGCTGACCAGAAGGCACACACTGAGGTTTGAGAACTACAAGAGTTTTGCACCCCTTGTTATGGTTCCATGCAGAGCAGTTGTCCCTCTGCAGCAGCTTAGGAACCCACATGGCAAATTAGCAATGCCCAGTGGAGAGGGTTCTACATGTTCTATTTTTTTTTTAATCCTTCATTCTTTGAAGGTGATATTATCCAGATTTCTGCTGAGTTCAGTTAGGGAGAAGCTGCCTGGAGCTTCTTCCGAGATGGCAAAAGTCCCTGCAGTGCCATGGCCGGCTGAGACGAGAGGAATGTGGCCGTGTTCTCCCTCCACACCTGTGACCCTGAACAGGTAGCAACACAGGAGCTGGCTCAGCACAAAGGGCATGAAATGTGCCAGACAATCTGGCTCAGTATCAGATTAGAAAGGAGGGTAACTGTTTACATTACAAAAGCCCTTATCACAAGGGGCATCTGTGCTGATATAGTAACAGCACAGCCAAGGAGTAAAATAAAACGTCTGTTTACTTGCTCCTGGACAGTTCTTATATATTACCATCATTGTGGGCCTACAAATCTCCTTTCTGATTCTGTGACTCTTTGAACATAAGGGGCTTAGAGAACTCTTTATCTCATGCCACCTAAGAAATGCATGTGTTTGGGTTTGTGTGTTTTTTTTTTCCTTTTTAATGGCACATCTGAATCCCATTGTCTTCACAGGAGAATATATAACCAAAATCAAAATTTCTGCTTGAATCTATGTACTGGCTTTTTTTTTACCCCCAGAGTGTGCAGATGTTTATAAGAGATTACAATAAGTCCTGGCTTTAAAGGTTGTATGTGCATAGCTGTTGGGCTCTGCATTGTTAGAAACTGGTAGCCCTATTTTCGAACAAACCTTTTTACTGATTTCTTCCCAAGTGTACACGGGAAAAAAATGTGTCTCAGTTGTCTCAGAGTATTTGGAACATCTCAGAATATGGAACATTTCATCTCAGTAAAACTAGGAACTCATCCATTTGTCTCTATTGTTAACAAGAGTCCTTATTATTGGCAACTTTTTGCTTTGAATGAAGTATAGGGGTTGAATAGTCAGTGGATGTCATGTGCTGTAGATTTATGTCAAAGATTAAATGTCATAAAGTGGCTATTCTGCTTCATGTACATCAGCATGTAAATCCATGGATATCTAGGGCAGGGAGGAGGAGCGAGTCACAAAAGCTGAGTTTAGATGAGTAAGACTATTCTCCCTATATACTCAGTTATAGTGCTACTTTGCTCTGTAGAGAATCCTATCTCTTAACAGAGAGATTAGGAAAAGTAACCTGGACAAGCTAGAGCTAGCCCAAGTTGTCCTCCTGAAGTGCTCTGTTTAGAGGAATCTAGTAGTGAGCCAGGATCTTCTAAACCTTTCCACTAACCTTAAGAAACTCAATTTAGCCCTAGGGACTGCTGAAATTATTTATAGTTTCTGATTGTAGTTCTCATGTATCCATCCATCTCTTTTCAATTCTCACAAGACTGAATTATTCTCTGTATTCCCAATATTTCTTTGATCCCAGAGCTAGAAAGATAGCTCTTTTGTAATATTGCAGAAAGAGGTTTTTTTCACTGTAGTTCCTTAACCTCTAAAAACTGAAGACCTCAGATTTGTCTTAGGTTTTAGAAATTTGAACATCATTCAGGATGACTCTTGACATCCTCTCTTCCTACTGTAAATCCTGATATCTGTTGAAAGCTTAGCCTATTTTTTCTTTTATTTGTCATACAGCCAAGACACCAGAAATAAATGCTTTCACTTACAAACTGGTTGTATGAGAGCTACCATCTTTCTGCACCTATTCAAGACTTCAAACTAATATCAAACTGTATCTACCACAAGAAGAATAATCAAATTTATTCAGTCAGGATTTGCTTAGAGGCAGTGTAACTTTTGATGCTGGATGCTGCTTCTCAAAGAGCTTATAAAATTATAATTAACTCAGTGGGAAGCCTTTCTAGCCTGAAATTATAAAGTAACCCTGCCAGAGCAATTTCTCATTTGGACCTGTGGTCATATTTTCTATGAGAAGTAATAGCAAAAAAATGTATTAATTTTCTTTCCAAAGCCTAATTCCTGGAAAGATGAGAACACATTATATTCTCCTGATAAATACATAACCTGAGTAGGACCTTGTGATACCAGCCTCAACTACAGTTTTTACAATAGGAATAATAAAACATTGTTCTCAGTTGATTTGATTACAGAAGTTGAATTCACTTGTCCTGAACCCTCATGTTTGAATGAGATGACTCGCTCTATAAGTGTACCAATTTCTCCCCATTTCCATGAGTAATAGAATAACTGACATAGGTATTAGGTACTTGAGACGGATAGATATTAGGTAACTTGAATTAGAAAAAGGCCTCTGAAATTTTAAGTTTAACTTCCTCAAAGCCAAGAGGAATATCACAACATAAACATTGTAACGGGATACATTTTCTGAAGCAACTCAGCAACAGTGCAACTTTTCCTCCTTGGCCAAGATTTGATACTCAGTTATAGTGTGATCTTGTTCCGCTTACTTACTTAAAGCAACCTCCTAACTTATCAGAATGAGTGAGGTGAGCAGAAGTCTCCTTATATACTCTGCTAGAGATTGTTTAGAACAAAGAGACTTCTGTGCTTTTCATAAGCAGAGCACCTTGTTAAAATTCTCTTGAACAACTGCAGCTATTACTAATTAAATGTCTTTCCCATCAAACTAGCCATATAAATCAGTCACACAATAATGGTTCTATGAAAAATACCTTATCAAGCCCTCTGAAAGTATTTTAATGCAGTGCAACTGAAAAATAACAGGAGATCTATAACTTTATTTCCTCTAGTCACACACTAAAGGAACCATTTTTGTGAAAAGCAACTTTCTTTTTAAGCCTTCAGCTTTGATTCATCCAATAGATCTGAACACAGAATTCAGCTCTTACCAAAGATATGAGCATACATAAGAGGACTGAAATGTCAACTATGAGGCTTGAAATGACATTGGCATTTCTCTCTGAGACTCATGTCATGTTCTTAAATGCCTCTCTTGTATATGCTACCTAATGAGAGATAGTACTTGATTACATGAACCTGCAATGCCTGATAAGAGTTAGAGTGATATTTCTTGCTCATGTTACCTTTCATCATCCCAATCAGCTGTTACAGGTTCCTTTTTGACATTATGTTTTTCTATAATGCTTAGACCCACGGAGTTCTGATTCTACTTCCCTGGCATGGATCTATTATTTAATTTAAGATTAATTTTAGCCCAGACTCTTCTGAGGACTGGTCATTAGTTGTCTTTGTCTTGAGCACTGTTACCATCAAAATGCTAATTCCCACTGTATGCATTTTCTCTCCCTGTCCTTACATACTTTTTCTCAAGATAACTGGGAAAAAAGTAGCCTGTGAAAATCAGAAGAGTTTAAATAGCTCCCCAAGTGTTCCATTTATCTTTGCTTAAGAGCCTAGTCGTAGAAAGAGTAAAGAAGTAAGGCTTATTTATTTATTTATTTATTTATTTATTTA
>JAUBOD010000038.1:363352-389752 GCA_032353885.1 Nothura maculosa | reverse complement strand
GAAGCAAAGGTCATTAAAGGAGGATGCTTCAAAAATGAAGAGAACAGCCATTTTAAAGGGAGAAACAAAAGACTTCAGATGTGTCTTGAATATCACCTTCCTTTTCAAGGATGGGGAAGCTAATCCACTAGCACTTCTCCTGGAAAACAACATGAATATTTCATATTAAGGTCTAAACACCAGAAATTTTAGTCTAATTTTGTTTATGTTCACATATATTAACAAGTTACTCTCCTCCCAGCCCTAATTTTTCCAATGGAAAAAGAACAAACCTGCCAAAAAATGTGACACTTCTCTATTTTTTTCCCTGTTTTCCTGCAGTCATGGGTGGTCTTGATTTGTATGAGCATTAGACAGGTATACAGTTTAATATTTTGTGATTCAAAAAACAGCTATTAATGGCACTCAAAAATGAGATCTAGGTTATTCTGTTGCTGTCTTTCAGATATCAGTTATGTAACCAGAATTATATTATTCCTTATAAAGATGCTTAAAATCACCTTAAAATCACCTTCTCATGTCTTATATGAAAACGTTGTAATGCTATGGGCATGCGAGCAATGTGGTCACCAGTGATGTTTAGAAATAGCAAATGGGAACCACATAGCATGTCATGAAATTTTGCTCCAAAAATACAGATTTAATATTTACATTGGCAAGTATGTTTCTTCTATTTCAGGATAATATGAAAATCAACCTTCATTTTCACTGAGTCATACCTCTGTCTGGCAAAGTAAGTAAACACGTACGAAAAATAAAAGACAAATATAAGCATGCAAGCTTTATCTTTAAAGGTTATTAATTAGTTGTCTCATTTAGTATAAATCATCAGTGCTGTGAAGATCCATTTTCTATATTTCTACAGTTGCTGTAGGCAGAGTAATGCTATCAGAATAACACCATCTAAGTGAGCTATAGCTAACTATAGCAGGGGCTACACATATCCCTGAATCTTGGAGACCCTGTGGGACTATTCTACCAGATGTGTACAGTCCTTCTGCAATCCAAAGAGGAGTTTCCTTCCACCCTCATCTGCTCACTGACCTTCACAATCCTGCTGACATTAAACTTTGCTGATCTCCAGTGCTCCGCAGATACTGAAATCTTTTTTGAATCAAATAGTTGTATTCCTTTTTCATTTTAATCTCCTCACACATGAACCTTTCTTTTCTGACCCTCAGTGTTGTATTTTTCAGAGCTTAAATATGAAAATTGTACCATTTACGACTGTAAATGTTTGCTGAAAAAATCGTATTTTTCATTACCACTCATCTTTGTCTCACAAGTGCTATTCATTTATCCCCTATATACATGAAAAGGTTCTTTTCTTTCCAAATGTTTTTCCTGTTACTGAAAGGACAGGAAGAGAGCTGAAGAGTATTACTGAAAACTTTATAATAACCACCTAAGAGCAAAGTTAGTGACTTTTTACCTATGGGCAACGATCCAGATGTGTAATTTGCACATGTGTGATTCACATTTGTACTAAAAACTAATTTCCTACTGAAACCATTTAAGAAAGATACTGTAAAGAGCCAAGGCCTCAGCAAAGCTAAAAAGCTCATGCTGAGGGACTGTCAGCCTCCCCAGGCTGCAATCAGAGCTAAGAGTGCTGAGCTGCTTTCAGAGAAATCTCAGTACCATCCCGCACCGAGCTCCAAGTGTTAACCACTACTGTAAAAAATAGCTTCTTTTTTTCACTTTCCAGTAGTTATCTAGGATTGCCTTCATCGAACAGACGAGCAAACGGAGAGATCAGGGAGATGTTAGGATATCGCAGCAGCAGATAGCTCTTAGTTCTTGCTTAAAGGTGATTTGCTTTTTTAAAGCTGTAAGAAAGATCCAACCTGTCCAAGTGTCTCTCTCTACAGAGATAGCAAGAAAGACATATTCTTAAATAAACCATGGGCTTCTAAATCTATAAAAATTCTTCAGAGACCAGCTCAACTTTTCTGAGACCCTACTGTATTTCCTCACTTGCTCTTTGATCTCCTTGGCTCACTCTGCATCAGAGAGGTACCAGAAGAGAGGAGTTTCTGAAGAAGAGTCTCTGTTTGCTGCTATTCATGAAGGATTTCAAAGCTCTGCACAGAGTCACAGTCACTCTCTGGGCTGCCTTGAAATTTTAAAAAGCTCTTCCACAGAGCCAGGGAAGTACGGAATGATCTTCACACCATGTACCCTGGATGGACGGTTCAAATGCAGGAGCCTATTAAACTTAAGGCAGAAAACATGCACAGTGCCATGGTGCAATCTTTTGGACAAGGGATGTATTGACCAAAGCCAAAATTAGGGATGTTTTATGTTATGACAGTTGCTATGAGAAATGCTTGTCCCTGCTAATATTTAATCAAGCCAAAGCCAAATCTGGAGCAATCTTACTTGTACTGATCACATGGGACAGAGGAACTTACAGGAAGTGAGAATTAAAATCAATGTAAACTATAAAATTTTAAAAATATAATCTGTATAATAGAAACAGAAGCAGTAATGGAAAAGGAAGAGCAGAGTGAAAGATTCACAGCCCCAAGTCAAACAGGATCATTTTCACGCCATGCCTCCTTTGAGCATAATTGCTGTAGTTCTTAACTCTTAGGTTAATAAAAGAGACTTCCATGAAGCTGCAGGGTCCCCATCAGCATATGGTTAAGCTTTGAGTCTTCTCTGTGCAAAACCATTTACTAGCTCAGATGAAGTATTTCTTCCTTTGTGGTGTCCATAGAAGAGATTAACAAGCACACACACTTTATACACTTCATTAATCCTTGTGATGATTCATGCGCATGGGGGTCATACTCTAATCCAAGTCAGACCACTAAAAATAATTGACCTCCAGATGGCTGTACTGACTGGCAGAGCTCACGGCAGAGTCTGGACACAGTGTTTCTCTTTTCCTATCACTATTCTATAGACTAAACATTTTCAAACCATCCTTATAAAAGGCCAGCTTGACCGTGTGCTGACTATGCATAAAAATGGCCCTTTGGGCAAGGGTTTTGATTAGTGTGAGATTTAGTTCAAAGTAAGACACCGCCGTACCTTGCTCTTGAAAGAGGCTTTGGGCATCAGCTCACTACCAATAAAGAATACTCACATCAGGGCAAACAATAAGCTGATTGTCAAAAGGTGTCATTTGGAGCATGTAGTGATGCAGTACAAAAGATGTAGTGGAGCGTCCTCCTGGATGGACACTGCAATCCGTGCAGACTTGCTTGCCAGGGTGGCTGAGATCTCCAGATGGGTGCCAGTGAAATACTACAACCAAACAGAAGTGTTGCAAGGAAAGAATAACTGAATACAACTATTACTTATCTATGCTAGAGCTTGGCTCCATAATTGATTTTTAAAGTTCATAGCTCTTTGCAAGGAATCACGTTTATCCCTAGATCTGAATGGGTACCTTTCCTGTCTTTTTTTTCCTCCATTCCATAGAAATCAGATTTCTTTTTGCATCTGAATACTTAATTTACTCTTAACTAGTCCTAGTCTCAATTTATTCTACAGTAGACATCTAGGATATTTCCTCTGTTTGAAGAGGAACTTCATATAGAGGATTCCTATCACTTTAATTTATGTTATCAAAAAGTTAAGTCTGTAGTTTAAATTAGCTATGTAACCAGAGAGAGATCCACTCCAAATAGATTAAGTATGCGGTGTGACCTCTAATTAGCAAGTATTTCTCTCGCTTGTCTGGTTGCAGAAGGATCTCAAATGATTAATTCAGAATATGTAGCAGATATAGGGAGCTAATATTAAAGGCAATGGATGTGACTCTAAGAGTTTTCTCTATGAAAGAAATCAAATTTTCTGCACTGTATACAGGGTACCATAAAAAGTCTCCTAGCTTTACCCAAAGTATTGTCTTTGTTCAACCTGATGGATTACTTAAGAAAACAACTACTCATCTTAGAAAATCTGTCAAGGATATGATAAAAGGTCAGTCTCTCACTAAGTGTAAATTGGAATAACTTCATGAATTTCAAAATTCAGTACAACAGCTGAAAGAACATACCACAGTTCATTAACCCCTTCAAAAACTATTGAAAAGGAATTCATCAGATCAGAATAGATGTAGGCAGTTTAATATCTGCCACAATGATCTGTCTGATGTGTTTCTTCATAAACCCTGTCAACAATGCAAAAAAAAAAGAATCATCGGGGTCAAAAGCTGTGCTCTGAAACTGCATCTGCACTGCAGTTTCAATAGATGTTGCTGTTAAATGTGTTAGAGTCTACTTCACTTGAGTATTTAAATTAAATATGGATACCTTCCTGAAAGATATGATATAGATCAAAGGGAAGCACTGGACCTTAAGCAAAAGAAAAAAAAAGTGAGTGGGTTTCTATGGACTATATTACATTAGAGTCCAGAATAGAGGAGCTTAATGCTTTCTTCTCACCTGAACATATGAACCCAATCTCATTTAGCTAGCTCATTTAGCTTCATGGCCATAGCACTGCTGACTTCATAAATTATGAGAAATAAATTTAAGTTAAGAAAGTCCCTGAGTTTAGGGAGTCATCATGAGTCATATAAACTAGTCTCCTGTTATTGATATCAAATGACACCTTTTTTATCAAATTTCATTTTAAAAGAAGTATGTCATTTTGTTTGTCTCCTTTTTTTTCACTTTCTCCATTCCCATTGCCTGGAAGATTCCTTATATTGGCCTGGAAGATTCCTTAGATTTCCAGTCTCATACTGCCCATGGCCACTCTGCATTTACACAGTATATCTGTGATTTTTCTGCCAACCTTATCTTAAATCATTCTCTTCTTTTTGTAACATCTTTACAAATTGAAAGACTTTGCTTTGCCAAAGATGCCATATTCTCCCAGTCACTTCCCTGGTGATGCTAACAATGTCTCTCTGCATCTGTTCCCACTTGAGTTCACCTTTCCTGAATCTGGGAGACCCGGATCATCATGTTCCAGATGGGAACAATAGTCTCTCCTCTTTCTACAGGAAATTTCTTCCTAAAGTTTTTCTTCATGTTTATCTAAATATTTTTTCTCTACTTCCTCAGGCAGAGGTTGCCAGCTACACCCAGTGCTTCCTCCTGTCTTTTGTGAATTTAGCTATTCTTCTCCAAATTTCCTCTCCCTATCTTCTCTCCCTGCCTGTTCTTTTCACAGAACAGAAACCTTACTTACCTGTGTCTTTCTCATTCATTTGCCTTTTTCTTACTGACATACTTGTTTGGGTCAGCTTTTCTAGAAGTACAGACTTTAGATGTTGATATATATACGTATGCATATACGTATATGTATATGGATGTATTCCTGCTCTAGTTGATTTTGTAGCCCCCCTCACACCTTCAGTTCTTGGAGATCTACTAGGTTACACAACGCTCCAGTCAGAGAGCCATTCTAAGCTAATGTGCAATATGAAGTTTCTTCCCCACCTATCTCTACTGATCCTATGCAGGATTTCCTCTTCCCATGTCACAATAGACAATGATGTCATTACTTTTAAAGACCTCCACAAAATTATGTTTTTAGGAAAAAAGAAAACCAGCAGTTATATGAAGCTAACCTTCTGCCACTTTTTATTTACTCCTACAATACTTTCATTTTGATCACTGGAATGTAACATCTGGCTGAGACCTCGCAGCATCAAACTAGACTTTCATGTCCAGCTATTGTGTTCGCGGGCAACGTGTCTCCCAAATTATGACAACATACCAATATGGACATAAAATGTGTTTATGAGACTCAACTGCTGCGGAGGATGTGAGATCATTGGGCTGAATACTTAAACCACATTAAGCTTGTTTGGGTGCCACTAAAGCTCTCAGGAGAAAAGTTAAAGGTAGTTAAGTAGCAAAATGAGTGTCCTCTGTGCACAGAGGGATCCTCTGTTTTCACAAAACTGGCATACCTACTCTGGCACCAGGCCTGACTTCAAATGCCTCTTGGGGCATGGCCAGGCAAGAGCGCCCCTGACTCCTGGCATACAGCAGCACTCAGTAGATTTTCGCAGTCCTGAAACTACTCCAAACCAAATGCTCTGCTCCAGCACCAGGACTGGGGAGAAGAACAAACAGAAACAAGGCAGAGAACTCATCACTAAGAACCTACCATAGAAATGAGAGGAAGGAAAAATCCTATGGAATACTTAGGCAAAGGAAATCAAGGAGGACAGGAGCTAACACGGACAGTGCTACACATAAGACTGTTAACAATGGAGATCAGAGGCAAACAAATTAAAACATTCCTGGGCATCTTCATAGTTCAGACAATAAAGCATAGCTTTGGACACTCATTCAGACCCCTCTATTTGTGAGTCATGTAATTATGCCTCTATTTGTGAGTCATGTAATTAAGGTTCAGCAATGGAAAACCTAGTTTGAAGCTGCACCCAGTCATTCCCCTCCCTTGCTCTGTTAATAAATAATTTTCCTAGATAACAGTTACAGGTATGTGTAACTTGTGTAATCGGGGAGACTTCACTTACATTTACGTTGCACTTTATCAACAAACACACCTTGGAGGTGATAAAAATGCGTGTGTGATGATGTGTAACTTTGGTGACTGGTACGTTACTGATTAGGTAAAAATACGGTGTGTACAGTAGTACACACATTTGCTGAAGAAACAGGAAGGAAAAGGAACACTACAGCAGATAAAATGTTCTTCCACAAGACTATTTTTTTCCTAGCATGCAAATAAGTGTATCCTGGTTCTTCACTACACGAGCAACTGATACAGCACTTTTTAGCACTTCAGTAAGGTAAGACTGACCCAGTAATTATAAACTAAACACAGAGTTATCGTAATGCTTTACAGCCTCACCAATTTTTAATTTATTTCTTGGATTTTAGAGCTTCATCAGGTTTAATTCATTTCTTGGAGGCTTTTTCTGTCAGTTGATTACCCAGATTTCTGTATTTCTTACTCCTCAGTTTATAAATAGCCTTTTTAATACTGGCAGCAGTATTTATGCTACTTCTGGATTTGGTCCTGAAAGTGGCTTGCACCTACATTAGTTCAAGACCCTGCTGAGCCCCCAGTGACCATTTCTGTGCCTCTGCACCAGTGCATGTTGCCTGGAAAGAGGCATCACTCCTGGGGCTGCTTCTGTGGCCAGGCACATTAGACACCTCTTCTTGGACAGAATTGTGCAGAGACTGCCCCTAACCACACAAAAATGACAAATAATTGATGTAGTACATATTTGTATTCATGAGCAAGGAAACAAACCTCACAGGTTAAGAATGTCTGAAAAGATTTGGTGGAGTAAATTGTTTTCCATTAAAATAAATTATAGTGCAACCACGAGAAACAACATCCTCTGTATTTTGAGATCTTGGGCAAGAATTATTTCGCTTGTATTGTCTCCGCTTTTATGACAAATCACTGTGCCAGTGTTGATTAGACGTGCATAACAGCACAAGAAAATAATCCCAAGCAGAATTGGAAAAAATACCATTTTTTTCAGTTAACTACATTTCTGTGGTATAGGAATTCTATTGAAAACTTCAGAACTGCAAAATCACACATACAAATAGACAATGCTCTGTAAAAATCACGATCATTCATAAAATGTAATATACAAGGTTGTCGGAAAGAGCTAAGGGAAAGGCCTTTCTATTCTAAAATAAATTTACAAAGTCAGAAATGAAATAAAGATGATTGGAAGGTAAGAGAAAGTAGAACAAAATTATTAATTATTTTGTGCAGAGACAAAAATGTAACAAAAGAAAGGAAATGAGAAGCAGTATTTTGCCAGCCAAGCCATCATATGATGTTTTGGAGGCAGTCGTTCATAGAGATGAGCATTTCTATGCCTATAAGGCCAAGTCAGAGGTAAATGCAGTGGCCACTATTTCAGCCATATATATCTGGGACAGCATTTGCAAATGGAAACAAGAGAGATTCACATTTTGAGCTAAAATGAGATGAAGAAAACTTTTTGGGAAAGTGTAAGCTGAACTCCTTCCACGTTTTCATGTACAACTGCAGTTTAGATCCAACTAGCAGAAACAAAAAAATTGGTAGCTGTCACTGTTGCTATTGTTCAAATGGCAGCAGCAAATGTCCCACAGAATATGTGTGTTTATATATCTTTTAGATGGAATCTTCTCAAAATTTGAAAACGTTATTCACTGGTATGAAAATAAATGCAGCAGAATGCCAGGGTAGATGAAGGATAGTGTGAGATAGGTGGCGGTTTGAAGGATGGGCACAGCTGTAAGGAAATAGTATCACAGGCAACATTTACATAGGCAAAATCTTTTTAATTTAATTTAATTAAATATCCAACCCACAAAAGGCAGGACAAATCTGTATTGAGAAGAGGCAAGTATCCAGAAGCTTCCATGCTTGGTCATGATTAAATGATTCAGCAGCAAAAGTAAAGCAGGACCCACCTTCAGGCGAGGGCTACAACTCAGTGATGTAACTACTTCTCTTTCAGTGATGCAGCCTTTCACCTTATCAAATAAATATGTCCTTCATTCCAAAAGTTTAGAGAAAGACAGTCAGAGTTCCTCTCATTTTTTACCCTATCACAAGAGATCAGGAATGGCAACCATTACTTTGTATAATTCTGTATACACTGCTATAATTCTGTATATATCTGCTATAATCCCTCAAGGAGACAAACCCTATCAAAAGCCCTGGCACAAGATAGTCTTCTAAATTGCTCTTAATCCACCAGACCAAATTAAAGTGATTACTGTAATCCAAGACACTCAGATAGTAGACCATCTGTGTGGTGCAGTCATATAGTAGCTGGATGCAATTTTTTTAGGAGGTACCAAAACATCTGGGCACTCACAGGGACCACGTGTTGACCTGCTGTCACCGAGAGGTAGATGGCTTTCTCCTTCGTTCCCTGTCCGCCCTCTTGATTGTCTCAAAGGAAGCAAATTTCCTTGCAGGACTGCTGGGCAGTTTAGCTGCCTCATCATTCAATGGACAGAGCTTGTTTAGAGCTTCAGGAGGGAAAATGCAGTGAGAAATGTGATATTAGAGTGAAAAGACTGATGGAAAAAAATGGTCTGTTACTTCTGTCAGCAATTGTTTTATCCCTCTGTGTTCAGACTGCAGACATTTAGGCAGACATGCCTATATAGCACTTTAGTGTAATCTAAATAAATATAAATATATCTATATAGACAAGAAATAATTGTGCTATTTTAAACAAACAGTATTCTCAGTTACTTTCTCATATGTGAATATAATCAGATCTTCTGCCTTTGGGCAGCCAGATGAACGTGCAGGAGGCCGAAGAGTTTGCTCCCTGCACCGCAATACTGCAACGAGGCAGAAGATGGCAGAAGGAAGCCCTGAGCTGGCATCCCCACTAAGCCAGGTGGTAAAACCTGGCCTGGAGCTGCTCTGCACAAAGGAAGAAGTGGCCACATGTGACCTGCAGGTGAGGGTGTCTTTTCATCTAGGCGTTTTGAAGTGTTTTCTTTGCCATGGTGTATTATGTTTCTCAGACACCTGAGGTACTGGAGAATAGTTAAACACTGTCCGAGAACATGAAACGTTTAATCCAATAATGGACTGGGTGTGAATTTCTCTTGTCACCCTATTATTTTGTACTGCTTTTGTAGCCATGGATATTGCTGAGATTGTATTCTATTATTTTGTGGTAACCTTTGAAGAGTCATGTTCCAAAAGGACAGAAATTCTCAGAAACGGAGGAAATTTTCTTTAATGAGAACTTTGTGGGCTTGCCGCTTTTTAACAGTTCGTTTGCCAGCTGGTCACACCATCCCATTGGAAAGAACAGGCAATCATGCAGTGACCAAGGTTGGTCACGCTTGCTTGCATTCAGTTAACCGCTTTATTAAAGGTGATGATCCTTCCATGTGAGTGCCACTTGGGTGAAATCACAGAATGCCTGCATTCATGTTGAACTTCAAAGAGCACTTGTTAGGTTTTGACAAAGCCCGTAAGGCTAAAGGCAGACACACGATTTGATACTTGAGCAACTATTAAGCAACAGATGTCCCTCTGGCCTACTCACTTGATCAAATCTTTAAAATTGAGACTCAGCAGTTAGACTAAACTGTTCTTGGACATAGCCTAATGGCAGCCACTGAGTAAGTAGTGAACACAGATAAATCTCCAAAGGTAGCTGGACTGTCCACAGCATGACGACTTCACAGTGGGTTGAATATGAAACTCCTCTCCACTTCTCCAATCTCTTCTTTCCAGCTACTTCAATCTGCTTAGAAAGCTCAGCAGTCAGCATGGACCTCTGGCATCACTACTTCTTCAGCAAACTCCTCTTTACACCCTTCTTTCCCCACATAGTGAGACAGTGAGTCTTTCACTAAACATCTCCCACCTGGCTGCTGGCCGCACCAAGAGGCGACTACAAGCATGGGCAGCCTCGGCCCCCAAGGCTCTTCATGATGAGCAAACAGATACACGCTCAAAACAGCAGTAAGGACTGAAAATATGGGACTTTGCAGTTAGTTTCATTAATGTGGGACAATTTTGCACCACCACAGAAGTATTAAATATGACTGCATCAAGGAGGACAAAGGCCACCAGGCTTTCGTTAAATTATCCATGATGTTCAAAAACAGGCAACAAATAGCTACACACACTCTTAACAGCGACTAAACAACTGAATGTATCTGTTTTTCCATCCAGCCCTGTAAGGCTATAAGCAGGAACTCCATTGTTCTGGTGTCCCACCAAAGGGCAGCCTAAGCACAGTACCATTAACCAGCACTTATACCACATGCCCACTCACTGTCCATTGACACCCTCACTCTCACTTGCACTGACCTGATAACGTGTGGTAAGTATTGAAGTTGTTTGGTTTGCTAAATGAAACCAGCTGTGTTCATTTTATCTCCACTCAAAACAAAGCAAAACAAACACACACCAAAAAAAAAAAAAAAAAAGAGACTTGACTTTTGACAAGGGAAAAGAAAAGAAGGAAATCAATAGGGAAATAAATAATGTTTTTAAAGCTTCTAAGAAGGGTATTAAAATAATGCAGATTAAAGAGCAAACAAAATCTATGAAGCAAGCTGACAGTGTTCTTTTAAGTGAACATGTGTGGATTTATACATTCACATATGCCCTACAGGTGCACTTGCCAACTACTCAACCAGACTGTGTAAAATATATATATGATTTTCCCTCCTTTCCCTCCACCCCACTAGACATGTTTACTATAAAAGAGGCTGAACAAGTTTGGTCTCTTTCTCATAAAAAATGCTAATAATTATTTGAAGTACACAAATACTTTTCTTTTTCTCTTAAACCAAAATGATCTTTAAGCTATTTTGTTTATTACTTTCAGCACTTCAGCCATCACCCTGGTTTCAGACATTGGCTACAAATTTAGAAGGGAAAAAGAATCACTGATATGACTTCAAATAATTTCCTTGGCTTTTGGCCTCTATTTGTCAGCAGAAAACTGTAAGAACATTGTTGATACTCTTTGATGGAGTTAAAACCTGTTATGGGATGGTTCATGCAGCAAGTCTGAAGTCTGTCTCATCCTGATGTGTAGGGACAGAGAATGAGACAACCAAGGACCCTTTGCTATCCTGGGGTCATAGGGGGAGCAGGAGAGGACACGGAAGCTCTTCTTGCCCCTGTCCTCTCAAGGCTGGCGGGGAGAGTGTAATTTGCCCTGGCAAGAACAGGAGGATGGGTTGGCAAGTGCAGAAGGGTTGAACCATGACATGTTGATGGGCCTTATTCCAACCTGGCTGAAAAGCTGGTGGCTTTGAAAAGAATCACATGTCCATAGAGTTTTATCTGGTGTGTCAGTCTGGTAATTCCCATCAGGATTCTCACTGCTGACTATCTTAAGAAGTGTGAGATTATCTCACTGTGAAAATTAAAGAAGGTAAATAAAGCTGCTTTAAGAATACCCAGACTGGACCCACTTTCATTCGAGCAGTTTGAGGTGGCTCCTGTCACCACATTGAAACTATGTCCCTTTTCATAAAACTAACAAGGTCTATTTGACTGGTAACCCTGTCCTGGGGAGCAGAATTAACTGCAATGCAGCCCCAGTGTAACACATGATACAATGACAAAAAATATAACTAAATTAAGAAACTGGAGCTTTAATTAAGATAAGCAAGAAAGAATTGCTCTTGATGATGCCCTTGGCCCTTCCACCTGCCTGGACAGCAAAGGGACAGAGAAGAGGGATTGAGAGGCAGAAAGAGTTTTTTAAGGGTCATCTACATGCACCCTCTCTGTAGGTGCTCTTCTTATAAAAATTTACCTCAACAAATGACTCCCAAATCTCTCTCACTACTTTTCCACATGTAATTCTCATTCTATCATTTGACTCCCACATCACTCACAACTGATTTATAATGGCTAATACTGAATTTTCCATTCATCTTCCCTGTTTTTTCCATTGCCCTTAATCTCACTTCCTTCAGCCTGTGATCAAGCAACATTTTAGATTCTCCTCCCTTTTTCAATCACTATATGATCCAAGTCTTGTTGCTTCCTCCTACATAATAGCTCACAGATTCTTCCTTTCCCTCAACAGTCTGCTAAGGCTCATAGCAGGATCCAATCATTTTGCACTTTGTAGTAATCTGGTCTCCAGCCATGTTCCAGCCTCACTGCTGCCCTCACTCCCATTCAAAACACTGAGATTAGAACCACGTTCCTGGCTCGTTGCTTTGGCTGTATCACCGGACTCCGTGTGTCCTTCCAGTGGCTTTGCATTTTCCAACACAAGTATGTTACCTTTGCCTTTAAGACTCTTGACATTTAGGCTCACTCTCTCTGTCAAATATATTGGCCTATCAAACTGTCAGCTTCTGCCAGTGATCTTGATCATCATGTCTGTTTCTTCCTCAGCCACTTCATCTGGCTATCCCATGTGCATAAGGAAAGCTAAAATGAAGAATTCTTAATCTCTCCCACCTCCCTTCCATCTAAGAAGAACAGGAGAGTAATTCCCAAGACTCCTCTCTTGCACTAACCAAGCAAATGGAAAGCCATGATTTCAGCATGCCCACTAAACCCTGTTCACTTATTTTTGTTGTATCCTTTCATCAGATTCCCACAGAGTTCATCCACCATGACTGGTGGGGAAGGAAACTGTATCTTTGTCAATTTGCCTCTGACCTCCGCTTCACATGTGAACCCTTATTGCTGGCAGAAATGGTAATAACAACTATTAGGAATTCTTATCTGCAACTTTCACTAAGGATTATTAAATCATCTGATTTTTGGAGGGACTGGAGGCTTTGTCCATGAAATTTATTTAGATACCTAACTCCTATTTAGGTGCCTAACCCCTTCTGGAATGCTATAGTAATTCAGATATCTTATAAAAGCTGGAGGTCCCCATAGCTGTACAGCTAGACCTTTGAGGCCACAAGTCTAGTAATGGCTGCAGCAGGGGCTGTGCCATTATTTATGAACCACTAAGGAGGGAGTATTTCTATATAATCTCTTCTCTATATAATCTCTATGTAAACTCTCCTCAACAAAGAGATCTCAGTTTCAGGGGCAGTGTTACATTAGTCTCAGATTGTCAAAACAGAACTTCTGAGTTCTCTGCCTTACTCCAAGTTATCCGTTCTCTCTTCTCATTTCTTTTGCCATCCAGCAAAAGTAACCTCTAGATAATGGCAGTATCCCACAGCCACAGTGTTATTCCTGCTTACACAAGCAACTTGGTGGCTAGTTCCAGCTTAGCTTGTCACTTGAAAGATCTCACTCCCTTGGCCTAGTTACAAGTTATGAAGGAACTGCTTCATGCCCTATGCATATAAGCCTTTCCATTATGGTTGCTCAGCTGCCACAGTCAGGACCTGCCTTTAAGGTAATGACCTGGTCACAGACTCTAACATTGCAATGATTAATTTTACTGAACAAAGGTGTTTATTCCCAGCTATCATTATTATTCTGCTTGCTTAGGTCTTGGGAACCTCTTTAGGCTATTGGCTTGGTGCACACTGGGAGGAGTTATACTACTAGATTGCTGAGGACTTTGAGACAGCTAATGGATATTAATGACTAGACTCATTGTTATATAATTGCAGAATATGAGGAGGCTATTATACTCAAGCAGTTTTGGCCACCTCCCTTTCTTTCACAGCAGCCAAAATCTTGTACCTGAACTATTTTGCTTAACAAAACTGTGGTCTTTCTAGCCATTTTTCATTTGCTGCTTCTACCAGCATGCATTCTTGACCATAAACCGTACTGTAACAAGAGTTATGATATGGAGTTAAATGAGAGAGTAGGGAAGTTTTAACTTTATTAACTCTTAGCCACCAAAGGAGAATGGTGTTATATTTAGCTTTCCTATTCTTTTGATGTTTTAAAAAATCTTGTTAAAATACTGCTGACTAAAGTTCAGTCACTCTTAAAACTTTACAGATCATTAAAATATCTGTTTACTCCAGCTTGGATGGAGATGTAAGTTACACTATTTTAGATGTAACTAACTCTTGTTCCTTGAAGACCAATGAAAATCAGACCTGAATTAAATTGCAGAGGTTTAGTTTAGAGATTAGCTTTTCCAGCAGACAGTCTGGAAAATTACATTTGGCCTCAAAGAATTCATAATCATTTATATTTCAGTTCTTCTCCCTGTATGTCTAACGTGGACCGAAAGTCAAATAGACAGAACTCGAGCTTGACCGTGAGATTTTGGTAAGTTCTTGTCCCCATCTCTTATGATACATTTTAGTCTAAATAGCTGATAATCAGCCAATTAGCTGTTACTTTTTAGTCTAATACACTTGTTATCTACACTATCAATATAGTTTATTTTCCATTTCACTCATCTGCATACTTTGACCACACCGCACACATGCAGATTTATTTGCAGGTCTCATTCTGGATGAACCAAGTCTTTGAAAAACAAAGCCTTTGAAAATTATAGATTAATTTATTTGCATTGTATGATTATTGGTAATCCATGTTACATTGTGTGTAAGGATCTTGGGTTCTTTGGACATCCTAATCAGGGCTTTTCTGTAGCATGTCCTGAGAAGGCAACCACCTAAGGGAAAGGGACTCATCGTATCAAAGTAAATGAATTCATTCTGACTTCTCTTCCACTATGTTGTGGATATTTATGGGTTTTTTTGCACATAATTATACTTTGGTTTGTTTTCTCTTATTTTCCAGTACTGTCACAGTATACTGGGTTCCATCTATGCACAGTTCTGCCCTCGGGCAGCACTTAAGCACATTCACAACCTTCAGCATGTGAATTGCCTCAAGAAACATAAGCTAGTAGTATAGCTTAGCTATAATGAGTTTTTCTGATCAGAGGGTTTAAATATTGAAATGCTTGTGAGCATTCAGGTAGTAGCATCAGGTAATTTTCTTTGGACTTCCCCTGTTTCAGTACAAGTTTTCCAGGTTTGTTATTTTTAGGTGCTGTCTGTATGCAAGGCTGACAAACTCCGATGATTTTCCCATGCTAAGTCATTTTCCTGGTCAATGCGCTGCTTTGCTGCTTCACGTTTCAGGGATGGCTAAAATATGAGAGAAATATTCAGTTACTCTGAAGTCAAAAAGATCTCCACTGAAATTTCTGTAACATTTAACATGCCCTCTTGATGCTGCCATTCTCTATGGAAACCTTTTAGAAGCTTTGTACAGTAAATGTGTGACTCACATACAGTCTATAAGTCATCAGTTTCAAAGGGTGTGCTTTTCTGTCCAAAAGCTGCATAAATACATCATGGTTTTCCTTTTTTTTTTTTTTTATAAGATTACTTTAGAACAAACACATTGTGTTACGATTGGTAATTAAACCAATAAATCTCTAAAACAATTCACAGCTTTCTGATTTATTTGAATGGTCAGTGCAACATCTTGTGTTCACATTGTGCTCTTTGAAAATTATATATGGTTATGTTGACAACTTAATTTTTTCCATGTGATCTCTTTCTCACTTCCTAATGAGACTGAAAACTACATATAGCTCAGCTATTTTTCATAACGTACTTTCTGGAGTACTTTGCACTTATGTTGTATATCAACTTATATTTCCAGTAATGAATTAGCACTTCAGCCCAGAAAATCCTCTAACAAAAGCCTAAACATACATGTATTTTCCAAAGATTCACAAATAACATATGTAAATCTGCACAAAATGCATGCATGCTCATAAAGGAGAAGGAGGGGAAAGTATCATGACAATCTTCAATTCAGACAAACATGCAGAAGTCTGGATATTTATTCAAAGTCTATCCAAATGTATCCAAAATGCTTGGCTTTGAAAATCAATCGGAAATCTTGCAAGGTCAAACTTTCTCATGAGATTACTTCTAATACCTCTTCAGCATCGTTCAGGCCAGTAAAAATACCACAGAATACTCTCTTGTCCACTTTTGCTCCCAGCTGAAAATGGAAACGATGAGGAATGTGAAAATTAAACAATTAATCAATTTTTTCCCCAACCCTCAGGAAAACACTTGGTTTGGTTCAAGTTTTTTGCAGGGTTTCAGGTTTGCTGCATTTATGAAAACTAGTTCTCTGAGCCCACCTCTGTATGTGAATTGGACTCATTTCTTGTGGTCAGAACTCCTGTTAACTTTAACGGGCTAATAGCAGGTCCATAGTCTTTCAGTCTCCGAATGCAGTTTTTACTAGGATGTTTCTATCCTTACATGCAACCACATTCCCACTTTATTCCCACTTCCTGCTATTATGGCATAGGTTTTTCAACAGCTCTCCTGACAAGTAAAGAAAACATTGCTGTATAAATCCATTTTAACTGTGTAGGGGCCTATTCAAGCCTATATCTTAAAAAAAAATAGAGCTAATACGAGATTTAATATGTTGCAGAAACATTGTGCAAGAACTTTGCATATCAATACACCAAACACGGTTTGCCCTTAGTGATGATACTCTCAAACATTATCTTCGGTTGCGACAAAATGCCAGTTACATTTTTGCCATCATCATGAATAGATCATCTTCAAAATAGGTGTCCTTTTGCAATTCTTTTCAGTCCCTAAATTTCAGAGTCTAATTCTTAGGTAAACAAATAACATTTAGATTGTTTATTAAACAGTATTCCCTAAAGCATTGGAAACTGTTACTTGCATGAAAATATACATGAAATAAAATAAGCATCAGCATGCAAATGCAAATGCCATTCACTGCTTTAATCTGAATTTTTTGGTAGCACTAAATAGATTCCAAATAAAAATCCCTCCTTCTCCATTTTCCTTTACACTGCTAAGTAAAATGTCATGGAAATCATTCCAACAAGTTTTGCCAAAATGCTTTGTGACTGAAATAAACAAACCCTTTTTGACTATTTCACAAGAAAGGAAATTAGAGCCATGAAATAGCATAAATTATAGTATAGTATTGTGTCTTTTTATCTGTCAAGAGGCTGGTGATACAATAGATGGAAAGTCTGAAATAACTAAGGAAAAATAATGCAGTTGCAAGCAGATATATATCGTTTTCATTTTCTTCAAAAATATATCAGAGAATATTAAGTTTTCATTTCTAAGGTTGTCCCTATAACAACCTGCAAAACATAACTAGTTTTTGATGCCAACTATATTTATTTTCTCACTTTGAAATGGTGTCATAAAGGGTTGTATATTTGCCAGTCATCTTGCTTTGTTCTGAGTACCACTCTTTACTTTGTTTGGAGTCTGATGATTCAGTTTTCTACTGTCTTATATATGTCTTATAGAAAAGCGTTCATGCAGTGTAAGAAGGAAAGAAATGAAAAGAACTTACCCAAACAAGAAACCTTCACTTTTACATGAGGTCAGCAGACCAGAAGGTGTTTTGGACACACATGATGCAATTAAAGTGACTCATCATAATGAAGTCAGTGGCTGGAATGAAACAAGTAACTTTACTGGGATTAGTCCCAGTTGCTTTTCATTTCAGCTCCTGAATTTCAGCTGCAATAAATTATTCCTGTATAGACAAGGGAATAAAGTTATGGGGGAAAAAATTAAGAGATTATATTATTTTAGCAGTCAAGACAACTGTCCATCATTTGTTTGAAGAGTTATATAGGTGTGTTTCTCTAATATTTGCAAAATCATCGTTTTATTTCTTAATGATGTGCTTAAGTATTTTTTGTCTGTTCCAAAATTAACACTAAACGTCAATAACTCTTTCATCTTCTGAAGCAGGAAATATTCAGCCAGGTTTCAGTTTAAGTCAGGATGACCAGTGAGGGCTCATAATACAGTAATAATACTGTGTATTTTCCTTGCAAACTAATTCAAGCTAGTAAAATGGTGACAGTCAGGACACAGGCGTGAATAATTTCTCAGGACCATCTGTTTAATTTTACTGAATGGTCCCTGCCTTTGGCATGAGCCAACTAATACTCTCCCCAATAGTGCTAGAGGATTACCTATAGCATAGCACAGGGCAGGGGCTATTCCCAGGAGGACCATGAACAAGGTTATCATGTTTGGAGGCAAATACATTTAGCAGTCACAAGAAATGCCATGGCACTGGTCTACTGTAGGGTTTAGCCATCCATACATAGCGCAGAGAGGGAGATGCATCTCCTGGGGATGCATTGGTCATTGTAATCAAAGATGGAACTTGAGTTGCCATGAAGTATGACAGATCTTGGAAAACTGCATTCTTCATCAATAAAGACAAAGATATATCTGAATTTGGCTTGTTCACAAGAATAGCACCATGTCATTTGTCTGAATGGAAAACATATGAAAAAAATGAGTTTCATATCTTTCCTCATGCACAAGAAAACCAATTCAGTCATGGTAGATGGTTTTTGAAGTGATGGGATTAGGGTTTATTGCAAATGAAATATAATTCTGATACTAGTTTTATTCTTAGAATTAAGCAGCATCTGCACAGATGAGAAAGCAGTTACATGGGACAGCAAATAATAAGGTGAATTTTCCTTGAAAATTGAGAGTGAAAAGTGCCAGGTTTGTAGCGTTGGAAAAGGAAGACATCACATTTATGTAGGGTAAGCCAATGGCAAGAGTGGAAGGATCTTTATTACAGATTTTCAAAAGGACATGAAGGGATCACTCAGGTATTGAAGAAAAACGGGTCTTTGCATTATTTGCATTATTTCTTTTTTTATCTCCACAACTTCTTCATTGAGAGTTCTTACTGATCTCTAAATGAATGTGCAGAAATGTAGGACAAAGTTGATGACAGAAACATTTGTGCTCACAATTTCCAGAGCCACCCAGCAATGGAACAGCAAAGGAGCTGTTTCCCCTAAACCAATGGATCACCCAGTATCGAGTATTCAAAGAGCTGAACCAAAAAGAGAAACTATGAGAACTCAAAAAATGATTCTCTGGTCAGATTACATGCAGGTCTCCAGCTACCAGGAGATATCCTGTCTAATTCCAGCTTCCCTTCCTTACTCTTCTTAGGGGTCTGCATCACGAAGGTGGGAAGCAACTCAGAGAATCTCAGCACCTATCAGCTACTAAGAGTTTAAGCAATAGCCGAAGTGGACAACTCAGTAGCCCTATTTCACATTAATCTCTCCTCAAACAAGAGCCACAGAAGGAAAGGTACCAAAGAAAATGAGGATGGAGCTGTAGAGAAAGGCCCAGGCCCTGGCAGCAGGAGCTGATACTCTTGTCTCTATGTAGTAGAGCAGCTGCCCTGCAGTGCAGGGCAATCTGGGTCTGCTGAGAACTGTACTGGATCACTTCAGGAGCTCTAAATTTCTGTGGTGTGAAAGAAGCACACACTACTCAGGAACTGGACTAAAATCAACTGCATATTTGACTGGATAAGATCAATGATAAATTACCAAATTTGGTAGCTAGATTTTACAGAAGTATGACTCTTGTATGTGCCCAGAAGAGAAGATTTAAAGTGAAATGGAATACAGTGTGGTAGGAAGGAATTCCAAATGGCTGCCACTAATAAAAACACCGTTTGATTCTGTTGTCTAAGCAGCAGCTTTCAGTTTCCCAGGGTATAAATAGAGTTGGTGAAGTTCTGTGTCAACACAAGGGCAAAAATGGTTTAAGGTACATTAATATAAAGGCCATAGTTCAGTGCCAGTCATTTCAAATCAGCCTCTCTCATTTGCATCAAATGTATGCAAACTGCTCTTGTTTCAGGCTTATTGGATTGCGATTTTCCAGTACTCTGTGCTGCTTGATCAGGAACACATGAAACCGTAGAAGTGTCAAAGGATATCATTGGCAATATCCCAGTAGCAAATCTTTCCTATTTTCTTGCACGGTCCATTTAATTGAACACTCATATCGGTGGCAGATTCATTGCAAAACACATTTTTCATTTTTATTCCCCTTTTATGAAAGCTGTAAAGTTATATGCTTGAAAGACTTCAACTAGTATATATATATATAAATATATACATGTGAAAACGGGTAACATTTACGTTTCTTAAGCATGGAGTGGAGTAAGTGGTTCAAATTGTGAATATCTTTGAATATGATGCATTTTTACTAGCATTTCTACTTACAAGCTATTAACAGATGTCTGATTTAAAGTGCATTTCTGAAAGACTAATTCAAAATATCTGCTACCCTTATGAATCTGAGCTATTTATTATGCAATGCCAAACGGAGGGCATCTTAACTACCTGAAAGATCCCGAAACTTTCTATCACCAACAGGTGCTTAGAACTTTGACACTATTTGAAGTGGCCCAAACTGATTAAAAAAAAAAGAAATCAGGGCCAAACCTGAGTCTCGACTTTTTATGGAAGGAAAACTCTCACTGACGTCAATGGGAGTTTTGCCTAACTACAAAATAAAGGAGCTGGCCTCTAAAGATATCTCCAAAGGGGGCTTCACTCACAGCACACAGCTGGATCTCATGAGCCAGATCTCCAGAATTACGTTATTCTTCCCCCATCCTGTGGATGTACTACCACAGCCAAACTAAGAATAATACCTCTGCTCCAGGAAGTGAGGTTAAAATGTGCACCACACATTCTGAATGTACATGCAGAGATCACAATCATGTCATTGTTCTCAGAAGGAAAACTGTAGTAACAGGCCACCATGCTTGCTACAGTGAAACAAAGGGAACTCACAACAGGGTCATCAAAGGAATACAGCACCATAAAAGTTAGCAATGAGAAGACGTATGGGTAAATCCAAAAAGGACTTAAGCCACTGAGAAAGGTTTGTGTGGGAATGTTTTTTGTGCTTTTTTTATGATTCAGTTCATTTTAGCCAGTGACTTTTTGATACAACAAACAGACACAATTATCTGAAAAAGATCAAGAGCCCAGGGCCTTCCTCTCTCAACAAGCTGCCCAAATAGCCCTCTTTTTCTCCAACTCATTGAGTCTTTGCTCCTTTATTGCATTTAGTTTGACAAAATGCACAAAGATCTGCACAGAAATGCACAAAGATTTCCCCAAATTCTGCCACAGCCAAGGACTAAGGCAATGATTAAGTGGAGATCCAAATTTGAATGTCCTTAAGATGAGGAGAGCCTGAATCTAGATTTTTTGCAGTTCCAGGTTGGAGCGTCATGCTTTCCTATTTCTCTATGGAGGAGGATGGTGAGTGTTTTCTTATGCTATAGTTCCCTATTGAAAGTTGCAGCCAAAGACACTTTCTATGAGGAATACCTTTCTCTGTACCTTTTGAGTAGATCCTGAACCAATAAAGCTGCTCTGTGTACTTTGGTGAGGAAACACCTACCTTCTGACTCCCAACTGAGCTTGTGCACAACATCTGTCTTGGGCTAATTAGCTTAACTGGGGCAGTTTTCTCCCACACGCTTGATTTGAAGACCTCATCATTCCCCGACCCACAGAATTATGCTGGGTTCCAAGGGGCTTTTTGTCAGCAGCCTAACCAAAACTGAACTTTGTCACCACTGCAGCTGTGAAAACTTGCTTTTTATATTGTCTCTAGACACTTTCCAGACAGGAAAAAAACAAGAGGAATAAGTCCATATATATACTATTTAATAATTTTTCCTTCACACATTACCAATGCAAGTGCTCAACCACTTGTTTCTGTTATTGCCAAGCTTTGCATGATGCTACAAAACAGCTGTCCCAGCCACTGCATCTGAAAGTGACTTCACTTTTTATCACCATATTTTTTCCAGTGTTTCCTTTAGCTTGTATGGGTTCCCAGTCTCCTTATGCAGTGACTATCACATGACTTCCTCTTTTTTTTTTTCCCTATTTTCTTCCCTAGGTCTTAGAATGCAATGTGGGTTCTGAGTAAAGAAATCTGCACACTGCCATTTCACTGACCAAAACCTTGGATACTGGCTATGGAGAATGCCCCCTGCTTTAGCAATGAGACTTCGGAGTAATGCCATATGCCTTTCTTTTTTTTCCCCTTGATCTTCACTTCTTTTGGCATCAGCAGCTAC
The DNA here is from genome assembly GCA_032353885.1 of Nothura maculosa. Classification (NCBI taxonomy): domain Eukaryota; kingdom Metazoa; phylum Chordata; class Aves; order Tinamiformes; family Tinamidae; genus Nothura; species Nothura maculosa. Next base: position 367,462 of record JAUBOD010000038.1, on the reverse strand, counting down.
CAGAGTAATAAAATATCTATAAAAAAGTATGTATCAAAAATATGTAAGGAGATGAAAAGTAAGTACTCTTTAAAAGGTCATTGAAAATTCACCCTGAAAATGTAAGTATGTAAATCTCAGGATGTGCATCAGAAATAACCTATCACTGTGAGTCAGAAATACTGTTTGGGGCTTGTGAGTCCCTATTTTTTGACCCTGTCCTGTTTGGAGAAGCCAGAGTTGACATTTGCTGAACTGTTCTCGAGTTGTGTATGTTACAGACCCATCACTCCACTGACATTCTTGCATACAGCCATGTACTAGTGAACTACCTGAGAACTACCTCTTTGAAGGGCTCAATGCTAAATCTCAGTATTCAGGAATACCATACAGATTCAGCAAGACAGAACAGCTGAATGTGCTGCTATCACAGTAAGGCTATCATCTCCCCATAACTGTGCTCGCATAACTGTGCTCAGCATTACTGTCAGGCCACCCTTTCAGAGAAATACAAGATAAAATGTTATGGTCAGCAGCAAGGTAGGACTCTACTGAAACTGACAGCAATAGGAACTACAGAGCTGAGAATGGTCAGGAATTAGGAGAGAAGAAAAGTAGCCTAAAGAGAAGTTAATTACTCTCTGCTCTGTGGGGTCATATTTGGGGCTGCTATCAGGAATAAGAGATGCTTTCATGTAAAGGTATGGAAAAGGTACCTGCCTCAGTCATTTTATACATATTATACATGAAGTGCATGCTTTACTCAGGTAACAGCCTTTTCCATCCATTACCCTGAAAAAAATGCATTTTTAAAAAAGTATGGCCTGATTTTTCATGATAAGTTCTCAACAAGTTCACGGGTTTAAAATTAGTTCTCAGCTAATGTTAGGTACCTGCCAGAAAGAAACAGCAATTAATACACAGAGTTATGTTTTGAAAATTCACACAGCAAGCCCTTCCCATGAAATGGCCATGACAACAGCTGCCAGCTCATGCGATCAACGTGGTCTTCTGAAGCTGAAGAAACATTTCACCTTCGCCAGAGTTGTTTCACAATATACTTCCCCTTCCAGGAAAAAGACCCTGCCAGTCTTCTGGAGTCGGTGAACCTATTCTGCAGCAGGGCTGGGTGCCAGCCACAAAACAATTGTCTTCAGAGGACTATGGGTAATGCCTCGCTAATTAACTATAATGGTAACCTGGTAATAGTTAATAGAGGGTTAGGCATTGCTTTCCCATCCGTCAGATGTTATCCGTTCAAGGAGAAAAATATTTGTAAGGTGATTTCACTTATGGTTTCAACATATTTTAATGAACAATCTTTGTTCTCCCACAAATGGCATTGTGTTGGATAACAGAGTTGACAAGGTTTCATAAATCCTTTTCCAAGTTAGTTTAATTGCAGTTCAATATTCTTTTGTTTCTATTAACCCAGGTAAATAAATAGAGTGAACTGGCAATTTTGAACTGTGATCTATGGCATGGTCCCCAATGTACTGGCGCACATGGAATTTTTGCAGATCACAAATCTGCAAGAAACATGTCTATGTCTTCCAACAAAATGTCATCAAACCTCTGAAGGAATCCATATTTATACTTTGCATGGTACACTACAGTTTCACATTAGAAGCAGACAGAATCTAAAGCAGCAGGCTGGAAACAGGGGGAGAGGGAAGATTCCACCTTTGAATCTTTCTCTTTCCAAGCATTAGAATTGCAACCTACTTAAACTAATTTACTGTATGATGAAAGCAATTACCTTCCCTTTACATTCCTTCCAGGACACAGAATCACAGATCCTAACTTTCTTATTTATTATCACAGAATCCCAGAATGGTTGAGGTTGGAAGGGCCCTCTAGAGATCATCTAGTCCAACTCCCTGCTCCAGCAGGCACCAGGTGGGTTTTGAAGACCTCCAGAGAAGGAGACTCCACAACCTCCCTGGGCAGCCTGTTCCACTGCTCTGTCAACCTCACAGGAAAGAAGTTCTTCCTCATATGGAGATGGAACTTCCCGTGTTTTAATTTAAAAAGATATCCATGCCTCTCCCTCATTATGTGGTATAATAGTTCTCTACTAATATGATGCTCATTTTCTCATTCTGTGGTGTAAATCCATTGTACTCAGTAACTGGCAATATGTCACATGAAATTTAAGAGATTTAATCAAAGAAAAATGCAAAAATTTAACTGTTAAACTAATTGAAATATGCAAATCAAAAAATATGCTTAAGAGGTCAGTTTTTATATCTCCAAGCCTATACTATGGTGTCCTGGAACTTATTTTCATTTGCATTTACACAGGATCTGAATAAACCAGAAGGCAACAGTAGTAAGTGATCACATAAAGCAGAGTTGCCATAATCAAAATAAATGTAGAAGAAAAAGGCAGAAGAATTTCAGAATATTTTAGGATAAAGGCAGAAAATGGAATTTGAAATTTTGTATTGACAAGTGTAAAGCAATACACACAGAAAAAAAGAAATACCCTCCTTCATTTACTTACTCTCACTGTTCAGAAAAACAGTTCTTCAATGATGGTGAATAACAACCCAGATATGATAGTTTAATGTCCAGTGTTGCTAGAAGGACAACGACAATATTAGAAAAGTAGCTGAGAACAAAGCAGATCAATATAGATCTATGAGGTACCAACATGCTAAGTACAACATGCAGTTCTGCTTCACAGAGGACATAACAGAAGTTAGATAAGTTTAGAGAAACAGAAGTTAGACAAAGCTTAGAGAAAAGTATCAGAATGATTGGATTAAAAGTATTTTTAGGCATGAGCAGATTAATATCAGTAGAACATTATTAATCCTGGACAAGAATCCTGAAGCTTCAGTGGAGGGTATGATGCTGAGGGCTAGTGGAGTACATTTATTCACTATCTAAACAAATGCGTGGAATAACTACAATAGGCAATGATCCAGGCAAAATTTCTGGTTCAGGGAGACTCTAATCTGCTGACAGACAGAAGCTAAGATAGCATAATAAAGAAAAGTAACTCAATACTTGACTTAGTCTTCCATCATTCTTCAAGGATGTTGTCTCAGTCATTGCTGGTTACTAAACTAGCTGGCCTAGCCTTATGCAGTAGTTTATATGTTCTTATGATCTAGCTGGGTGAAATTCCTCTCATCCTCCCTACAGTGTCTACAGTGCAGACATCTACATCTGAATTTGTCACTAGAGACTCTCACTGTGGAGAGACTTGGGCATTTTTAGGATATGTTTCATCCAAACTAGTTTAGACACCTACCTCATGAGATGAATCACACTCTGCAAATGTGTTTCTCTCCACTGACTACAAAGCAAGCCAAGAGCAATTATTTTTATTGTAGTTGTTTATATTTAGTCAGATTAATTTCATCCACTTTCTCTATTATTTTTTTCTCAGCTTCCATTGCAATAAAACTGGTTAGTAATACAGGAGAGCAGAAACAATGCCAGTTTAACATTGTAGGTTCACATTCATGATGTGTAACCAAACCACATTCTGCGGTGTGATTTCCAGGGATTCAGAAGCAAGGCAAATGGGCTCATGTGGCAATTCAAATCTGCAGCTACCTTCTACACTCTCCTCCAGATAAAGTTATTTGCTGCACCTGGCATACATATCTGTACCTGGTATGTATGGTACAATGAAGTGGTTCTTAGGATTACTCAGCTCTTAGGAGAAGGATAAAAGAGAGTTCACTGAGGCAGTCAACCAGTTAGCACCAATTATAAGCTGAACTAAAGTTCACAGAATCATAGATCACAGAATCATAGAATCCTTAAGGTTGGAAGGGACCTTCAGAGATCGTCCAGTCTAACCCCTCGGCACACACAGGGACACGGGGGCACAGGGCGGCATCCAAGTGGATTTTGAAGATCTCCAGAGAAAGAGACTCCACCACTCTCTTGGCAACCTGTTCCAGGGCTCTGTCACCCTCACTGCCAAGAAATGCTTCCTGAAGTTCCTGTGGAACTTCCAATGCTTCAATATGTGGCTTTTTCCTCTAGTCCTATTGCTGGCCACCACTGAAAAAAGGCTGCCCTCTCCTCCTCCCTCCCTCCTTTGAGGTATTTATAGACACTGATCAGGTCCCCCCTCAGCCTTCTCTTCTCCAGGCTGAACAGGCCCAG